>CAUJNA010003355.1:332500-670444 GCA_963377175.1 Effrenium voratum
ATTTTGAAACAGCTCGCCCAATCTTATTGAACAAATAGCACATGGAGCCCCATTTGTGGATTTCCCGCCCATTTCCAAGAGGAAATGTCCAAATGTATGCTAACTGTAGCCATTGGTTGTGCATACTACGGTGGATGCTCTAAATATTGCAAGTAAACCAAGCACAAACCATGGTGGAATTTACAGGGTTTCCCCTTGTCGTTTTGCAATAGTGTGGATGGACAAAAGCCTGCACCAAGTTGAAACGCCAAGTTGAAAAAAACACATGAAAACCCATTGCTTGGTGGCATTTGCCGGGGAATCATCCTTCCGGGGTTTCCTAGGTGGTGCGAAATGGATTTCGCAACCACCCACAGTATGTAAGTCATCCGCCGCTCGTTACCCGCTGGCAAGTCTCATCTTCCGCTCGCGAGGCGAGACGCGAGCCGAAGCTTCGGTCCATGTAGGCCGGGCCCCAGGTGTTCTGCTTCTCACCTCGGGCGGAACAAACGGGCACCCGGTCTTCGGGTTGATGTTGACAAGGGTATGTCTGCCTCCAACCAAGAAACGACAAAGGGGCATCACCACCTTTGTTTGGGTAGCTTACTGTAGAAGGGACCCCCTAAAATGGTATGTTTCCTTTGGTTTCCTTTCGCCAAAAAAACGCGTGTCGCTTTCAGAACCCCCTTGTAACTCGCTGGTTTTCGGTAAGCCAAGACAGGTTTTGGGAATGAACCTGTCAATTCCTCAAAGCAATCCACAAGGGACGGTGTATTCCCTGCTGAGAACCAGCAAGCTAAAGGTTCGTCGAACTAATCTGCGACGTTGCACACGTTGTCGAAACTCCAGACATAAAGTGCGGCCCTCTTATTCCTTTTTGCTTTGGAGAAAGTTTCCCTTTCAAAGGAAGCTACTCGCAAAAACAAACGGTGATGCCCCTTTTTCCTGTTCTTTGAAGGAGAACCCCCCTGTCAACGTCAACCTTGTGTCCCCCGAACCACTGGAATGTTGGACTCTTTAGAGTCATAGTCCACTGCTCCACATGGACCACTTGAGTGATGGGAGCCCTTGAGACAACTCTTCTGCAATGAGCCAGGGAAAACTCCTAAGGCGTGCCCAAAGGCAAACCTCATTTGAGCCACAGTCAATATTGTGTGCCCCAGCGACATTGGAGGTTGTTGAGTACCCCTCGCCCCCCACACTGGTGAGTGTGACCATCCCACTTGCTTCAGCAGATGATGGTACGCTGCTCATTTGCATCACTAGCTGCCAGAGTGGCTTCATTTCAGTTACCAACACTTAGTGGAGTCATAACGCTAAAAGTCCACAAGTCAAAGGAACCGCATGGGTGGGCACGGCCAATACCCGGCCTTCTGATGTCGCTCAAAGAATGACTGCCCACTCCAAAACTAAAGCATCCCCAAAACGGGATGTTACTCTCACTGACCCCCCCACAACTCTCAACGAACATCTCCCGCCGAAACAGGCACCATGCCGGACACACGCATGCCAAGACGTTCAAACCCACCCCCGCCCAAAAACACCCTCCCGAAACAAACAACATCCAAACCCAGTTCCCAAAAACGAAATGTGATCCCCCGAATCAACATTTGGCGGGTGTATTCTTTAAAGGTCCCCTGTTGGGCTGCTTTAAAGGAAACCCAGAAGACGGCATCAGCTGGGGTTCCCACATTTTTAGACAAAATCGATTTGACAACAATTTCCAACATATTCCCGCAGTGGGAGCAACAATTTATCCTAAAAAATAGATGTCTCAAAATCAGGGACCCCCCCCAAAAAAAAACATGGTGATGTTGTTTCGCTTCCCTTGCAAACCACCCCAAAAAGGGATTCATAACAATTTTAAGGCACACCCAACATGGCCCTCTCCCAGCGTCTGGCACCCAACTCAGCCGCCGGCTGAGGTCCTTCCCAGTGAAGACCTGCACCACGCCCGCCAGCGCCAGCGCCGGCGACGCATCCAGCGACCTCGACTGTCCATCGGAGCTCCGGGCATCGGAACACCTTGTGAGTGGAACCCTTCTTGGGGTTCCCTGACTTTGGAGGGCGATGTTCCCAAAAACGATACCGTTTACAAGGGAGGGAACCTCCCGAAAAACATGAATTTACAAGGCAAGCTGAAGGAACCTCACCGGTTTTGTTTTTGGGAGTCTCTGACTTTGAGAGCCCAACTGTTGGCTCGGAGAAAGTGTCGAACCCCAAGCGAGGACAGCCACGGCCCCTAAAGAGTGCCCTCCTTTGAGGGGGGACCCTCAAAGGCACTTGGAACCCAAAGTCGGTGGCGAGAAATTGGGCTTCCAACATGGAGCTGTGGTAGGGACTCCAATTTCATCGGGCACGGGTATGTTTTTCGTTCCCTGGTAGTTTTCGGCAGCACACATTGGTTCAACCCATCATTCTTTCCAAGCACGTCGCCAAGCTCGGCAGTTTTTGGCTCGGCGGCTTACTCCGCAACCTTTGCATGCAACATGCGTGCTACTCTGAATTCGGCAAAATGATCGCCTGGAGGCAAAACCTCGGGACATTATCTGCGCACCGGCATCTTCCGGGGTTTGGATTCGAACAATTTGCAGGACTCTTTGTTCCTGAAATGTAGCTTGGCTGTGGGCTTTGACACAAGCACTGCAATCTTGATTGCCTGCAAAGCAGTTCAAAGCTATCTTTCATCATGCAAACAAAACGTATTGAGAGAACGAAACAGCCTTCACAAGATCTTAAATACCAGCAAATGTCGTTTTGGTCTTTACAGCGCGGTTCCCTTGGCCGCTGGAAAATAGAATCACTGCTTCACACCACAAACCTTGACCATGTGCCAAAGCCGTCCGTCTAAGGCGCTCGTGGGTGAAACGCGAGCGAGTCAATCGCAGCGATGCTCTCGGAAACGCCTCCGGCTCCGTGACTTTCAAACGCGAAGAGTCAGTGGGGCGAGCTCATCGTAAGGATCGGAATTTGGCCCCTGCCCATACCAATTGATCGCACCTCTGATGACTCCCCATGCCAATTGTGCCCTCCCCACTCATGACTGGCCCCTCCCCATACCAATTGCCGCTCCCCATACTAATTGTACCTTGCAATTTGGTTATAACAACCTGAAGTGGATGACTCCCCATACCAATTGTGCCCTCCCCACTAATGATGACTGGCCCCTCCCCTAGCTGAAGTGGGAGCATTGTCGGATGGCAGAGACAAGTGATCATCTTGCAGTGCATGCACCAACCTTGGGACCCGGAAGGGTTTGTCGGCCATCAGCTAGCAAGACCATGGAGAGCGCATGTTAGGAACCAGCCTTGGACATCAGCACCTTTCTTTGGTAAAAGACCCCCGCTTGGTGGGGGAAGACCCAAGCAAGGCCCAGCCAAGGTGGTTCATTGCAAAATCCGAGGGTGGACTTGCGCCATGTTCATGACTTTGCAAAAGCCACATCAAGCACCGGCTAAGATCCCCAAACAAAGGTCCTCATATTTAGTCTACCCTGAAACATAGAATCGTTTTCTGAGCCATTTGCCAAGCCTGGAAGAAAAAGGATGCATTTGTTTGCAGTGACAGATTGCCTCAAAAGGCCAGGGAAGCATAAACAACATGTCTGAAACAAATGGAAGGTCCAAACTTGTTGCTTAACGTCGACCAGATATTCTAGGTCCTCCAGGAGAGAGGTTAGAATAAGGGTACCCTTTTTTTCTGTAGTCTATTTTGGCAGGGGAACCCGCCCCCCAAAAAAGGGGTGAGAAACGGCACCTAGCTGGGCGATCTAGACATATCAATCAACCCCAGTTTCTTCATAGCGGGGGGGTGCTTCTCCCCGGGTTTAGCGGTTGGAATCAGACCGCTTTTGGAGGAGAACACCCCCCTGTAGTAAACAGGTTGGTTGATCCATACGGGGTCAACCAACCTGTCCCTCGATCACCTCTGGTCTGCAGTGGGTTTCGTGGGTCTTTCCAACGCTTGGAGTCCCTGACACCCCGAGCCATCGCCTACTGGGCGCCTACTGGGCGCCTGCCTGGGATGTGCCAAATCGGAGGCAAAGCGGGCGCCTATGACAACCTCTGGGTTCAAAAACCGGGGGGTAACACCCAAATGGCTTGCCCTGGGGAAATAGAAAGGACGAAAATCTGCGGTCCAATTCCTGTCTGAATTTTGCACCTGACGTGTGTTTTGTATCTTTCCAACCCTTCGCGTCCTTTGCAGATGCGCCTGGGCAGATCGAAGTACCCCCTAGCGGCCCTAGCGTGGGGTGGTTTTCCCCGGCATGTTGGGCATGCTGTGGATCTGAACTGCTGGTATGCTCTTTCGACATGCCTTGCATTTACACTCACTCAAGGGACTAGATGCGGATCTTCAACGTGGGACTCAACAGTCTTTTCTCCATGCTCAAAATCCGAAGCGTCGGTTCCCTTCCCGCAAGAGATGGAAACAAGTAGCCCGTGGAGGCTGCTGGTTGGGCATGTACTTATTGCCATCGTTTAATTTGGATATCGTCACTACGGTTCTCCCAGTGCTCGGTCGCTGTCCTTGTAGGAACGTTTCATGGCCTTTCGAATGATCATGCTGAGGTGATGCATTTCGCATAGGAATATTATCCGTTGGAAATTCTCAAGACTATGCGTTTTTGCGGGCTTTATACCCTTTGGCTTTCTTGGGTACCCATTCCAGGCTGGTTTAAAGGAAAGCCACAGGAAAGCCACCATGGGTAAACAGTGGCCCAAGTCGTTTGCAGTCCTGCTCCTTTTCCGTTTCGCGCTTCTCAACAAAAACGTTCTCACAGCAACTCTTTACCCCGAACGCTATGAAACACCCCGATGTCGGCCCAATGCCCCCATTTCCAACCCCCGCCAAATGAGCAAACACCCCCACAACCGTTGGGGTTTAGGAGACAAGGACACCTGCCCCCCCTCCCCCCCCGTTTAACATGGAACCCCAAAAACTGTCGTGTCCGGAGGAATATTCTGGTTCTGGGTGTCAGAATAATGGGCATCAGAAGCGTGGCTTTCCTTTTCATGTCCCATTGATCTAACCATGAATCGCTTGATGTTTGCCTTGGGCCATTGTTGCCACCAAGTTCAGCTTGTCCACCCTTGCAAAGGGTTTGGGGCGAACCTCAAAACAGCGGCTTAACAGCTTGACACGAGAGTCGATGATTGGCGTTTTGTTCCTGTTTTCCTCTCGTGAAACCAAACATTTAGCTAAAGGGCACTGCCATCCAAAAGGGTCTTCTTAAACGAAGGGGTCCACAACATAGCGAGCTTCGTGGTTTCATCAATGTGGGTCAAAGCCTCGCCCTCCCCCCCCCCCCCCCGGGCTCCTCACTTCCCGAGTAGATTGGCCAGGAAAAGTACCCAAACTCGTTGTTTACCACGAAAATGGCCACCAAACCCCAACAACGTGACGATCAAGCTCCGCTTCCGGAACTCGATCGGCCGCGAGGCTCCGTTTTCCCTCCGCGCGCGCCGCGCGCCGCGCGCCGCGCGCCGCGGCCCCGGACCGCGCCTTGCGCAGCGCCAGCGCCAGGTCGCGGATCTTCGCCGGGCAGCCGGGCCCCAGCTCTCTGCGGCGCCGGTGCACGCAGAAGTCCTCCATAAGTGGCGCCGAGGGTGTGGTGGCTTGGGCTGAGGTCTCGGAAAGAGAGAGAAGTTGGTATCAAATTGCTTAAGCCAAAAGTAGTTGATTTCGGATAGAGGGGAACAAAAAGAAACATGTAGAGGGATGAGGTGCTGGCATATCAACCCAAGGCGTTCGTGTAAGTTCTTTTGACGGTTGGCCAATCCAATTTTCCTAATTATTGAACTCTTTCAAAGCTCCCGGCCAAGATACAGGGTTGAGGGAATTTGGGTAGGCCGTTGAGAGGGCTACTGGCTTCCGGAATCGGATGCGAAACCCCGGTGATCTGAGGGCCAGCTTGGAGATGCAGTTTGGTAAATGTCCGAAGCTTTGGTGGGTTTCCAGCCTTCGCTGGGGAATGAGTTGGAATGACCACGATTTGAACTGACCCATCCCACAAATGAGCTCGGCTCTAGGGAGGGACAAAAACAAATGCATTCCCAACACCCCAAGCACATGTGCGCAGAACCAAGGTGTACTCAAGGTCCATCTCCGGGCACGGAACCCAAAACATGATTGGGTGCTTTGAAAACAAAGGGGCTTCCACCAAAACTTGACACCCAGATCTGCCCTCTCGCAAACGTCGGTCCATCCAATTCGCCCAAGTGCTGCCCTTGTTGAAAGGGCTCGCGGCTGACCTGGCGTTGTGGCGTCGCGTCGTGTCGAGGGGCTCAAGCCGCGTCGTGGTCAAACCTCCCAAATTGGTGGCCATGGTCATGGTTCCCTTAACCCTTACAATGGCCGTCTGCATTGCCGTTCAAGGGGGTCCTTTGGACCATGGCGATTGTCGCAGACTCGTTGCAAGCAAGCAGCAACTGGCCGACTCGAGGCAGCAACCGAATGAACCATTTAGCTCTCAGTCTCCGAAGAACGGCACAAACCACAGAGAACCTTTTGGAAAAATAGATCTAACCTAAAAAGGACACCTATGGAACAAACACACAATTCGCAGAAACTCAAAACACTCCGGTTCAACAAGGGCTTCCGCAAGCAGTGAAGCGCTTCCCGGTTTAGCATTTCCCCCCCGCCCCCCCAACCCAAGAAAAGCCAAACTAATTTTCGAGGGTTCGGAACATGTTCTTTCATGGACAGCCGGAAGATTGCTGATGTCCGGTGGCTCGATCCATTGGTTTCAACCGCTACTTTGCACTGCCTGCTTCCGCCCGCCTGTTGCCGAAGGAATCGAAGACCCAAAAATGGCTGTAGCGCTCCATATTGATGTGCCTGGGATTGGAGTTCTGAAGGTCACTGCTTCTCTGCCGCTTCCTGCTTGCAGCCAGACACAGACACACACACACAGACACACAGACACACAGACACACAGACACACAGACACACAGACACACAGACACACAGACACACAGACACACAGACGCAAAGACGCAAAGACGCAAAGACACACACGCAGTGTACCCGCATACACGCATACCCGCCTTGCTGCCCGCAACAAGGAGGCATCATTTTGGCTGCGTTTACATGACAGGATGGCAAGCCTGGATCACCCCCAAGCTTCGCAACTCAGGCGGGGTGAGGGTTGTGTCTCTTCATTTTCCCCTCCACAAGAACCTCGTGGAACGGCTTTAGGGAGTTCTCCGGATCTCGTTGGCTTCCCCTCCCGCCCGAACTTCGGATCAGTGCCCAAAGCCTGACCCCCCACACAATTCGATTCTCGTGGATGGGAGCATACAAAACCAAAGGAAATCAACAACTTTAAAAGGAACCCAAAGGAAACCAAGCCCAAGGCCTCCAGACAAGCCCCGGTCCTATGTCAGGATTGCCTCCCTTCAAGGCCAAGGAGCTCGTTCACCGTCCAGTTGATGCCTCAGCTAAAGCACAGCTTCGCTTGGCGACCGATTTCATCGTCTTTGAGCAAATGAGGTCCACTCATCTGGGCTTACTCTTCCCCCGTAATCTGTGTAAACCGTAGCACCCTCTAAGATGAAACCAACGGGAATCGGTGGTGGGCGCTCAAATGGACCTACGGGCCCGAGAATGAGCCAAGGTGCTAATCATCATGATCTGCGAAAGCAATAAGTACAGCACGGCTGGTGTTGTCACCACGTTCAAGATGCTCACCTCGGGCAGAGCTAATCCTTGCAGAGTGGCAGTGGCTGCTGAGTCATATGTACAACGAGTGGTCTTGACATAGTCTACCCAAAGCCGATGGTCAAGAAGTGGAGAAATTTTCAGGGCGGATATCCGCGCCATGTCTTCTCAAGTTGAGCTGTTTTATAATCTTCAGTCTGTCTTAACAGGGAACACCAAAAAAGTGAAGAGCTGATCCCCCCTTCAAATGGCCAAAACACTGGGTCCCCTTCAAACCGAGTCACAGTTTAAGAAGCCGGGAAGCTGCATTTGATGGAACTCTGATTGAGCCTGGTTCCACTACGACAATGAGAAGCTAGAATAAATGTCCTTCTTATTATGTCGACAAATCTTTTGCAACTGTAGCTATTGCATTTCATTGTATAATTGTAGGTTTTGTTTGGGAGGCACACAACATAAGGCTTCTTTAGCACCGAACTGAAATTCAACTGGTGGTGCGGTGTGCTATGGTTCATAGGGTAGGTATTTCAATGAGACTTGTTAAAGCGGGATTTCTCTCCCCAGATTCCCAAGAACCTACTTTGCGAGGTTTGATTCAAAGGCCCTCATATTCAAAGTCGTGTAATCTCATAATACTTGCCTAGAACCCTCAACAGACGGTCTTGTGACCTCATTTAAACGAGTCTGCTCGCTATCTTCCCACTGGCCTCTGTGCTCAATGAACAACTCACTTTCTGGGTGTATTGCCCAAAAACAGGATGAACCTGTTCGTTTATTTACTACGAAAATGGTCCAAACCAACAAAAAGTGAGGATCAAGTCCGAAACACAACTCCGGGAGTGCGACAAAAAGTTGTTAAAACAGCCAAGACCAGCGACATTTCGCCCAGAATTCAGCCAGAACTGGCGAAGTCACCCATACACGCAACATAAAGGGGTTCAATTTTGGTGACGTATACATTAATTCAGCCTAAGCAAAGAAAAATGCGAGGAGTTCTTGTTTATTCGCCCACTGAGATCACCGCCAGCGCCATGAAGGGATACTGCAGGGCCGCCGTGGGCATGTGCATTGCCTCAGCGGTCAGGATCGAAAAGAAAGCCTTGGGGTGGAGCCTCGTGGGCGAGGTCCTCCACAAAAATCCTTACATGACAACACCTGAACATTGCAACTTGTAAATGGTGGGAAACCCCTTTATTTTGGTGTTGAAAAAGCAACATGTCTCAAATGGTGGCAAAATGTACCTTTTAAGGAGCCCTGCTCCAGTGGAGAGGTTAGAATACAGGTGCCCGATTTTACTTTTTTCGGTTGTGTCCATTTTGGCAGGGGAACCCTCCCTCACAAAAGGGTGAGAAAGGGCACTGGGGGATCTAGGTGGGGAAGTCAAGCCCAGCAACCCCGAATTGGGTGTTGACCATAGTAGGGAATGACTTCGTCAAACCAGGAAAAACGCATTGGGACGCAAGCTCTCCTTTGCGAAAGAAAAAAACAAAAACACACACACACACACCCACCCACCCACCCACCCACCCACCCACCCACCCACCCACCCACCCACCCACCCACCCACCCACCCACCCACCCACCCACCACCCACGCACGCACGCACGCACGCACGCACGCACGCACGCACGCACGCACGCACGCACCCACACACACACACACACACACACAAACGGCGCCGAAAGAACACGAACTCTTCGTATCAAGCGGGCAGAATCCATGGCCCACCTCCCCGCTCAAAGCCCGTCACCCGTGTCACCCGTGAGCTCAGGCAGGAGCCATGTTCACAGGCAGCCATAGAAGCTCTGAGAAGTCCTGTTCGACTCGGTCGAGCCTTTGCGCGCCCGCTGCGTGGATTGGCATGGTCGATGTGCAAAAACTGAGGATTTCTGCGGTTCGCGCGCACCCTCTGCAGGGATCCTGCGTGAGAAATTAGAGCCCAAGGGCAAAAGGAAAGGACGCCTACCCAAGTTGTCCATTGAAGAGTGGCTTGGTCATCCGGTTGAGGCTCGGAGCGACCAGTACACGTCAAGGGCCTTCAGCTTTGAGTGGTCATGTGGTCTACGAGCATCGAATCTGGCTTCTTGCTGCAGTCTTTGGGGCGCTCCCAAATCAGCAAAGACTTTTTTGTGATCCTTCCTGGCCAATGCTACTCGGCATTCACATGGCGTCCGCTCGGCAAACAAGTGTGAAGGTGGCAAAGGCATATGACAAAGGCTGTGCTCAGTGGCCCCTTGTCTCCTGCGGCATTCCGACCGGCCTCAGCTCCAAAGACATCGGCATTCCCAAAGACTCCGCCCAAAGACCCCACCCAGGACAACCCCAGAGACAACCCCCAGTCCCCAAAGACCCCCCAAGACACCCTTTCAGCACACCCACAGCCCCCCAACACAAAAACATCCCCCAAAGACATCCCCCTGACACCTGAACACATCATGGCCAAAGACACATCGGCCGGACAGCCGCGAAAACAAAACGCATCCCCGCAAGACAGCTCCCCAAAGCCGGGTCCCATTTGGGTTCTTTTGTCAGGTGACCCCAACATGGTGGTTGTCCTTTCGGTTTCGCTGTACAATCAGCAAAACAGGGGTCCTCAAAAAGATAGACCCATTTTTTGACTATCACCAGGCAGACCGAAGCCCAGATGTTCAAGGCCATCTGGCGATCACATGTTTTGTCACCATACATGAAAGGGCCCTGTGCAGAATCCATAAAGGTCATGCCCGTGTATAGCTCACATCTGTGACCTGTGGCCTTTGTCCAGCCCCCTCCTATGGTGTTCAGGTATCATATGGCCATGGGTCAAAATCCCGTACCCCCAGTGAACATCCCAATCCCCACTAAAATAGACCACAATGGGTAGTGCACCGAAAACCCCCAAAATGGGATCCTATTGGCTTTGACAACCACAGCCATATCAACGACCATGGGAAAAACCTGGTGAAACACACAATCCCCCCCACCAACAAGTTGGTTTCTGCAGTAACTAGGCCCAGCTCGGGGGAGCTTTCAACCACATCAACCCAAAAAAATGGGTCTTTTCTGGAAGCTCCGGTTTCGAGTTCTGGGCTTTTGAAAAAGACAAAAACAAAAAACAAAAACGGACTCAGGAACTCTGCTCCAAAGCATCAAGCTCTGGTCTTTCTTGAACCTGAGCCCCCCTTCAAGGAAAATCACGGGGTGTCCGGAGGTGTTCTGCTTTTTCAAGGAAGTCTCCTAGAAAAAACATGCAGGAAGGAGTTCACGAAAAGATATCTGGAGTTGGGGGGTCCAGGAAGTAGCCACCAAAAACGAGCGCTGCCAGCAGGGGAGTTCCGAATCTTGTTGAGCGCGCGGCCGGTAGGCCACGAGGACCTTGTGGCCATGTGGAGCACAAAGGAGGAGCCCCGGCACACATTATTGGCACCAGCTTTTGACGATTTTCTGATTTTCATCACTGTCCAAATATTGGTCCAAATTTATCCACATCTTGAATTCGCTGGGAGGATGTTCATTGAGGGAACTAGCTTGACTTCTGAGAATTCGAAGGCACGGCCAATGCAGCCCATGTCTTTGTCGGCTGCAAACATGTGTCTAGACAGAACTATCCAAGCGAGAGAGAGAGAGAGAGACAGCGAGATGGAAAGTAGTTGACTCAGCCCTGCAGGGCAAATCTTCACCTGCAGGACAAGGCGATGCTCATCGAACAGTAGGCACATCGCGCCGCAGTCTGAACTAACAGGAGACTGCGGCGAATATACAGGCTGCACATTCGAATGATGACCTTAGAACCATCTGCAATGTTCAAAGCAAGGTGGAGCCAGTTGTCAAACTCCATGCTCACGGGGATTCGTTGCAGAGAGTGAAATGATCCACACAAGATCAGAACAGCCTTCGCATGTACTGGACTTGGTAGCAACCGCGGACAGTTTGTCACTTACACCGTGCACCATTCAACATTCAGCAATCGCAGTGGACCAACAAGCCAAAGCATGCTTTCAAAGCCAAGAGAGATGGTCAAACGTGGCAGGGGACTTTGGAAAGAGAATAAGCGACTTGCTCGGTCCTTTTCCCATGTGGACGATGTATTCACTTTCCCGAGCGGATCAGCCAAAAACTTCCCGGAATTGTCAATCCTGAGTTCAACAGATTTGGACATCTACAGTAATCGCAGCGGACCAATCAGGCAAAGCACTGTCAGAGCAAAGCTCAGAATCCCAATGCCGATAAAGATGGTGAAAGTCCAAAGTGTGTCACAACATCATCTTCCCTAAAACTTCCAAGTTCAATTGAGGCTGTGAGAGTTCTGGAAATTCCGCTATGCTCAGAAA
Source organism: Effrenium voratum (assembly GCA_963377175.1). NCBI lineage: Eukaryota > Dinophyceae > Suessiales > Symbiodiniaceae > Effrenium > Effrenium voratum. The sequence continues at coordinate 344,452 of CAUJNA010003355.1, forward strand.
TGCGGCCTGGGTGTACTGGGTGTCGGGCACAAATGCCCAAATACGACAGCTGCGTCAGCGGCTCCAAAGAGTTCAAGAGGATGAACTGCCGGTGGTTGAAGCGACCTCCGCCAATAATTTAGCGGTCGGATGGATCTGGAAGGTGATGATCCATGAAGCGCCTGCTCCAACCCTCCATGTGCGTTTTGGTCCCCTGGAAAAATATATATATATATATATTTAGTAGTGATAGATTCCCTGTAAAACCAGCAGGGGAAAATAAAACATATTCTTAACCAAATGGAAGCAACGGGAAAGCAACCATTTCCCTGACAGAAACAAATCAACAAATCAAAGGCAAACCAAGCTGGCGAGTCGCGGCCAGCGCTCCAAGCTGAAGGACGGCCAAATCTGACATGGGGCCAAAATGCCATCACGCCTTTTGGGGACGATGTTTGGGTTGAGACACTAATTGCACATTGCAACCCAACGGAAGCTTCTGAGCTACAAGCCGATCGCGCAGCCAGTGAAGTTGCAGAAATGATCGAACTCCTGGGCAATACCGTTGATGGACAATTGCCTGCACCACTTGGAGACCATGGGAGATGTTTGTTGACATTTACAGGGGAATCATCATTCCAATCTTCTTCCGTGGTGCAGGATCCCGTCCACCCGCAGTAGGATCGCCAAGCATCAGTTGAGAACACGCAACGATGCAAACTCAACGCGTACAACCGCTTGCACAGCTGGAGGTTGCATGAGCGTGGATACTTCCCTGAAAATTGACATTGTGATTGACATGGAATCTAACAGGCTCCCAAAAAAAGATTGATTTACAAATGGATGGATTTGTTTTGTCTTCTAAAGAAGAGTAAACACTTGGACAGTCCCTAACCATGCCACCGTCCCTTTTGCCGTTTCCTGGTTGTGCTGAAATGCTTTGATGAACATCCACCATCGCGCTTTATACCTCTCTCTGATTCCATATTGCATCCGAGTTGACTGCTCATTCAACCAGCTCGGATGACTCCAGCCGGTTTTCCCATTGGGTACATTTCTCTCGAACAAAGGGTCCGTTCGCTGGAATTGGTGGTTTGGAGGTTGGGGGCTAGTTGCCCGGTCCTCAACAAAAATGCGGGGCCCAAGTCCGTAACCAAAAAGGAACTCTTGGTATGAAAATGGTCAACCCAAAACCATGTAAAGAGGGACTAAAAAGGCAGTCGCGCTACTAATCCTCCCTTAGCCGGGTTTTGATTGCGGCTCATGCTCAAAACCACCAAATCGAGGAACATGGGGAACCCAGACCCACTCCGAAAAAGAGGGGTCATTCAGCCTTCCCCTGTTAGTGGTGTGGAGCTCGGTGGTTTGGAAGCTAAGGGGGTTTCCCATTTACCCTCAAGAACCAGTTCCAATCCCTCAACCAACCCAAACCAGCAAGTAAGGGGAACCTCAGTCGACTCCCAAACTGTCCTGTATGCAGCCGCCTGACCTCAGCTTTTCACATCCCGGCGCTCGGCCTTGTTCCCAGGTGCCAACCCAATTCGGCAGCGCCAAAACAAACATTGGCCACTTTAGTAGGTGGTGCTACTACCTGGCTTAACAGCTAGGGTATATAGCAATCCATATACAAATCTTTGTCATGTCGGTAGAACGGCTTGAAAGGCACAATCGTGGAAACCAAAAGAACCAACATATTTGGGTGTGGCTCAAAATTAAACAGGAGGGGCAAAGCGCAGGTTTTGGTCCATGTTTCCACTTGCCAGGGTGCCATTTTGGTACCGGTTTTTTGAGCCACAGCCATTTCACTTGTCAAGCTGAGCCTGGCAACGCTTTGTCTCCTTTTGGATTGGCTGCTGGTGTCTGGTTCGACAGGCAATCAGTTTGAACGGAACTGAACCCTCCAACTGGTGGTTGCCTTGAAGGATTCAAATCCAAACACTTGTCTTTGGGTTTTGGAGTGGTCACCAGCCCGACCTTTTACCAACCACAAAACGTGCCTGTGGCTCAAAACCTGTTTAACCGCCTCACCCGAAAAGGTGTCGAGAAACACCTTTTTGCCTGGCAAGTGTTTCCGTGTGACAACAGCTCATTGGTATTATCCCACTCCATTCAAGTCAGGAAACAGGCTGTGCCACACAGGAAAATGAAGTCACAGTCAGAAATGGCTGTGGTTCAAGGTACCACATGAACCAAAACCTGCAGTGCCCTGGTGGTTTAATTTTGACTGGTTTAATTTTGACCCGTACCCAAATAAGATCCTTCAAAGCAAGGGCGTTGTCACAAAGAAGCCCAGGTGAGCTTCCAGCCTTATTCCCCCAGCTTAAGAGTTGCTAGTGCCACCTCCATGTCATATCAGAACGCACAAAGCTCAAACTTGCCCCATGGCAGTCAACAAAGGTATCTTCCCTTTGAGCTTGCTTTGGCGTTTCAACTTCCGGTCTTCCCCATTCAAGTTCTACGTTCCGCTCTCGAGCCAGCACTAATGCAAAGCAGAGCCACATGGTATCGTACTTGGTGCGGAGGTCCTGCAAGCCGACTGCTGCTGGGCAAATGGAATGCAAAGACTCGGCACACAGGCTACTGTATCGACTCAATTGCAGACCGCCATGGTTGGGCAAATCGGCTTGAATTCACTTTCCAAGGCAAGCTGACCAAACTTCCCCCCCCCCCTCCCCCCGCTCAGATGCTGCTGCAGTTTGCTGGTATTTTGTTTTTGAGCTGCGTGCTTTTTTGCGTTTGAATTTTTAAAAAAATGGATTTCGATGCTGACAATGCCTTTGGCATGTAGCTCTGATGAGTTTCTCCGAGGTCCGCAAGCCTTGTTTGGTGGCGCGCTGTCGTCATGAACAAGTTCTGCTTTTGGGGCGCTCTGGCAAATGCGGTTAGCTAGAGCGCGGTTCGGCTCGTGGGTTCTATTGACGTTAGGCTTGAAGGCAAGGGCAACAGTGTGGCCTCAAGGCTTTACTACCAGTACTGGTTCATAAGGTCTTTGGTTGTGCGGCTTAGGTTTGGTTGAGGGTGTTGGCTGGAACGGCCTTTGTTTTAAAGGCTTAGGCCTGGTGAAGGTTTAACTAAGCTGTAGAGTTTTTGTTTGTAGGGTTTTTGCGTGTAGAATCAGGGCTTAGCTTGGTTCCAGGAATCTTGGCTTGAATTCGTTGTCCTGGCATCGGGCGTTGGCGGGCGTCGATTGGCGCGGCAAAACTCAGTATATGTCTCTGTGCTCGATCAAACCTCGCTATGTGGGTCACGCTCCGTCAATCGACATCCTGCCCACGGTGGGCTAAGACCCCTCAGGGATTGATGTGGGGGTGGCTCAAAATTGAACAGGAGGGTTTACGCAGGTTTTGGTCCATGTTTCCACTTACCAGGGCAACCCGCCATTTTGGTACCGGTTTTTTGAGCCACAGCCATATGGAGTTTCCTCAGTTTCCTTTTTTGGAACCTCCAACAAAAAGGTAACTAGTCGCCGCGGAAACCACCTGTAAGTCGCAAGCTAAGAGGACATCCGGTGACCCCTGTTCATCCCTTAGGTAAGGGCACCTAGCCGGCTAGCTCACTATCTCGGGGCCAAATTGGGCCACACGACCTGCATCTCTCTCCTTCAGCAGCCAGGTGGTGGTACACAAGCGAGAGGCCTGGACCAAACGAGCGGATGGGCGAATTTCAAATGGCCTCCGGAGCTCGGGACAATTGCTATGAAGGCTATGAGGGTGGTGGGTGGGTGCGGTACGTTGAAACCAAATGCTCGCCAAACAATTTGGAGGAGTCAACTAGAAATCATGTAGGGCCCCTTACCCTCATAAAAAGCAATCTCACAAGTCTCTTGAGGCCAAGCGGCATGCAAGCCAGTGAGCTTCTATGTTGGTGGGGGAGACAGTTGGTAGGCCGATGTTTTGGCGGGCCCCTTGCAGTCGCTGCGAGGCTGGTGTGAGCTAGATGGCACCTGCTCTCAAGAAGACAAGAAAGACCGCGTAAAGCCCAAAGTCCTTTTCCTCCATTTGCTTGAGTCCCCTGGAAAAAATATTTCAGTAGTGATAGATTCCTTTTGAAACCAACAGCGGGGAAATAACAAATATTCTTAACCAAATGGAAGCTTTGGAAAGCTCCCATCCAGCTCCTCTCCGGGAGGCTCTAACCCACGCATGGACAGTCCCTTTCTCACCATGCCCATTGAACGAAATGAAGAAATACTACCACCAGCCCCCGCGTGGCGACAGTCGCACAGCACGCCTCCACCACTTGGCCAGAGCGCAACAAGCCTGCGCGGTTCGCTCGTGGCAGTGCATTGCTAGCTGTGTGGATTTTCTTTGTACAGCCTCTTTGTTTCAGCTTCCCTCCAGGATTGGTGGTTGGGAGACCAGGGGTGGCTTCCCAAATACCTTCTAGAAGAACCAGGGTTCAAGCCCGCAAACCACCACTCCAAACCAGCCAAGGGCTATCCGAACAAAAGCAACAACACTCGCAAACACATTAAAACCTATCGCAAAGAAACGCCCAGAGGTAGACTAAAACTGACATACCGTCCCCGTGCTTCGGCCCGGATCGAACGTGCCTAAACAACAGCTTGAGAAACTTCCCGAGACACAGCCGGCAACGGGAGATGTACAACCGTCTTGACAAATCGCTTCCGTCTCCGTGGTTGTGGAAAATCGGTGTTATACCAATGATTGCCATAACTATCACTTGAAACGGGAAATACCCTTTTCTCAAGTGGCAACCACACACCGCATTTTACTTGACTTTATCACTAGCATTTCCCTTCTCATAACAAGTGGCAATCCAAAAAACCCAGATTTGCCTCTTTTCTAGGGGTTGATTCCTCATTCTTTCAACCATTGTTCTTTTCAAAAACCCGCCGTTTCCCCTGGGGCTTTGATGGTTTTCTGGAAAGATCCGGATCCCAGAGTGGAAATGGAAGTGTCCCCTGGATTACTGGGCTTTCTTCGGAAATCCAACCACTACAGCAATTCAAAGCCGAAAACGCTCATCTTTGTCACCTTTGCCCAAACAACTCGACCCGGACATCTCCCAAACCCCAAGGCTCCATCTCTCACGCCTAGGTAAGCCTCCAGCCCCGGGGTGCGGCCCGCAGGTGCCGGCTCCAACTGGCGGAGCTGAGCTCTCGGTGTGGCTCAGCTCATTCGAGTGGAACAACTTGGTGCGATAAGGGAAGGTGGGAAACCCAAAACATTCCCGAAAGGAACCCACAAGTTGGATGGGAGGATTTTTTCCGGGATTCCGGAAAGGAACTCAAATGGGATGGTTTACCAGGAATTTAGGGATTCCCGAATAAAGGATTGCCCACCAAGGGTCATTCCAACTCATTTTTTGCCTGTCGCACCAGCAGGACAAAGCAAGTCCTCTCTCCGTCTGCCCTTTCCACGGAGCAGAAGGTTGCAAGAAGGCCAGTCCCTCAGGTTGCATGTGAAACTCAGCTGTTCAGTGACCCTGGAGAAAAAAGGGAACCCTTTTTGGGGCTTGGACCATTTTTGGTGGGGCAGCCACCAAAAAAAGGGGAAACAGGGTTCCACTAACTGAGGAAAGAAACCAAGTGAGGTGGTTTGAGTTCTAGGTTTTCACGGAAGAGCATCAGACCCCGTTTCACAGTAAGTCCAGGGGCTCAGGATTTCAGGATCTCTTTCTCCCGACCTCTCCTGCGGAATCTTCTCGTGGAGGCCAGCGAAAATTAGCCACCATCCGTGGTGTACTTGCAATATTCAGGCATGCCGGCATGCGCCGTAGATCTAAACTGGCCGCCTTTGATACCAAAGCGACCAAAGTCCAATTCCAGAGACATGAAACCCGAGGGATCCAATCATGTTCTGTGGCGAGTGCAGGAAAGAACCAAAGCCACTGGGCAGTGCCAGTGTCTTAAAAGCTAGGCGAACCCCTGAAAGATTTATGGTTTACCCCAGGTTTTCCCTTGCAAAACAACCCAAAACAGTGACCGTCAACTTGTTAGACACCCGCATTCCGTGAGATTCCAAATCTCCCTTCGCCGATTTGCCCTATGGCCTTGACCTGCGGCCTTTGTTTTGGAGACGTCAACACTTTGCCTACAGGGGCGGTGGTCAATATGGGTGGTGTTGAGAGAACTTGGCGCCGCCTCTACATGCCGCCTTCGGAAGGGATAGCAAACAAGAAACAAACTGAATTTGTTGACAACCCATCACATCCAAATATTTTCCCACCACATGGAGGGTTGATCAAAAGGTCCTTTGCATGGGATGTCCATTGGTTGGAAAACCACCAGATGATGATACTTCCCGCTAAATGGGAGAAGTTATGCATGGTCATTTTGGGGCCAGATATGAATATTGATCAACCCCCACATATTCTATTCTTTCCCATGCAACGAATTGTCCCTTGTTCACCACTGCACCTGGCAACAAATCGGCGGTGGCCCACGCAGGCTTCTAGCTCGAGAAACCAATGAGGTCTGCTCATTCGACGCAACGGGCCCGAGTTTTCTCGGCCTTTTCGAACACAAACACTAGGCTGAACCCAAAGCCTAAGTCACCGGATAGGTCACCGGAGGCTGAACCCACAAAAACGAGAGGCACTGCTGCTTCTTTGCTTGGGATTCCCTGACCTGAAAAGGGCACCTGTCTTAGGCACGCCTTTCTTTTTGCCCGAGCCTTGCCAGGGTTGCCCGTGGCGATGAAGAGCCAAAGCAAGAGGCACCCCTCACAGCGAGGCTACGATTCAGGATCCATCGAGCTGCATCGAGTTCTTTCTGGGTGGAAAAGGGGTCCCCGTAAATCCTCTTCAAACATCCCAAGGGACACTACTTCAAATGGCTTCAAAAGGTGTCGTTTGAAACCACCCGAAGGGGAAACATAGTGAACGCTGTTGAAATGTCCTTCAAGGCAGGTTTTTCCTGGTTGAAAGCCATTTCTGAACAAAAGAACCTTGAGGAGCATGGGAGGGTATGGCTAGATAAGTGGGTAGTAGCCATGGGCATATAACTTATAACCCACCAAAGCCTTGGTCGCAGGATCCCCCCCCCCCGCAGATTTTCGCAAGAAAATCAAGACTTGCCCCACTTTGACAAGGCTGGCCATTTCAAGTCGACGTCGACCTCCGGAGCGTCAAGGACACTCAAAGTCACTTCAAGCGGTTGCACATATGAAAATGGCTCGTCAAGCTCGGGAGTTTGTTTGACCCCCGAAGGTGGAGTTCGGTTTGACTTGGTTTCCCTGACCAAGCAGAAGGGTCGCCTTCAAAGCCACACCGCAGGGACCCCTGGTTTGCAGCAGGAACTGGCTAAAGTGACACTTTCATTTGTCTGCCTCAAAAGACGGGAGCCTCCCGCAACAAATCTGTGTGGTTCCCTTTGGTTTCCCTTTTAAACCACCCCAAACTGGGCTGCTTTCACATCCCCTGCTAACAGTTCAGCCTTTGGGTGAAATTCGGACACCACTCACCCAAGTAAGAACCAACAAATCCAAGGAACCACATGGCCAGTTGCCCCACGGCGCGGTTTTTCCCCTGGCTCCAGCGGCTCCGGCTCAATCAAGGCGCTCGCGTCTGTGTGCGTGCGAGGCGCCAAGGTCCCGAGCTCGAAGCCGAGGGCCAGCTGCGGCGCCAGCTCGTAGGCGACGTCCCGGGAGTCCAGCAGGTACTCCAAGACCGTGATGGACACGCAGCTGCCGGTCTTGGGTGGCTGATATGGGGGTGAACAAATTGGTGAGGAAGAGCTGGTCAGGAAGAAATCCTGGGGACAAGCGAATTATTTTTCTGGGAGGGAAGGGTCGGAAAACCGGGGGGTGATATTGGCTGGTGATGTGTTGGGGTGAAAACCCGGTCAGGAAAAGCTGGTCGGTCAGGAAAACCCACCCGGGGTGGGGAAAGGCTGGGGCGTTGTCTGCTGATCTGTTGAGGTGAAGGGCGCAACTGCGGACAGAGAAACTGGTGAGGAAAAGCTGGGGGGGGGGGGGCTTGCTGCTGATTTCTTTGGGGTGAAGGGAAGTAACTCAAAACGGAAGGTCGGAAGGTTGGTGAAATACGGGTGCTTTTCGAGGGGGGGCCCCCAACCTGCTGGGTTTTCTGTGTCCCTTCAAAACAAAAACACCACAAAACTGGTAATTACCCTTCAAAACAAGACACACCCACCAATATGGGGTGACGGGTGGCGGAATGAGGGGTGGGGATGAAAGGCAGTGAAGGGAAGTAACACAAAAGGGGAAACACCTCAAAAAAAGTGAGCTTCCGCCAACGAGGAAAAGTTGTTTGCTCCAAATTTGCTCCCAAGGTTTGAGGGCAAAGAGGTCCCCAATGCCAAAAGAACAAACTAGCTTTAGATGGCCAAAGGTTCGTGAGCCTTAAAATTGGGAAGCAAGAGCAAGAGTCTCCACGGGATTGGTCTCTGAGGTTCCGAGCGAGTGCACAAGACGTGCTCGGTTTACAACTGTCTGGTTTTGGGCTTGGCAAGTAGATGCCACAACTCCCTTTAAGGTAAGGGGATGACGAGCCAACATGCGGGAATGCCATCTGTTTTCACCCATGCCGGAGCTTCTTTTGGATGCCAAAGGTCCGGGGTACACCAAATACCTCACGAGTTCTTAGGCGCAACTTGAAAAAATGGTTTCGAGGGCATACGCCTCTGTTTGTAGGGATGGCATCATCAAACTGTGGGTATTTGGTCGTGGCGGTCTGGATTCGCTCAGGTTTTCTGGATCTTCAGCCTTGGAAATTCGTGAGATTTGGGCATGTCTTAAAATCGGGAACGCCCAAAAAGTGTGTTTCTTTTTTTATTTGGGAAAAAGTTCTTTTCCAAAAAGTTCAAGTCTAAAGATCCAAGGCAATTCAAGCATTCCTCAAGGGGTTGTCTACATAAGCCTCCAAGGAATGGCAATCATCCCCACGAGATGAGCGACCAACTTCGCCCAACCACACCTGCGGGCAACTACACAAACTCGGACATCAATGCCCTGTGTCATGTCATTTCAGTCGTCCCATGGATCGAGTTGCCAGAACGTATCACTATTGCAAACCCAAAATCTCCCGAAGCATAAAGCATCGAAATGTGCGCCTGAGCCAGAAGAGACCGGCTCCGTACTGCTTCAGCAGCTGAACAGGGTCCTATTCACATAGCCCTTCTCATTTCTGGAAGATGGTTTTTGGAGCATTTGTGCTGGGCTCCATTCCCACTTTGGCAATAGGATCAACAACGTATGTAGTCAATGACAATGGTGACACAACTCCCGGGGTTTGAACAGTATGCCTCTCGCAAACCTGCTCACTTTGACTTGCGATCACTTGCTCACCGCCTGGAATAATGGGTTGCTCTTTGTTCATTTCTGGTTGCTTGATTGCTATTTTACGGCATCTTGGACAATACAATCTCATTTCCATGGCAGTCACCATACCAAGTTTGCCGAAATACTTTGGGTGGCAGTCACCCTCATATGCCAGCTAAGATGACATGCGCCGCAACTCAGGCGCACTTGCCAACTGGGATGTCAACTCCTTAAGTGCGGTCCAAACAAGCTAAAGCAACCACCCTTTGGGCAATGTTTCAAGCGAAATGGGAGCCTTGAGCTTTGTCCATTTCTCCCACGTGGACAGACTGGACATGACCTTTTCGCAGTTGATCTTGACTGTGAGGATGTCTGTTGATGTCGCCTGGGTGCCTTTAGAAGGTAAAATCCGCCATGTCCATGCCAAATGCAACATAGAATCTGAAACTTAGAGTCCATGGACTTTGGTGCTGCCTTTTGCCGCCTTGTGGGGGGATACAAAGGACGCCTCAGTGTGACAACCCCGCCCCCCAAACGGCAAGAACTTGAGTGACGGTCCTTGGCGTTGACGCCCAACTTCTCCGCCCTTTTGAAGGCAGCGGCGCCCGTTTCCGCGAGCTCGTGGACATCGATGCCTTCCCCGCGGCGAGATGGCGCGCATCCTTGGAGGTCCTGGGCCCTCAAGGTAAACTAACAGTTTGGACCAAAGCTGGAAGACTGACAGGTTGAGACTGAGCAGCGCCCTTTGACTTTGACTTTGAACCGGCCGGAGCGTGTAGTTTGACACGATGAGTTGAGACATCGCTTAATTACGATGAGTGAAGAAATGGAGCAGGGCTCTGGGCACGGGGACGTAGCCCCATTGCCGGAATACCCCCACCATCAACTACCGTAGTTAGCGCCGCCCTCAGGGCAGGGTGATCGGTCAGCTCACGGTTGGAGCAGTGCATGAAACAAAGCTTGCCAACTCACTCGTGGACGCTCGCGCTGTTCAGCATGGTCTGGAAGAACTTAGAAAAGACTAGATTCTTGACTGTATCTGACGCAGCGCAGGGGACGCCAACACGCTGTCATGAATCAGCTCGCGGTAAAGCAGCGAAGGGTAGCTTAAAATGCCTCGAAATCCAGCACACCAATTCACGCAAAGGGAGGCATGCGTTATTTGCTCACCGCTATGAGTAGCACCAAGGCAACTGCCCTGTACACACCGCACAGTCTTCTGTGAAGGCAGAAGAGTCAGATTCACACTGCCTGTAGGCATGTGTGCGCCCCAATTTGCTGGACCATTGACATTCTGAACGAAAAGCGCAGGCAGAGTTGCACCACCTGCAAGGCAAGAGCTTCTGTACTTCACGCGCAAGGCAAAAAGCAGAACTCCGTCCCGGCGCCCGTAATGCACATAACGCAAGTCGGTGCGCAGCAAAGATGTTCCGGCAGACTTCCCAAAGTACATTTCGACAAGGAGCACACGCATGGAAAGGCCGGCGCGGCCGTACGTATCCGTGCAGAACTTGCACTGGCCAACAGGCTGCGGGTGGACGAAATCCATTTCGCACCACCGTTCAGACCAGGAACGATGATTCTTCTGTGAATACCAAGTTTTCATTCTGGCTTCAACCATGGCTCCAAGTGGTGCGAGCGAATCTTGTCCCTCCACAGTACGTCCAAGGTGCCACGACAAGGCATGGTTTGCAACTTCAGGTGGCCGCCCCTCAGCCTTGCCATCTGCTTCGCCACCGCCCTACCTGGTAGGTTCTTCAGCCCAAGCTACTGAGCAGTGGCATTTTGTCTTGTTCCTGACAGTGCAGCTATGTACGAATGCCAGCCGAAGCGTGCAAAACACTGAGCAGTGCCCCAAATCCGTTGACTTTTGGTTCTAGCGCTGGATCGGCGTTTATTTTTTGGCGCTGCTCACATGTGCGTCAGCTTTCTGGCCACTGGGTACGCCGCTTTAGCTTACCCGGGATGTAAGCAGAGGAAGCGAACAGGAAACAACTGCGAGATCTTTGACCTGGCCATTCACTCGGCAAGAAACAATAAATCCGCCACATCTTGCTTGTTCTCAGTGAGGAATGTGGGAATGAACCGCCCCAGCCATTCTCTTTAGGCTGGTAAACCGTCATTCCCACACTGCCTACTGAGAGCAAACAAGACATTTGGGTTGCTGTTTGAGTTTGGCAAGGGTCACTGGTTATTCCCCATCCACTCCAAAACGCCTATCCTCGAAAAGCACAAATTGGCCAAACACCCAGCAAAACACAAGGACCGCGCCTCCCATGTTCAACCCAAGCGAAAAGAAGCCAGCCGGCCTTTGGGCTTCAGGAGCCGCTCCAGAGCACCTCAAAGCCCGACAAAATTTGGGGGAACCTCAAAGGGGGCCTCTTGCAAAGGGAATCTCGGGAAGCTCTCGCAAAAGGGGAACCTTTACTCCGGGGAACCGTAAGTTTGGGGGGGAATCTCTTTTTCACTGAAATGCAGGGGACCTCTTTAAAAATATAAGGACACGAAAAACCGAGTCTCCAAAAAACCGGAACCGTTCAGCAGGGCCGGTGGCAAGGGTGGAGGGTGGCAAGTACTCGCTTCTTGTGAAGCAGGGCCGCATTGCTTCCGTTCACATTCTGTCTCAAGATGTGAAGCTCCGGACTGTGGTAAGCCAGGCATTTGCACAATTCCCGTGTTAATTTCACTGCCAGCAATGTTGGGTAACGCTGGTTAATTTTATGGCAACTTGGTTGCAAAGGCAAGCCACTCATGTTACTTCTGACGTGTCGGGACTGGTTTGCTTGAGGACCAACAACCGACAGAGTGGACATATGTTTGCAGCAGGGAAAGGCTTCTATGGTTCAACCTGGTTCCAGGGCTCTTTTGGAGGGGTCCTCTTATCAGGGCCGGGACTATCCAAGTCGAACGGTGGTGATCCCGAGCGCAAGTTGATAGATGGAAAGCTACCTTGAGGATGCTGGCAGACGGAGAAAGCATCAAGCAATGTTTTGATTTAATACAAATAATTGAGAAAATGAAACCAGATACCAACATACTAAATTATTTGAAGATTTAAACTGGTGATGCTATAGTTTGTTTTTGGTATCTACCGAATTGTGGTCTGATCATGTGCAGCGGCTGCTGTCAACAGCCGGGCTTCGGGCTGATGGTGGCTTTGTGACCGCCATCCCGGGCCAGGTCTACGCAGCTGGCGCCTGCGTTGCTCGTTGGGATCCGGGATACTTGGCTGTGGGTCAAAAATAGGTACCCGTTTTGGGAACCCTGGTAAATGGAACCAGAGACCAAGACCTGCGGTTCAATTCCTGGTGGCTTAATTTTGACACTTGGCGCAGGTCCCGGAGAAAAATGGTGCCAGGACCCTCAGATGAACCGACTTCAAACGTTCCAATTGCAGCGCTTGCGCTGTGTTACCGGCCCCCCAAGATGCTCAATCGTTTTTGAATGGTCTGTGGTCCATTTGGGAGGGACATGGGGGCCAAAAGGAACAGCTAACAATTTAGGGGTCACACCCAAATGTGTCACAAGTCCCTTCAGGTCGGTGAAGAAAGGAATGACAACATCGAGGTAAATAATACGCACTGCTCAATATCAAATTTGTGTTTGTTGTCCTGTGCCCAGCATGCCTTAGGTTGGGATCTCGTTTTCGGGCTGAACCGTGTAGGCTAACATTCGCTTCTAGTTCCTTTCTTCGACAGCCATGCCTCAACTGCAAGCAACCCTGCTTATGCCACCTGTCACATCCATGTTTCACATTACCCTTGTGCAACAGTCAGCCAGAAGGTTAAATGAGGCCATGCATCTTAGGAATAAACTTCAATTTGCTCAGCAATGCACAGGCAAGCGCCACATTGCCGTCACACACATTGACATGTGGCAGTGGGTCAAAAATATGGACCCTAAATGGGAACCCTGGCAAATGGACACATGGATTAAACCTGTGGTCCCATGGTGGTTTAATTTTGACCCACAGCCATGGCACCGTCACGCAACGTAACATCACCACTCGACCCCTTCCCCCGGCGCCATCTGCGTTGTGCAACTCCGGGTCAACGCCCCTGTCCATGAGGTACTCCAAGATATCTGCACGCAAAACGCGAGGCCAAGAGCACTGCATTTCGGATTGGGAAACTATGATACGGCGAACTGGAGATGCGGACGAATGCCACAATACTCCTTGTATGGTGTACGGTTTGATCAAGTCCTTATCAAACGCAAGTGGCCTTGTGCGATCTTTGTGGCCCTTATTTGATGCTGAGTCAACCAGTTGATCGAAACTAAGCCGATGAACCAGCCTTTAAACACGTCTTGATGTGTGCAATACATAGCCAACATGGGCAACCGCCATGTCTCGCACAAACAAGTCTCGCTGAAAGATCCGTAAGTCCAGACTCAGAGTTCCCCGGACTCCCGCCCTGTCTCACCATATTATGCAAAGTCGTTGACCAAATGGCGACCAAAATGAGAATATCCCCCAAACCCGTTGTTAAGCCCGAAAATTCTTCCGTAAGTGGATTCCCTGTTCGCATGCGGCGTCTTAAGCACATGAGAGTTTCTAGGGGGCCTTCAACTTCGAGTCCCCTCGCGCCAGAACTTGTGGCCATCGGGTACGTGGATGGGTAAAAAACCCAGGGGACTTCCCATGGCCTTGGGTGGTGACGACCGAGCTGGAAGCAGACGCGCCCTCGAGCCGAATCGATGGCACCTGGTTGCTGGCCCAGCACCGCCTGGTGCAGGGCCGTATTCCTGGAGATGACACGCACCAACAAAGCATACTGTGGATGGACCAAATCCGCTTCTCGCATCACGAAATGAAACCATGGTTGAAAGCATTTTTGTTGGTATTTACAGGAGAATCCTCTTTTTAGGGTTTCTTAGGTGGTGCAGGATTTCGTCCACCCACAGTACCCCCCCGGCGCTATGAAGGATAGATGCTCGCCACTTTAATGTGTTGGACCTGCATCTTGGATGTCACTGTGGATGGTGGCAAAATCCGTTCGCACCACTTGGAAATTATGGTTGAAACCAGAAGGTTTGCTACGATATTTGCAAGGGAATCGAATTATTCCCTAGGGTTTCTGAACGGTGTTGCGAAATGGACTGGGACCACCCACAGTATCCGCAGTAGCACCCACAAACAGCAATCGCAGGAGCAATGGTTATCACAAGGACAAAAAATCGTAAGAATATGAACACCACCGCCAACACCAACAACGCAACAAGCAGCAGCAGCAGCAGCAGCAGCCGCAGCAGCAGCCGCAGCAGCAGCCGCAGCAGCAGCCGCAGCAGCAACAGCGACTATGGTAGTAACAACAAAAGCAAGAACAGCAACAACCACAGCAATGACTACCAGCCAACAGCAGCAGCAGCAGCAGCGGCAGCGGCAGCGGTGGCAGCGGCAACGGTGGCAACAGGGTGGGTATGGTTGCGGTTGAAAGGCTGCTGGCGATGATTGCAACCATGCCTCAAGGCAAGCAGAATTGCAGTTGCATTTTCTCAGAGGCCTTTGGCGTGTTGCTGTTGCCCCCTCTGCGGAAAGTGTTCATCTTTGTGTGGGTTCCATGGAAAAGCCGCCCCTCTGCGAAAAGTGTTCGTCTTTTTGCGGGCTCCATGGAGAGCCCTTGATTTCAACCAACAAGTTCAAGTCTAAAGATTCGTAAGCCAATAGCCATCAAGTTCATGCCACCCAACGAATTGCCATCACAGGCCCTCCTCCTCTCATCCAGGTGCAAGAGGTTGGTACCGAAGTGGCTGAGCAGCTTCAATGACCTCAGGCTGTAGGTGGCTATTTCAGGATATCACCCTGTGCGCTTCGAGGAAAGTTTGCCTGAATTTGCGGCCTCCTGTTTGCCTCCGTTGGGTAGCGGATTGTAGAGATGGTCCCGTGTTGCCTCCAAAGAATGTTGAATCTGTGTCTTCCGGTTTGAGTCTAACAGCCTCCCAAGACTCCATAGCCGCCTAGGCCAACTAAGCACCAGCTTCTCAAAATGTGCCTCTCATCTCTCATCTACTTTCGCCCCCTCGCGTCGCAGGAGGGTCGCACGACGCCAAGCCTTCGTCCCTTCGTTCCTCGCCCTCCCTCACCTGAAAGCTTCGGCTTGCGGATTTCGAACCGACACCTGAATACTTGGGGAGATGGTTTGCGTAAGGAATCGTCGTTGTCATGCAACAGCAACCCACGTTTCAACAGTGTCCGGCGACCGGATGTCACCAACCCCAAAGGGATAAGCTTGGGCATCATCATCATCATCATCATCATCATCATCATCATCATCATCATCATCATCATCATCATCATCATCATCATTTTCCAAGATGGTTTCCCCTGCCCCCAAACCACTTCCCCCACCGGAAACGTGGGGTTTATGCTACAGTACCTGTATCGCATCACTTGGGACACTTTCGTGAATATAGGGTATCCATTAACCAGGCTGCAGCAGTACCATACACACATTTGTCCTTGAGCGACCCTAGCCTAGAGATTCCATCGACCTTCAAAGCAGGCGGCCAAGCAGATTGTCCTTCAGCAACAAATGTGTGGGTAGCTACTAAAGTGGCTTGCTTGGGTGCCGGTGCTGTCGAACCAAACTAGTTTGAGCCAACCTGGAACCGACCTTTTGAGCAAAAGGCTTGTTTCTGGTGAGATCGCCCAGACCCTACCCTGCGTGTTTAGCCTTGATTCACATTTCACATGTTTAGCCAATTTTGACATTTCACAGGCTCGTTTGTTTGCAGGGTTCCGACAGGCGTTGTCAACAATTTCATCGCTCCGCACACGCCTCGCAC
Organism: Effrenium voratum; assembly: GCA_963377175.1. Classification (NCBI taxonomy): domain Eukaryota; class Dinophyceae; order Suessiales; family Symbiodiniaceae; genus Effrenium; species Effrenium voratum. The sequence continues at coordinate 360,459 of CAUJNA010003355.1, forward strand.
GTATCCACGCCCTGCCAAATTGTAAGCACACCCTCTCAAGTGACCCCGCGGAGCACCGTATCCACGCCTGCCAATTGATAAGCACACCTGCTCAAGTGACCCCGCTGAGCACTGTATCCGCCCTGCCAAATTATAGCCACACCCGCAGCAGTGACTCGACTCAGCACTGAATCCACGCCCTGCCAAAAGATAACCACGCCCGCTCAAGTGACCTCGCTCAGCACTGTATCTGCAGTGACCCCGCTCAGCACGGTATCCACTCCCTGCCAAATGGTAAGCACACCGGCTCAAGTGACCCTGCTGAGCACTGTATCCACGCCCTGCCAAACGATAAGCACCCGCTCAGCACTGCATCCATGCCCTGCCAAATGATAGACGCACCCGCTCAAGTGACCCCGCTCAGTGCTGTATCAGCAGCAGGCAGGCTGTGCATGTCGGCCTGAGCTATATGGCAGCCTGATCTATAAAAGCTTTGCGAAAACACAAAGTTGCGTTCTCCTGCTTGTTTCAAAAAGTGATTTCGCCTAGGCGAAACGCATGTCAAGTCCAAAATGACAACACCGTCGTGGAGGATTTGAGGCATCCGGAACATGCTTTTTGGCAATCGACGTGCGTTTCGCCCAGGCAAAATCACGTTTTGAGGTTTTCGGCTGAAAACGCAAGGTGCGTTTCGGGCGTTGTCACCTTGTCTCTCTAATCCTTGGCCTGAAATTGTGAAGGAACCATTTGGAAAAAGGGTGGCTTACATGCGGAAACCGACCCGGACACATATATTTCGACGGGTCCCTGCTTCGCTTCTCCGCCAATGTGGCTGCCCTGACCCTGATCAATCACCAGGCCACGAGGTGTCCCCGAGAAAGGCGGCCCAGTGCGCGGCATTGCGTCCCTGCGAGCCGGAAGCGGGTTGGGTGCGAGGGCCAATTCTCAACGCGTAGAATTGCCCGGGGAGGGGGTGGCCGGGCATATCAGTCACTTGAGCATGCCTAGTTGGAGCTCAGGGACTGATGCGGGCCCGATGCTGGGGCGCAGAGGATGGACGGCTCCGACGCGGGCTGCGCTGACATGAGATTCTGCACTTGCATTGCGTTGCTTTTGGGTTCTGGGGCTGAACTGTTTTTTGTTTTTTCTGGTTTAGGGTGGTTCCGGGGGTGGGTACCACTTGTATATGTATATATATATATACAAAATATTTCGAGGGTGGTAATATAATACATATATATATATATATATAGAGGATACCATGTTTGGGTTGCGTCAAAGTACAGGAGAACTATGCATCTTGTGGGTTGCCTTTGGGCAGAGACAAACCCATACCTAGACATTCGTTGCGGCAGAAATGTCTGCCGCAAATCAAAAAAGGCGCCTTTTTGGATTTGCGGCATTTCTTCCTGAGTTGCGGCGTTTTTTGTAGAATTGCGGCAGAACTTGCTTTCAGTTTTTTCTACCCCCCGATTTGCGGCGGAAATCGGCGGGAATGCGGCGGAATCGGCGGGAAGGCGGCGGAAATTCCCGGAAAGCAAACGGTGTTGCTGCGTTTTGTTTTGGTTGCGGCGTGTATTTTTTTGTTTGCGGCTGATTTTCTGGAATGCGGCGGGAATTTCCGCCGCAATGCGTTGCGGCAGAAATTTCCGCCGCAGGAAGTTCTAGGTATGATTGTTGCAAGCCGCATCTTGGCTCTTGGACGGTCAGCTCTCCCAGCCTTGACGTCAGTTGCCGCCACTAGCCTGGGCCGTAAATTCATCAACAGGCTGACGCAAGGTTGCGTTACAGTAGATGGTGAACCAACCTGAAAGGGGCACTGAGCCTCAAAAGATACTGACCAAGTACACAACTACGCTTGAGGTACGTTATTCCATCTCGAACTCTAGGACACCAAGGGGGTTCCCGCCCTGTAAAAAATACAAGGACAACTGCGAAGGGTTACGTACCTACAGTGGCGAAACGCCTGGGGTCCACTTGGAAGTGATTCTTTGGGGAGGTGCCCCAAATTCTACCAACAGGGCATATTTACTTCATTGCCCGATTCCCGTGTCATCTTCGTCATGCCCTTGGCCTTCATAGTGGCCTGGCCACGAAGCGGAAGCCCCCATCGGCAGCGCAAATTGGCGCAAGTCGGATTTGTCGAGCCGCAAGCACAAAAGGTCCCCCAAACGGAATTTCTTGAAGAGAACACATAACCACAGGTTGCATGGATATGTGTCATACATAATGTCTATGTATATATGTGATCTGGGCTGTCCTCGGATCCCTTGCTAAAAAATAGGTTTTGGTGGGTTCAAGTCGTAACCCCCACCACCAAATCAACTAAAAGACTCTCAAAACCGTTGAACCGGATAGCTGGGAACCACCAAGATATGCCTGCACGAAAGGTCTTGAAGAGAACACATGAACACAGGTTGCACTTGGATCTACAGAATGTGTATGTACATGTTGCGATGTGCTTTGATGCTTGTCAACTTCGGAAGCACCTAGTTTTGGCCAGGCAGCTTCTTGACCTCCTCCTCCTTAGCAGCTGCAAGCACCCGCAGCATGGCCGTCCGTTGCCTCGCAAGCTGGCCGAAGCTGGCCGAAGCTGGCCTCCAAAGCCCGAAGCATCAAACACGGCGTCTACGGCTCCAGCTGTTTCTTCTATTTCACTGATATTTCAACCCATGGACATAGGTGAAAATGGAAAAATTGAAAAATGGAAGTGGAACAATATTATTCAAATATGGAAAAATGGGCAACAACACGGTGATTTGTGTAAAATCCAAAAAGGAACGAGCCCCAGTGTGACAAGGTGAAGCCTGAACCGCCCTCCCATCGCATCAGCAGAAACCGCAATGAGATGTCTGCAAAGACCAAGCTCCTGTTTGGTTCATGCTTGGAATCAAGGGGTTCCGGGTTCCTCTGGATGTTGCGCCAAGTTAGCGTCTGTGGTTTGCCACTTCTAATAACAAGGACAACCGGACAACCCCGCTTAGGGAGACTTAGAAGTGCGTGATAGGATATATACTAGGTCCTCCAGTAGAGAGGCTAGAATACGAGCACCCTTTTTCTGTAGTCTATTATAGTAGGGGAACCCTCCCCCAAAAAGAAACGGTGAAAGGGCACTACTGGGGGACCTAGGATACCAACAACTTACTAGGCACGCCCCGGGAAGGAAACGGGTGTGCCTTTTTGCGTGCGGTTCCACGACTCCAGCATCCTCCCTTCCTGGATCGCGTGCTGCCAAAGCACTCGTGCTGCACTGCGTGCAGCAGCGGTGTGGCACCTTCGAAGTGGGAAAGTGGATGCAACCCGGATTCATCAATTCATCGACCCTGGTTTATTCATAGGGGGGTGCGCTGGGGGTGCTTACCCTTGTTTACTCATAGGGTTTAGTGCTTCTCCCTGGGTTGGCTGGAATCATGACTCGAGGGGAACCTGCAAGAGATCCTATGTTCTCCCGCGTTCGTCTGCAGAGAGCCTCTGGCCGCAAGCCAGAGGAAAGTCATCCGATTGGCACCTCGAAATGAACAAGCACCCTCCAGCATACATTACATGCAACACCAAAGACGCCTTCCCGGGAAAAAAATCAACCAACTGGCCGGTTTCTAGTGAGGGGTCCTAACCCCTATACAACGTTCATTTGCATTTGCATGGAAAAATGAAAACATATTTCCATTAGTGATAGATTCCCTTTGAAGCCAACAGGGGAACATTAACAAAAACATATTCTTAAGCAAATGCGGTCTGAGCGAGAAAAACACCTCGCCTTGCTCATCTCTCGCGTGGATGTCAGCGCCAGAGGCGATCAGCACATGAGCCGCAGCCTAGGCTGTCTGTTGTCAGATGGGTAGCGAAAAATAGTGTGGGTGGTTGCGAAATCCATTTCACGCCACCGTTCAGAAGCCCCGTTTCTGATTCGAATTCCCCGTAAATACCAACAAAGAAACCATCCATGTTTTCAAAGTAATGGTTGATTTTGTCCATCCACAGTGGGGCAACCCCGAAAATGGAACCCTGGTACATGGAAACAAAGACTAAAACCTGCGGTCCACCTGGTGGTGCAATTTTGACTCATACCCAGATGCCTGGAACAGTGACTAACAAGACGTCTATAGATATGTCCAGCAAGGGGATGCCGCATTGGGTTCCATCTCGTGAGGGATCCGTGGTGTACAGTCTAGAGAATGGAAAACTCAAGCCATGCAACTGGCCCCACTATTTTACCAAAGTCAGCCGCCAAGTAAAACAACCACAAACCACGGTGTCTCCCTTGTTCATGTGCAATATTTAGGGCATCCGCCGCAAGGAACAAGGAAACTCCCCCAACCATTGCCTACCAACCGCTTGCCCTCCATTGCTTACTTAAGTCCCCTGGAAAAAACACACACAAAAAAAACAACATTTTTCCAGTAGTGATAGGTTCCCTTTAAAACTAACAGGGGAGAATAACAAATATTCTTAACCAAATGGAAGTTGCCAAGTACCGTGCCCCAAGTGGGACATGCAAGGGCTGCCAAAGCACGAGTGGATCCATCCGAGACGCCAGGGATCCAGCTGCAGTGGCCTCTCGGGCTGGGTTTTGAGTTGGAGCCAAACGTGCAGGTGGATCAAAGGGAGGTCCGGTGCTTTTTGTTGGGCTAAAATATGGATAAGTCGGATAAGCCCAAGTGATGTCCCCAGCCCCGGAACCCTCCGGAACCCTAGCGCCCAGCTCCGAACCACCCCAGAGCTTTTGGGCAGAGACCCCCATTGGGGAAAACCCCCAAAGAAGGTCCTCCGCTTTGGGAGCAATTCATTCGGTCACACATGGACCAAACCTTGGTCCCACGTGTACTTTCTTTACAACCCAACTTCACGCTGTTTGCAGGCCCCGGAATCGAAATCAACAGAACCATTCAAAGACACAGACAACACCCCAAAACTTGCCAACAGCTGTGAAACTTTCTGCTTCCAAAGTCCCAAGTCGCAGATCGCTGTTTGACAACTAGTAATTCATTTTCGCGCAAATCGCCACACACGCCCAAGGAAATTGAGTTTTCGGTCAGGATGCTTGAACAGTCACGGTTTTCTTTCCCCACCGCAAGACGGCTACGGCTGCTTGAAAGCGCCTCTTTGTCATTGCTTGTCCCCCTGCTTGGGGCATATTTTGATTATATTGTATATATACATATATGGTTTCCCATTGCCTACTCAACACCATCCTGCAAACCGTCGCTCAAAAGACTGGCAACCAACAGGCTGACATCAACCCTTCTCCAGGTATCAAAACTGAAAACCCCCAAAACCGGTCGGACCTTCCAAGCAAAACACCTCCCTCCCCCCCCAATTCAAAAGAACCGGTGAAACCTGTGATTCGGAGGGACTCTAAAAGGAAAAGCATGTTCGGAGGTGTTGATTGCTCTTAGTTGTTAATTGTTTTTCTTTGTTTTTGATTAAGCGCCGTCTTGCATGTTCTCATGTGCCCGACTTTTTTTCGCCACCAGAAACCAAACTGATACCCGTCGATTTGCAAAAGCGAAAGGGCATGGCCAAAAGCGATGGCCTGGTATAAGCACGTTTGTTGCTGACTCGCTCTTCCCCAAATTACTGGGCAAGACTCAGACCCCTCTGTAATACTTTGACTGCTTGTTGGTCGAACGAGAAAATGAAAGAACAGGTTCAAAAGTAAGCAAAGTCTGGCAATGATTCAAACATTTTGTCCGGGCGCCTATTGCTGTTGCCAAACTCACCTTTGCCCACTTCTTGGGTCGGCTTCAGATTTAGTCCACCCGGAGACACACCCCAGAAACAACTATGACACAGGGGCGTGTCAACATGACACATGGGAGTGTCAAACTAGGGTAGTCCCTATGGCTGGTTTCCTTTTGGCTGCCCTCTGATATCTGAAACAGGGTGACGGGTGAGAAAACACACGCACACACACACACACACACACATCCATATCGGACGAAACATCCCTTGGACGCAACCCAACGCCCCCCACTTCACTCGAGCAGAACCCAACACCCTATTGACGCTTGGTTCTACTGAGATGGATTAAGGTTTATGTAGGCATTGCAGGCCTTAATCCAAGTTGAACCAGGGAACCGAAGAAACTACTTAGTGTCTTGGCTTAACAGAAGTCCTGGAACTTTGCTTGCTAAAAATTGTCTTCCCAAAAAAGTCGAAAGGCAACAAACTCCTTTGGTGTGACTACTCCCTTCGGCCGGAAAATCGGAGAAAAACAATTGCTTCGCTCGCGCCCGAACACCGAAGGCGAGCTTGCCGAAACCGCTGGCTGGCCGAAGCCGAATGCCGCCGAAGGCGCCCACATCAGTGGCGTCTGCTGCTGCGGGCCGGGGAGGTCCACCGCCAAGTTCTTCAGCGCCAGGGCCACGAAGGACGCCTCGGAGGAAACCCTGTCTTCTTTTCGGCGAAAATATGCGGCGAGCTCGGTGGGGTGAGTCAAAGGGTGACCCTACTGTGAATTGGTTCCGATATCCTGCACCACCGTTCAGAAACCCGAAATGATGATTCCCGTGTAAATACCCAGAAACAATGGGTTCATGGTTTCAAGGTGGTGTAGGATTTCGTCCATCCACAGCAGGATTGAACAGGTAAAACAGTAAACAACAAAGGAATAAACACATGAAGCCAAAGACATGAGGGTCCTGTGACGTGATGTGGTTGAGTACCGCAAACCGCAAACCCGGCATTTTCATTAGATCGCCCCTATATCTGCTTTTGCAAGACATCCTGGGATTTGCTCTCACCATGGCGGCTGAAAAGGAGAAAATTGCCATGTTCCAAGAGCAATTTGGAGAACAGGTCCCTCAAAACACAACCACTTCGAGTGACCTGGCCGAAGCATGGGCGAGAGCAAACATTCGCGATGATATAAATACATTCAATTGTACATTCTATTGATACTTGGGAAACCTCTGGTGGACATGGTGTAGGTGGAGATTCATGTCTACCAACTACCTTTGAGGTGGTTCCCCTAGTTTGTGCTGCATCTAGTCAATTCACATGATGGCGGGCCTTCTGCAGACAAGGGCGCCCTCACTGAGGGGCCTCCTACCTGATCATACCTGGGACTTTGACCTTGCCAGAGCCTCATTAAAAAAAATATCCTGGGACACAAGACCTTCATCAAACAGACCCTTTCCTGTTTGTTTGTTTCTATTTTTTTGTTTTTTGTTTATTTTTTTAACTTAGGACGTGAAGATGTAATGTCTTGGGCCTTTGAGCGCCTCGCATCGTCCCGCATCGCCGCCCAGTGCAGCAGCGACGTGCCATCTGCCTCGGAGGCCTGGCGGGGAATCGGGGAGGGGATCAGCTGGTGAGCGGTTTCAATAGGATTCAAATCATAGAATCGTAAAATCTGAATGGCTTACAATCTTAAAATATGAGTGGCTTAACGTGCTAACATCTGATGGCTTCAGGTCTTTTAAATAGTAATGGCTTACAAATCGCGAAAATTATTCATGGACCCCAGTCCTCTCTTGGCCAAGAGTCCTGGACCAAAATGGCTGTGGCTCAAAAAACCGGTACCAAACTGGAACCCTTGTAAGTGGAAACATGGACCAAAACCTGCGGTTTGCCCCTCCGATCGTTTAATTTTGAGCCACACCCAAATGGCAACCAAACCCAAAAAATGTGACTCAAGTGCGCCAAGGGGAACTCAGGAAGTGAGCCAAGGGGACACCAAGTGATGGTCGAAAATGGAAATTTAAGAAACCCAATGGAAACCGAAATGGAATAGACAAACATGAAGAAAGAAAACGCCTCAAAGGAAGGGACAAGAACCCAAAGAAAATAAGGAGGACTTTTCAAGCAAGCATGGAGACTTGCCTCAAAAAAAACATCTGGGTCGAATTTAAAGAAAAGAAGCCAAGCGTCTGGATCAAGGGATTGTTTTGGCGGGCACCATTTATGTCAAAAAATTAACCAAATGAAAAAAACAAAAAAGGTCAAAAGGTCGGCTTTGGACCAGTGAGATGTGGATTGGATTCATGAACTCGAAAAAACACGTTGCCGAATGGCACCTGACTGTTTACTTTGTTCGAATGCAGTCTCTGGAAGACTCAAGGTTGTCAAGGTCTGGAGACTGAACACATCACTTCGCGCTCCAAAGCATTCTGGTGTCACAGCTGGCCAACCTGGGCACCTTTGGCCGAGGATATCGTTTTTGTTTGGAGCTGTTTGAATGAAGAGCCGCACGAATGCAGTTCCTTCTTGCTTACCCTTTTGGGAGGGAGGCAAACTCATATATGAATGGAATTGGAGGTCCGATTGAAGAAGACGCTCGCGCGCTCCAAAGAAACCGGTTGTTGGTTTTGAGCCGGTGGCACTTCATTTCCGTCAAACCGCACCGGAGAAAGCAGCTCCCTGAAGAGAAACAAAAGAAAACTCCTTCACATCTGGGCCCTCAGATCCCCTGCGAAAAGCTGCTGAAACTACCACTAAACACTAAAAGCCTAAAAAGCCAAGGAACCGGATGGCTGGGGTCCACCAAGACATCCCTTCACCACGATTCTTCCTTTGCGTGTTTTGGTCATCTCAAGGCGTGGGTCCCCATTCTACCAGCTTGCGCCTAGCCTCACCAAGCGCTGCGCAAGAGCACAGCGCGTGTCGCGGCATGCGAAACAGGGTTCAATGCTTTGACCAGGCTCAAAAAAAACTGAGGGCTGGGGCATGTCTTTCAAAGGACCATCTGAAACCACAGCGTTTGAAGTGTTGAAGCATGCCGCATCCAGAAGCGCGGACACCGCCTCCGCCCAAAAAACAACTCTTCGCAAGAATAAACCACAAAAACACACAACCACCAGCAGCCCCGAACCGAAAAAAACACCCGCGAGGGGTTCCGTTCTTGGCGTTCCCCCGTCACCCCCAGCCACTCGCCTGCCAGAAGTGCGGGAGGTCCTCCAGCATCTTGCCGAGGCGCTGGAACTTCCCACGCTCGGCCTGAGGGCCCCAGTTCCGCCAGGCAAAAGCCCCAAATGGTGCGAGTCTGGGGCCTCCACGCGGTGGATATCCCAAGTTGAGTCTCTAGGTGACTCGGATTAATCTAAAAGAATGGGGGACTTATCCACATGCCAAGCACATACCAACTGGGACAATCCAAGTAGTGCTCCCAATGCCCTGCTGCTTTCAAGAGTTTTTCCAGTCCTTCCATTTTTCTTAAGTCCCCTCAAAACCATGAACGTTTCCAGTAGTAAAATCGATTCCCTGAAAAAAACAAACAGGATAACAAACTGTCATTTCAGCAAATGCAAGCATCTCCCCTACTCCAAATAACCGGTTTTTGTCTGGGTATTTCTGGGAAAACTTGGTTGTCCACGGTAAATACCTCGATTTTTAGTAAAGGGTCGACATCATACCCTGAAAAAAGCGGATATTTGGACTAGAGGGTCCAAGGACACTTCGACGAAGCTTTGTCACTTGGGGCCCCTCACATGGAAGAATCGAGCGAGTCTTTTTGGCCGGGAACTCGATTTGTAAACTCCCTTGCCGTCAATCTCCCTCCATTTGCTTAAGTCCCCTGGACAACAAAACAATATTTCCAGTAGTGATAGATTCCCTTTTAAACCAACAGGGGAAACAAATATATTCTTAACCAAATGGAAGTCTGGCCAAAATCCGAGCGCAACGACCAGCAACTCAAACAGCGCCATGCAATTGCAAACAGCACCCCAAACAGCGCCTGTACCAGCACCTGCATGCCTCCCAGACATGGTTGTTTCCCCCAATTCACCCTGGCGAGAAATCTTCACTGAACCTCACATGGGTGTGTGTCAAAAACCAGAGCACCCCTACGCAGGGGCTGGCTTCCTGCTGCATTTGGACTGAGGGCATGTCGGATCCATGCAGAGAAGCCCCTCTCTTCCCCTCTCCTCCCCTCTCCCCTTCCCGCGTGTCCTCCTCCCCTCCCTCTCCCCTCCCTCTCCCCTCCCTCTCCCCTCCCTCTCCCCTCCCTTCCTCTCTCCCTCCCATTTGGTTGGATCAGGGCGCCATCTCGAAAAGGAGCGCGGTGTCCAGCTTCGTGCTTTGGAAGATGGACCTCGTGTAATCTCCTTTTTTCTTTTTCGACCGGTTTTTCAGGGGGCCAACGCCCAAAAAGGGCGCAAAATGCAGGTCAAGCAACAGGTTTCGAGGTTCCGGGTTGGAGCAACAAACAAATAAACCGGTCAGATGGGATGCTTTGGATGTTGCGATTCCTTGGCTTTGAACCTGAAAACCACAACAAGCACCGCCCATCACTGAGTGATTCAGGAGTGACTCACTTGAGTGGATTGGCCAACAACAGTCCAAACTTGTTGTCTGCCACTAACATAGGTTGCCCGAAAAGTGTAAAGTGCCTGAACGCAGTGGTCGCAATGTACATAGAACTGTTCCAATCAAAAGCAAACACATTGGCACATAGCACACGATCTGCAATACAAGAATTCCGAAACCCCCCAAAGTCAATGGGGACCCTCAGGGCACACATGATACCACTAAAATGGTCTTCCCAGAAAGTCTAAGGTCCATGAAGTGAGCTAAAGCTTCTGTTTGTCACTACTCTGGAGTTCCCAAAAAGCAAAAACAGCGTACCTAGAGTCTCCATGACCCTTAAAAAAATGGGTCCATGACCCCTTAGTTTTGGGTAATGACCCGATTTTCTAAGGGTCATGGAGACTCCAGGTAGGAACTTAGGGACATTTCGTCCCCATTGTGTGTGTGTGTGCTTTTTTCTTCGACACCCGGCTCCAGCTTCTCCTCGCAGTTGTCAAGGTAGTACCCGAGACCTGCAACAAGGGTCGTCCCGCAAGAACGGGAAGACTGCAGATGGGTTGGGATTGTCTGCAACCTGTTCAATCGTCAAAGGGCACTTTAAAGGGGCCTCAAAATAGGCTCGATGCCCTCTTTCTTTCTTTCTTTCTTTCTTTCTTTCTTTCTTTCTTTTCTTTTCTTTCTTTCTTGCAATTTTTGGGTTAGCAAACACCAATTCACTGCAGGGCGTGTCTGGATTTCTTCACAACGCCCCGCTTTTGACCGGGTCCTTGTAACACCTACCTTCAACAGGAAACCGGGACCACATTTAGGTAGGCCACATATTTTGCCAACAGGTCTAAAAACTGTCCGAGTTCTTCACATGCCTTGGGGCAAGGTTGGCATACCCCTAAAAGAACGCCGGGTATGCCATGTTGCCCACAAGGTCTGAGGACTCCCCTCCCCGAGGCGAGGTCGGCCTCGGTCGCCCAGCTTGAAGGCCCAGCCAGCCCTCGCGCCCCGGAAGCTGTCGCTGGGCTCGAAGCAACGCGTGGCCTGCGGCGCGGCGGCCGCCGGCTTCGGCTGTGAGGCTGACTTGAGGCTCGGGACTCCTTCCGGAAAAAAAAAGAAGAGCAAGCGACAGGCAAACCACCCATCAAATGCCGAGTGGAGGATGGAAAAAAGGAGATCCCCTTTTTTGGTTGGTTGAGGTTTAAGGGAAGCCTCCCCCCCCCAAAAAAAAAGGCACCACGAAACAAACCCCCCATCTTGATGGGGATTGAGGCAGTCCCAACACCTGCCCGTGATCATTAAACGACACGGCGCCTAGCTGCCACGCAATCGCAAACACGTGCTGGTCGGACTTTGCAGTAAACAACGACCATCAAGTACACCTGTATGCGGGCATCCGAAGGCCAACATCAGGCACGACTTCGGCAAGAGGGGCATCTAAAAGTGAACAAACGGCTTAGCTTAGACTTGGCCAGTGTTTGACCTCGAGGCCCGCCAATGGCTCAAATCAAGCTAATGATTGATGCAAACAACTCCCGTGTTTGGAGTAGCACTGCCGTGCCGGAGAATCAACCCTGTGAATGAAACACGCGATCATTGCCTGGGGTGAGCGAACATGTTCAAGCCTTTGTTGTACTCATAACGAGACATGGGCTCGATGAGACTTGACAGGATCTCAATGCTCTTGACCGAAGTCCACGTTTAGGGCTCACAAAGTACTGGAAGCTCCGGCCCCGGCTAGACGCAGAAGACTACACCGAGCTGAGAGTTGACATGAGTTTACAATGGAATCAAACACCAGGCATATTCGGCATGGCCAGTGCAGCTTGACTCTTCTTTGGGCATGCTACATGCCTTGCCACTGGTCTTCAGCGCTGGCTCCATGGCTGCGAGCAAAGTCAGCTGGGCTGTTTTCTCTTGAATCAAGGCTTCTTCGGCCGATCATGAAGCAACTTCTGGGAATGCGTGTCCAGCAGAATCTGCTAGGAAAAACTCAAGACACCTTCTCTTCCAGTGTCCTTTCCTTGACTTGCAAATGTGAGCATTCTGAAGAAAACAAAAACTCAGGGCCCGATGGTGTTGAACAGGACGCATGGATTCTTTGGTCTGGAGCCACAGAACCGCGGTCTTGAGGAGATCTGTCAAAAAGCCAACGAAGCGGGAACCGGTTGAATGGGTCCCATTGAATCACTGGAGCAATCAACCATATGGCCATGGCTCAAAACCCAAATCGTACCCCCCAGTGAACATCCCAATCCAACCACTAAAATAGGTTCTAAAATGGGTGGTGCGCCTACCCCAAAATGGTATCCCATTGGTGTTGACCCACAGCCATATGTGACTTGTGGGTGGCGATTCCTGTGAACGGTTCCGCTGGTAGTGCTGGGATCGGAAAGTCTTGAAGACTGTCGTTACCTTCGACGTTGGAATCTTCAGAAAGGGATTACTGTCAAGCGCTACGACTATTTTTGAAGTAGGGAACAGTTTGGGCTGAAGAGCTTAAACTGGCATCTCAGGACTTTCCGTGTCGATTTTGTTGAGCCAACCGCAACTCTATGACTCCGTGACTCTATCTTTCCCTCATTGGTTTCGGTGTCCTGTTGTCCCTCTTACACAAGGTCTGATGATAGTTGGGATGGCCAACCCGGTTTCTCTGCTCAAAGCTCACAAGGCAGCAACAGTTGCTGGCGTCGACAAACTGACCCGCCGGATCACATAGGGTCAAAGATTGGTCAAAATCTCACTCTCTCACCATGTCTTAAAAGTAGCCTAGTCCTTCATGTCAACAGTGGTGGCAACAGTCCTCGAAAAAAAGAAAAATGGACAGAGCTCAACGCGCAGTGTCCTTTCTGAGCAAATCAATTGCACTACCTTACAACCAAGCTGAAACCAGTGGAACCTATCAATCTTCAACCAAGGGCCCAAGGGTGCCTTTGCTTGCTTGCAAAAATTGGCAAAATTTGTCCAAACCACCCAAAGGCCAGCCGTTCCAAACGGTTTCTACACGTAACCGATTTTCAGGTGTCAAAGCCTGAGGTGCCCGGGCAAGATCTTGGCGTGCGGGCGCTCGCTCAGCACGAAGACCTTGCCGAGCTCTCGCGGGCTGGGTCCAGAGATCCTCAACATGTTTATTTCTGGATGACTTGTCCATTGGCAGCTGTCACATGAAGAATCTCCAGCATGAAAAGGTGAGGAATAAATGATTGGCAGCACAACAGAGATCCTCGAAGTTTTAGCCTCTCTGTGACAAAACCTCTGAAACTGGCCTGATCCCAAACTAATGAAGGGGCATCGTGGAACTGGCCTGCACAATTCTCAAACTCACATCCTAAGTGGATGGAAGGGACACACGCCCGGATTGAAACTTTGATATGCACCAGAAGGAGCCAAATGAATGGCCCTGTGAAAGAATCAGAGCATTCTAGGGGTTGATTCCCCATCCTTTTCAGCCATCGTTCTATTCAAAAACCAGCAATTTCCCCAGGGTTTTGGGTGGTTTTCTAGAAACAAGGTTCCCTGGAAAGAATGGGGAAGTTATAACCAAATGGAAGGTTACAACCTACTTGCCTCATGCCAAAGGCATTGTCAGCATCGAAATCCTTTTTTATATGCAAAATCATAAAGCACGCAGCTCAAAAACAAAATGCCAACAAACTGCAGCAGCATCTCTGCGGGGGGAGGGGGGGGGGGGGGGGAATTTGGTCAGCTTGCCTTGCAGCGTGAATTCAAGCCGATTTGCCCAACCATGGCGGTCTGCAATTGGGTCGATGTGGCTCAAAAAACCGGTATCCAAATGGCCACCTTGGTAAATGGAACCAAGGACGAAACCCGCGTAGCCCTAGCTTTTTTTTTTTATTTTGAGCCACACCCACATGTTGCTTCGTTTCATACTCGAATCGGATATGAACACTCTGAAAATGATTGGCGCCCTCAAAACAGGCTGAGAAGAGGCATTTTGACACAATCGATCCAATCCCTCGCCCTCTACAGCCCTGTGACCGTGTCGCTAAAGCAAGCGTAATTCTTCCCCCCCCCCCCTCCCCCGCCCCACTGGCCACGGCGAAAAAAGGAACAACAAACACCAAACACCCAACAGCAGCATGCAAGTCCTATGTTTTTTGTCCAGACCCAAAAAAATCAATACTTGGAAGTTAGAACGCCTTTCGCTTTCAGGGGCAAAGAGATTCCCAACCCCCTAGTCAGCTGAAAAACTTGGTTGACGTCGGAAGGGGAGCATACTTGTTTAATAAAAACAAAAAACAGTTGAGTGGTTGGAGTTCAACCTCACTAAACCACGAAATAAGACAAAATGTGCAATGTTTCCCAACTAAAAATCATGCAAAGAGCGAGCTACAACCGCCTGGTGGGGATACAAAATCTTGGCTTCCCCGCGCCGTGCAGAGTGCCGGGCAGCTTGGGCATGTCATCCGTATATTTGGCCTGCCAACCAGCGAAGAAAAGCCCGGAACGCTCTCACCTCGCCTCCCGAGTGGATTGGCCAAACAAAAACCAAATCGTTTGTTTTCCACTAAAACTGTCTTCCCAAAAAGTGACTGAACTTCAGGAACTCAGGGAGTGCGTCACCGTCAATCCGTGGCTGTTTTCGACGTGAAAGGACGAGCGATCGTCCAGTTGCGCATTCTGAGGCAGAACATGTTGGAGAAAACCTCCTCCAGCAGAGAGGTTAGAATAAGGGTACCCATTTTTTTCTGTAGTCTATTTTAGTTGGGGAACCCACCCCCCAAAAAGTTGTGAGAAAGGGCACTACTGGGGGACCTAGGCGCTTGCCTCTCCAGTGCACTGCGGCAGCGCCGAGCGGTGCATCAGCGGTTGGCCCACCTCGGTGCATCAGCGGTGGCTGTGGGCACCTTGTAACTCTGCCGGACATCTTGCGGGTGCGAGAGATGCAGGGAACGAGAAATGGCTCATGACCCCGAGCAAAACAATGGCACCTCGGTAAATGGAACCGAAGACTAAAACCTGCGTAACCCTAGCTCTAAAATTTTGAGCCACACCATTATGGTTTCCTTTCAGGGAACCCCCAGGTTCATTCCCTCGTTCCTTACCTATCGCACCAGCAAGGCATGTGCTTGGGGGATGCGAAACAAATCGACCCATCTCAGATTCCTCCAACCCAGCCCAAGACCAGCGACGGAAGTGGATAGCTTCCAAAGGAAGCCGCTGAGTGCCAAAAGCTCAACTGATGTCCCAACCAGCTCCAGGAACTTGGGGAGGGCTGGGAGGGCTTCTCCCAATGAACCTGGAACCCGACGTTCGGGTCCTTGGAAGACCATGTTCCTTTTAAAGGCCGGGCCCCAGTCAGGTTCTCGGTTCATTGGGGGGAGGGCAATATTTGTCATTTTCACTGGCTGGTTGGAATTTAAAGGGATCGAGTTCAATTTTTTTGACACACAAGACATGGCATAGTCCTCTATACCTTTCTTGGCCTGCATGGTTTAGCCAATTTCTGGCTGACCTTGCCCCTGCCAAACTTGACCCCTTCACACTGCACACACTGCCTCTTGCCAGGTGTGATGCAAGTAAGGGTGTGGGCAAAATGCACTTTGGCTTCCTCAACATTTCCAATGCCCTGCAGCCCTGTACAAGCAAGAGCGAGTCCACTCTCAATGGTTGCCAAGGCATGATGAGGTTTAAGACAGTGCTGACACTTGGTGCACATTATCCCCTTTCCAAAGGGCTTCCAACAGTGACCATTCAAAGGGTTTGCAATCGCCCCAGTCAAAAGATCGAGTTCAATTAAACAAACAAATGAAAACAGTCGGTTGGTGGAAGGGTACCGTGACAAACCCGGGTTCCGGTTTTTACCCCAAAGGACACTTGGAGTGGTCGATCCCACTTGTCACTGGGTGGCCCCGCAGGCGCGCGGTTCTCCTCCTCCAAAGGCGTGTGGTCCTGACGCGAATCACCCCCACCCCTCCACGGGTTTTTTGCGGACGGATTGTTGGTAGGATATAGGTTTTACCCCCTCCAAACACCCTCTTTTGGGGCATGATCCAAATCCAAACAAGTGTTCAAGCGTGATCAAATCTCTCGTCTACCATCCGTGCCGAAGGCGTCCTAGCCATCCCCTTCACCCGCAAGCCATCAGGTGGCACTGTCCCCAATCTACTTCCCGCTGTTTGCAGCGCTACCCAAAGGCATGCAGCCTGTGTAGGGGTCCCCCTTTTCAGACATGGCTGTGGGTCAAAACCAATGGTACCATTTTGGGGTAGGTGCATCACCCATTTTAGTCTATTTTAGTGGGGATTGGGATTTTCACTGGGGGTACGGGCCTTTGACCCATGGCCACATACCGAAACATCACATCAAGATGAACTCCTATCAGCATTTAGAGTGTTCCAATTGACATGGACACTGGCCAGTAAACCCCCCTTTCCTACTTCTATTTTGGCGTGTGTGCCCAATGTCATGCCAACTGCAGCCCAGCGTGAACCTCAGTGATCCACGATTTGATGGTCTAAACATAAACAACTCTCAGCCCTGCCATAGCGCGCTTGCTTTCTCCGATATTCCAAGAGATTTCTGACTCCATGGCTCTTGGATGACCAAACCACTTCGCAAGTGGTTGACCTCCCCTGACTTCAGCCCGTTCTGTGAGTATGCAGCGTAGGCTCAATCTTCTTAATTCGGGATATTGTTGATGGACAAAACCCTGCGCCGCTGTGAAACCATGGGAAACCATCATATTGCTTGTTGGCATTTGCAGGGGGAATCATCATTCCAGGGTTTCTCAGGTGGTGCGAAACGGATTTCGGCCACCCACAGTATCAATCACTTACAGCAGAAACTTCCGTGAAGTGCAGGGTCCATCAAAGGCCAGTCCAACGACACCCAAGATACCAGCTGATTTGAAGGATGCCCGCATCCCAAAACCCAGCCAGGAAGTGAAACCTGCCTAAAATGACCGCCCGGAACGTTGGCCTTATCTTGGCCCACATCTGGGTGCACAGAAAATAGCATGTCTTCCGGCTCTGTTCCCCAAAGTGTGTTTGCTCCCTAAAATGTCTTTTGTCCCCTAAATTGCGTGTTCTTCTTCGTCTTCTTCTTCTTTTTGTTCTTCATTTTTCCATTGTTTCATCTTTTTTTTTCTTCCCGGAGGAGACACCAGTCATCCTCCCAACCCTTCTGGACGCAGCTGTTCGTTGCCGGTCCTTGCCCGTGGCAGCGGCAGTCGTCTGCAGGCCGCCGCTCGGCACCACCTGGGTGAAACGCCGGGTGCCTCGGGAAATGGGACTCGGACCCCGCTGGTGGTTGGGTGTTTTAAGGGAAACAAAAAAGGTTTCACCGGGTGCCATTTCAGAGTTCCAGATTCTTTTTTAAGACACACCCATATCACAAAAACTATACATTCTAATAATTAATAGTTGATGGACATATTATGCTTGGTTGGTTGCCTGCCTGGTCGCCTGCCTGCCTGCCTGGTCGGTTGTTGGTTGGTTGCCTGCCTGGCTGGTTGCCTGCTTCGTTGGCTTGTTTTTTTTCAGTTGGAATCACACGGCACCAGTTGGGGTTGGTCAAAAGGCTCTTGCAAGGAGTCATGTCTTCGGTGACCATTGGTGTTAGTTTAAATCCCAAAAGATAATGTGGGGCCCAGTAAAGGGGAATTTTCACGTCAAAGCCAATGTTCCACCCTGGTTTGATCGTCGGAAGCAACCCTGATCATAGAAGACACGAGGTTTCCCCAAAAGGAAAACTTTCGTCTTCCCAACAGCTTCCATGATTGTTGGATATCAAACACATGGCAGCGGAAAAAAAAGGCGGCTATGTGCTTCACCTATGAGCTGGTATGTCTCATGGGCCCCCCCAATGCGGATGGCTCTGAAGGAAGAGCACGTGCTGGATCGGGTGAACGCATCAACGCAAATGTGACAAGAGACGAATGTGTCAGTACTTTAGCATGGCATAATGGTCATGGACAGAATGAAAAAGCTTTCATGTGGGTATGGGTCAAAACAAGCAAAAAGCGCCAGGAAGTGGACCGCTGGTTCTCCTTCTTTCAATTCAGGGCAAGTCAATTTTGGGGTTACCCTATTTTGCCAACCACATGTTCCTTTGCGCCAAAGGGTTGCCTCTCTGGCCGAGGTCGCGACGTAGGCCTGGCTGCCATGAGTAATTGGCCGGTCCTCACGAGCAAGCAAACCAACCTTGAGGTATCTTGAGGTCCTAAACTAGGTCTTCCAGTAGAGAGGATAGAATAGTTTTTTCTGTAGTCGAACCTATAGGGGTCGATGGCTGGGAGCGTCCAGGGATGGTTCCGGGGGATGCCGAACACCTGCTTCTGGCTTGCACTGAGTTTTGAGTTTTGCTGCACTGGTGACGTATATGTGAGAAAGTGGCTTGCCGGGTCGTCTCTGTGCAATTGCATCACTGCCAACTGCTGCAGAGCAAAATGCAAACGATGACCCATGCGCCATTGTGAGTGACATAGGGTTCAACATGTTTTCTAACGAAGGCCTCGACACGGGCAGGCGTCAAGCAAGGAAGATGTGGCGAGTCCTTGTCCCACGCACTGCTTTCTGTCTAAGGCCCTCATATGTGAGGGCTTGGGACAGGGAGTATTCTGCATGTTTCACTAAGGCCAAAGGAGCGAAACTGCACCAACACCGGTTGAACAACTATTGTTTGAACCTGTTGCAGTCTGGTCAAACATGTTGCAACCGGTTGTGGGGTTCCAAATGTCATTTTTGAAGGAACCCCAGGTTGAGGTTGGTTGGCGGCAAGCCCAAACAAATCCTTGCATAGGGGACCTGGGCCCTCAACCTTCAAACAGGGCAATCACCCTATCATTTTCTGCGCGTTCAATAGAGGGTCTGGGAAACGAGGCTGTTTCCTATCCCATGTTGGTTCTTTTAGGGAAGTTTCACTATTTACTGTATTGGCACCAAGTTCTGAGCAACACCCAAGTATAGGCAGTTTCAAGTGTGGATGGGCAACATCTATTTTGGCACCACAAGGGCTGGATGAAGCCCCAACTGGGACACCACCCGTGGTGTTGGAAATATACTTCGCTTCGAGCAATCCCCACCCTCCACACTCACGAGCTTACGACCGTGAACACGGTTGTGTGAATTCAAGCATGGTTTTCAAAAAACTTGGGGCCTATGACTGCTTAACAAGCTTTGCATTGAGAGCCTTATCCACCTGTCTGTGTGTCAAACTCCACTTGTCTGCGAGCCGATCTCGAGAACTCAAACGTCGTTTCCGTTAACAAAAGCCAAGCCCCTTCCAAAAAGAAACCCGACGGGGGATTAAACGAAGTTACTTAATGTCCAAGTGGGATTAAAAAATGCACGCGTAATAAAGACTTCTCGGGGCCCAAAATAATTAGCAAATGCACCTGGATTAAAGACAAGCCCCTGCCCCCCCCCATGAAAAAAAACAATCCCAAAAAAAAGTCACAAAAAAGTCACCGAAAAGAAGAGAGAAAGAGAGAAAGGACAGGAAGGAGAGGAAAGATAGCCACCCCTGGTCCTTGGATCTTTGGCACCTTGCTCTTGGCACCTGCTTCTTTCCTCAACCACCAAAGGGGGTAGTACTTCAAGCCCCCAAATTTTAAGCCCAAGATTTTATTCCAGGGGCCCCTATAATAAAGTCTTGCTGCATGGTCCCCCCTGAAAAATGCAACTTCCTAAGCGCAGTTACCTCTTGGCCAACTACCTAGCCAACTTCAATCCCAGGTGATGCTGGTGAAGCTTCATGCTTTCTCCAAAAAAACCAAAATGCAGACCTTGCCCAAACTCAAGTTTCTTACATGTCTCTTGCTTAAAAACTGCCCACCATCAAACCCACAAAGGGGGTAGTACTTCAAGCCCGAAATTTTTAAGCCCAAGACTTTAATCCAGGGGCCCTTACAATAAAGTCAAATGCAAACTCAGTTCCAAATCTGAAAAGGAAGCTCCAGCAATACTAAATCAAATGCAAACTCAGTTCCAAATCTGAAAAGGAAGCTCCAGCAATACTAAATCAAATGCAAACTCAGTTCCAATCTGAAAAGGAAGCTCCAGCAATACTAAATCAAATGGAAACTCAGGTCTACCAATACTAAATCAAATGGAAACTCAGTTCTAATCTCAAAAGGAAGCTCCAGCAATACTAAATCAAATGGAGAGTCAAGTCTACCAATACTAAATCTAATGGAAACTCACCTCAAGATACTATTCCCCATGCCCCCATCGTTGAGGGGGGGGGGCTCCCGTTTACTAATCCACATTGGACATTATTCACAAAACAAACAACACAAAAGCATCACCCTCAGGGTACACTCAAAACACGAAGGCACCAACATGAAATGTAAACCCAGCTGTGCGCCGGGCAGGGCATTAAGCAAAACCATGCTCTGGCGGGATCCACTGGCAAATGCTGGCGAGCCGCTCCGGCTCACTCGGCGGTGGGATACTCGGCGGGATCCACTGGCGAGCTACGGGATACTCAGCGGATTACTCTGGAATACTCAGCGGGATACTCGGCGGGATCCACTGGCGAGCCGCTCTGGCGGGATACTCGGCGGGATCCACTGGCCAGCAGCTCTGGCAAGATACTGGGCGGGATCCACTGGCCAGCAGCTCTGGCAGGATACTCGGCGGGATCCACTGGCGAGCAGCTCTGGCAGGATACTCGGCGGGATCCACTGGCGAGCTGCTCTGGCGGGATACTCGGCGGGATCCACTGGCGAGCTGCTCTGGCGGGATCCACTGGGTGGGAGCGTGGTGTAGAAGCATCGCAAACGCGGATTCCAACTTAAAATCTTTCAACCCCTTCCTGTCGGGTGGGGAACAAAACAAACGGGGTTTTGTTGTGTGCCTACTTGGATGATCACCGCAGCTGATTTGATCCACGTACGCGGCTTGTTTGAGGTTGTTTGACGTATGTGGGGGATTTTGTGACAGCAGGAAATTGTATTTGTACTCCCGGTTGATTCCTAAGTGGGTTGTGTGTAGGGAAAATCCCACTGAGGGACTTCACTGGGGATATTGACCACTTACACTACAAGCCTCTATGAATCCCAGTTCAAGAAAAGATACCAGCATAGTCAAATCAACCGCCCAACCCTTCCAGTGTTGGCCCTGATCCCTTCATCGGAGGGTTCAATGATACTCAAGAATAAAACCTTCACTTGCCCAAAGCGCCTGCGAAATAACATGCGGACCTTTTTTTCCGCTATGGACCTAATTATGGACCAAAATCTGAAAACCACCAGGCTACCTTACAAGTTACCATGGAACCGCGACAACCCATCAGTTTTAGAGTGGGAACCACAAGGATCTTCTTCTTGGGGACCTGTTTGGGCAACCCATGTCAGGTGGAAAACGCCCACTTCCCAAGGAGACGGGCCAACAAAAGGTGCCCAAACTGGTCGTTTACCTAAACCAACCAACGAAGGACGAAAGTCCCAGAACTCAGCAAGTGAGCTTCTTCAGACGCCCTAAAAAACACTTTTGTTTTCCTTGCTTTTAAGGTGTTCAACCTTTGGTTGCCCAATTTAAACCGCCCACATTTCACAAAGGGGACGGTGTCCTCGATGCACTCGCGTGAGAAACCGTCGAGCTCTCCCGTGAAAACCGTCCTCCGCCAAAAAGCTCACAGCTGCGGAGGCCTCCTCTGGAGACACCGCCGGCGCCGGCGCGGCCTTCAGCTCCGCCGAATCAAGCGTTCCGCTCAGAACTAGAAGCGCCTGGGTTCTAGGGTAACATATACATATGTATATATATATAACTTCATATATACATATATATATTATACATGTTAGTTTTGGGTTTGAGGCTCACTAGGTTCTAGGGTAACGTAGAGCAAAGAACCCAAGCACATCAGGTAAAGGAGAGTTCTGAATTACAATCTCCCTGAGATGGCTGGTGGTTTTGAATTCATGGGCGTGGGGCGTTGCGTGGTGTTGAATTGTGAGCCATCAACGGTCCGTACCCCAGGCCCCCAGTGGCCATGGGAAAAGAGCGTGCGCCCCTGCACCCCTGCACCCCTGCAGGGGTCCTTGATTTTGCGTCGTGGGTTCCAACTGAGCTGCCAAATTGGGAGGTCAGCAAAGGGAAGTTGAGGGACCAACCCGCGTCAGGTTGGCACTTTCACCCACCAATTATCGGCCGGGCCTTCGATTCGGCGAGGTCCAAGCACGTGGACACGTAGAACTTGTAGAGAAAGGACCTGAGACTCTTCGGGAAATCAGACTTCATGACTTGGAATAGAATTCCAAGTACCTCCTGAGGATGGCTTTGGGTAAGGGGTCCAACTACTTCCTTAGCAGGTTACCAAAAATCCCTCTGGGTTTGGTGGAGATCAGAATTCGCTGGGGATTTATGTCCACCAATCACCTTTTGAGGTGGTTCCTTATTGAACTTCATGGCCACTTCACCTTGGCAGGCCTTTATTTGACTACCCAAATTAGACTCCCAAGCGTGGAACTAAGTCTACCTCTTAGCAAAGAAGTAGAAGCCTGTGTGCAAGGTTGTAATGGAATGCAACGACTGTGCACAGGCTGTGTGGCTGGGAACGAGCCCAAGTTAAAGCGGGAATGTAAGATCGGTTGTATATGGGGGTGTCGTTTTTGAGGGTGCCCTTTTTTTGTGCGTGTGTGTGTGTTTTTCTATGTGTTTCTTCTTTTTTTAAAGAGGGAGACAAGTTGAAGGGGGAAACCGACCAGTCTTAGAGGTCTCCTAATTTGAGAGAAACCCAATCTGTGGTTTCCAGAAGTCGCGCAAACATCAAAGCTACAAGGCAGAGCGTCTCAAAGATGCTAATTCGGCATCACATTAAGTTCGTTTGATCAGAGCAGCTACAAGCAGCTAGATCCGGTTTCCCTCTATTGCCGCTTGAGAAATGACTTTGAATTGACAAAGGTGTCATCTGAACCAACCCAAAGGGGCAACATAGGAAACCCTGCTGCCTGCATGCCCATTCACCGACTTCCCAAAATACATCCATGCTGTCCATCATGCCCATGACGCTTAACAACAGGACGCGTATTTGGATGACCGCCCCACTTTGCAAGTGCTTAATATCCCGTTGACAGGTCCCGGCAGTTTGTTTTAAGTATACATAACTTTCACTTGGATGACTTAATTGTGGATGTCAACCGAATCCATATGTTTTCTATAATTCCAAGCTTCTTCTGGCTTCCTGCCGAGAAAATCACACCATAAGATGATTAGGACCCAGATAACATTTTGAGCAGAACAACGGCTGAGGACGCTGAGGATGTATAAGATGCGCGCGCGCAGTGATCAGAATTTTGTTCCGCTCCTGCTGCTGAATCAACTGTCGGGTGCATACCAAAAAAATGGGAGGCCCAAAGCTTCTGGGTGGTCTCTGCATTTGTGTCTGCTTTTTTCCCCCCGGTGACGGGAATCATCCACCGCACAAAAAGCGGGAGTTTTGGGGGGGCCGCCATCTCAGCACGCACCTTCTGCTCCGCCCTGGTCAAGGCTTGCTGGCCTCAACCCTCAGAGCTTCGAGCCGCAAAACTGTTCCTTGCGGATGCTGCCAAAAGGCAACCCCTGCAGCGACTGCCTTTGAAAGACACCTATTTGGGGATGAATTCTCATCAGGAACCCTTTGGTGGACATCCGAATTCGGCCCGCCAATCGCTTTTGAGGCCTATTAAAATTCATTGTCATTTGGTTTTTTGAGCACAAGCAGTCGTTGGAGGGTGCACGATCTCGTGCAAGCGATCGAATCGAATCCGCTTCGCCAAATTTCCAGTGGCCGAGGGAAACCCAGACATGCCGCCCATGTTCGCAAAGGTCGACGGAATCGGGGAACCAAACCTTTGACCTCCATTTGCTTAAGTCCCCCGAAAAAAAAAAAAGGAAAAAAAAGTAAAAATGAAATATTTCCAGTAGTGAAATCGATTCCCTTTAAAACCAACAGGGGAAAAATAACATATTCTTGACCAAATGGAAGTTGAACGAAGTCATCCACCCACTGAAAGTCTCGGATTCGAAGTCCTGAGCGTCACTGCGTCACTGCTCAAAGCGGTTTGTGGGCGTCGCGGCCCTCCTTGCCCTCGTAGTACTTGAGCACCGCCGGTTGCTGGGCCAACCACTGGTGCCTCGACTGGTGGACTGATTTGTTCCTCCCGCGTTTGCGAGGAATGAATTTTTACGGGAGCCGTTTTTTTTTTTGCAGAGCCCTGGCTGAGACGAAGGGGGAATCTGGTCTCACGGTGGTCGCCTCACAGTGAATAGGACTGGCGTAGTTTTCAGGGTTCCTTGAATTATGTTGGCAACCTTCACAAGCTGCTCCAAAGGGGTGCTGTTTGGCGTGCGCTTTAAGGGAGCAGACTAAGAGGAAGACAGCTCTTCAAAGGACCGGAAGCTGCCGTCCTTGAAGGTTGGAAATCGAAGAACAGCTTGAATGGGGAGGATGGTTGGGGTTTGAGGCTTGTGTGCTACTCGCCCCAGGCTTTTTGGGCTCGCGGCGTGTTGGCGGTATTCTCTCATTGCCCGGCTTGGTTGGCCGCATCCAAGGACCTAAAGCTGCCTCTTGGCTCTTCGTTTCTTCGGTGGTTATGGTGGTTTCGGAAGGCTGAGATCTTAATGGTGGGTATCAGTTCGGCTCGGAGGGTGGTATCCAGGCTACTGTTGGGTTTTCGGTTGACTTTTGGTTTGGGTCGACTTGCTGCTGATTTGTGCGTGAATCTGCCCCAAACAACCAAAGCATCCCCAAAAGTCACGCACCCTCTGAAAGCAACCCTCACGATCCAGCCTCCCACGCACCTAGAAAAATCAGCCCCAAGCCAAGTCAACCCGAAAGCCAACCCTAAACCAACCCAACAGCAGCCTGGATACCAGCGCTTTGCCGAGCCTTTGAAAATGCAATACCTGAACTGCAAACTAACCCAATCAAGACCCACCCTCATTGGGATCTCAGCCAGCCCCAAACTCCCCAAAAACTGAGCCAATAGGCAGTGAGGCCGGCAATGCTGGGGATGCGACCACCCAACCAACCAAGCAACCAAGCAACAACAAAAAGCTAAAGGGAAACATAAACATAGGTGGTTTCCTTTCACCAATCGGATGGCTCAGGTGAGGCATGGCCAATACTTATGTCCCCAACTTGGATTGTGGTAAGCAACCTCCCCCCCCGTTTCCTCAGGGTATGTTGGGCTTCGTGTGCAACCATCGCTCAGCTGCCAAAAAAATGTCCAATCAGACTTCACACCCAAGGATACCAAAAGCCACCAGTTTTATCATCCTTGTTTTACCAGGGGATCCTCTAACTGTTAACCCCACAGATGTCTGGTGTAGGTGACCGCTTTACCAGCAACTCCTCCAAATCTGAAAAACAAAACAATCTTAGCGCTTATTGTTGCTGCTCTACCAGCAAATCCTCCAAATCTGGAAAAACAAAAACAGAAAACGAATCTAAGTTTCTCTTGCTGACCCCAAGTGTTTGTCTCCCCGGGAGAAAAAAAATGAAAAGCGAACTTCCCTTGGACCCAAAGCCTGTCCGCAACGGCATTGCCAGGGGGCAGCTTGGTGATGTTGGCGTACTTGTCCAGGTGCCCCGCGGGGATGCCGTCCAGGAAAGTGGGCTGGCGGAGAATGCTGACCACCACCCAGCTGTAGAGCGCGCCGATGGTCACCTTCCTTGGGCTGCTTGTGAGACGTGACCCGAGGGCCAGAGACGTTGAGCTGTTACCCTGCCCGAACATTGGGCCGAGCCGATGCCGAAGCGGCGTAGAGCCAGCCATCCCTTTCAGAGCAGAGCAGACTGGACCTTGGAAGGGGGGCGGAACAGAAGAAGACGAGAAGAAGACTTAGGCAGTGAAGTGGTTGGATTTGGATTTCAACATCACTCAACCACGAAATAAGGCAAAAAGGGTAAAACACAAATGTGTCCCAACAAGCAGAGCCGAAGCCTTCTCGACCAAACCATTGTCAGATCCCAGGTCCTTACCCCTTGACTCCTATGGAGAGTGCCACGTTTGCGTCCCGCGTGACTCCCCGCCTCCCGCCCGCGTCCCAAGCCCCGCCCGCCCCGCCCCCCCCTTCCCAAAGGTTTAGACCTTCAGGTGAGTGGGAAACAAAAAACATCCTGTTCGCAACAAGGCTTAAAGCTTAAAGACCCAATCAACAGCAGCCGGGCTTCGTTGGGAAGCTTTCCCCCAGCTTCCTGTCGCGATGCGAGCGAAGAACATGGTGAGCAAACTCTTGAAACGGTTTGAGCATCCTTTTTGTCCTTTTGGATGGTCTTAGGGGCAGCGTGGTTCAAATATGAATTGTGTAACCAAAATACTTCAAGTTGTCTCCAACCCAAACGAACAGTTGGCTTCCAAAATTCTATCTCCTTTTGGTTTCGCGGGGAGGCGGGGAGGAAGGGGGGTTGTGTTGTTGCGGACCTTTTGCAACCAACAACTATCAGCACAGAAAGAAACAAGCCAAATCCAGTTTTCGACGACCATGACCCTGGTTGAAACAACATCCTCTTGTTTCCCTTTAAACTGGCCCACAAAAACAGAGTACAAAGAATCGCATTTTCTGACTCAATTTTAAATCCGTGTTGGAGATGACAAGTTGTTCCGTAAAGTCATTTTGTCCAAGAAAATGATGAACCCATATGGGCAACTGATTTGGGTGCTTCTCAAAATTGGCGACTTTAGAGAGAGAGAGAGTCCGAAAGCCCAGGGGTTTGCATTTGAGTCTCAGTTGCCCAAAGGACGTGCAAATAAAAGGCTAACCTTTCAGGGCCGCGACTAAAAATGGGCCAAAAAAAGGAAACCAACAGGGCCGCTTTGGTTGCAAGTGGCTCCGGTTCTTTTCTATTGCTAACCCTTGCTTCATCCCAAGCCCAGAAAGGCTGTACCGCACCTGTCGAGCACCCGCAGCCACTTGGCCACTTTGCCATCCTCGGCCACCAATGCCGCGCGCGCCGCCTTCTTCTCCTCCTCGTCCTGTGCGAAAAACCACCGGCCCTTCGTGGAACCAAACAAAAATGCTGGGAAGCAGCAAACAACTGAAGTTGATGGGGGTTGAAGGATTCAACCACCTCAGGGCAATTCGGGGGCGGGGGGGGACCTGACTTTAAGATTGGCTCAAACACCACTCGTTGGAACTCTGAAACGGACCTAGAAAAACCCAAGATCTCGTCGTCTGACATTGGAGCGGCTTGTGAGGGAAACCAAACACGAATCACAATCAAAGCCCGGTATTAAAATGGTCTACCCAAACCAATGTAAAGAACAACAAAGGCGGCTGCGCCCAATTCTGCTTGCCAATGTCCCCAGCCCTGTGTTTTACGTGAAAACAACTACATATGTCACAAGAGCTTTTTCTTAGATAAGGCTCAGCCTTTGATCTGGTGGTTTGACCCCTTTTCTTGTGTTTGCCTTACCATTTCCATCTGTTATTTGCACCCTTGCATCTTCCTCTGGCACTGCCGAGAACATGACCTATGATGACCTCAAAAAGGTGGTGGAGGGGCTCACTTGCAGGCCCCTTCATGCAGTTTACACTGCTGAGCAACCGCGGGGCATCTTCAACATCACCTTTCCGACCTCAGCGCCAATGACAATCCCGTAGCGCACTGCCCCACTCATTCTCTTTCTTTTCTCACCCTTCCAAATCTCCTTTCATAAGTGAAGAAGTGAGCGAAGAGACAGGACAACCAAGGAAGAGAAAGGGAAAGAGATGCTTACTATCCTAAAAGCAGTTCCAGATTCTCAGATATAAAACAGAAATGCTTTCCATCTCTTGCATTCCCTTTCTCCATTCTTACCTCTCATGCCACCCCCAAGGTTACAAAAAGAGAATGGGAATGACAGGCCAAGATGATTGGGAAAGAGATAGAGAGTGAACAGATAGACCAAGAGCTGGGACAACAATAAAGACATTCCAGCCCGTCTAGCTTTCACTCACTTCCCTTCTCTTGACCTCCCCCCTTTTCCCAAGGTAACTTAGAATTGGGGAAGAGATTGGGAAAGAGAAGCTGAAAAGAGATGAAGGAAGAGGAATGCATTTGTAACTGCTGGAGAGAACTGGCCAGCGGATGGGATTTCCTCTTGTCGCCTCTTACCTAGTCACTGTCCTATCTCTCTCTTAATCTATTTCCTTTCTCCTTTCCATTCGCACCGTTGCAGTGGCTAGGAAAGAAGAAAAATGAAGAGATAGGAAAGATAAATAGAATACAAATGGATATCTGACCTTATGACCTTTCCATCTCTTGCCTACATCAGTCTCTCTGTCATCTCTATCACTAAGAGATACCTTCTGCAGCTAGCGGCAACGCTCACCAATTTCAACCTCTATCTTGCCTCTCTGTTCTCCCTTTCATCTCTAGTCCTCACCACCTACAGCTTCCTTGAAGATGAGATGGGGGTGGAGGCGGGGCAAGAGATGAGAGAGAAGGGAAGGAGATGGATGGCCATCAACCATCTCGTGTCCCTTAGTCGCCTTAGTCATGTCTTAGAATCCAGAATGTCTTTCATGTCATCTGCCATCCTCCCCTCTCGCCAATTAACTCGGCATATCTTCATTTTCCAACAATATCTTTGGCAAACACACTGTGCGCAGTGCGCTTCAGACTGCTTCCATGATCTGCATCTCGTGCTGGGTCCAAAATCTGAGCGCCCAAGCATCTGTGCCAAAGTAGCAAAAATCTCGAGAAAACCAAAAATTACTTGGCGGGATACTCGGCGGGATCATCTGTCGAGCTACTCTGGGATCTCAGCGGGATACTCGGCGGGATTTTACTGGTGGGCTGCTCTGGTCTGGCGGGACACTCGGCGGGATCCCTTGGCGAGCTGCTCTGGCGGGATACTCGGCGGGATCCACTGGCGACTCAGCGGGATCCACTGGCGAGCTACTCTGGAATACTCCGCGGGATGCTCGGCGGGATCCACTGGCGAGCTGCTCTGGCGGGATACTAGGCGGGATCCACTGGCGAGCCGCTCTGGCGGGATACTCAGCGGGATGCACTGGCGAGCCGCTCTAGAGGGATACTCGGCGGGATCCACTGGCAAGCCGCCCTGGCGGGATACTCGGCGGGATCCACTGGCCAGCAGCTCTGGCGGCATCACTGGCAAGCTACTCTGGGATACTCAGCGGGATACTCGGCGGGATCCGCTGGCGAGCAGCTCTGGCGGTATACTCGGCGGGATCCACTGGCGAGCCGCTCTGCCGGGCATACTCGGCGGGATCCACCGGCGAGCTGCTCTTGCGGGATACTGCGTAGGAGCATCGCAAACGCGGATTCCAACATAAAATCTAACAACCCCTTCCTGTCGGGTGGGGAAAAACAAACCTCCCGACAACTACTTTTGGCAAGCCCATCATACCAATACATTTCCCTCATATATTTATTTGTTGGTTTTCTCGAGGTTTTTCTGAGTTTGGGTTCCCCCCGTCATTCCAAAACATGTCCCTCATATGTGAGGCAGCGTTAGGTTTGTTTGTTTTGGGTTTGTTCGAGGTGTTTTGCGTTTTGGTTCTCCCCCAAAACCGCAGGGTTGGGGACATTGGTTTCAGTTTGATGGCTGATATAAACCAAGGTGCTTTTCAGTCCCTTATTTTGAGACCCGCCTGGATCGCAAAAGTGGCAGGGATCGGCGCACGCATGTCCTCTGCAATTTCTATCAGCTCATCGCACAGCAGCTGTTCCTTGGTCATTCGGAACCTCACCCGGGATGCTAACCTTCTGCCCGGGTTTGGAGTATGGCGAAAATGTCCTTCTTGCCGGGCAATTCGCGGAAAGATGGAAAATGTTCCGAAAGGTTAGGTGAGTACTCTTAGTTGGTCAACCCCCCTCAACAAAAAGTACTTGTTGCGAGTTCATGGAGGCTTTGTCATGTTCTGAACACATCAAAGGTTGCAGTTGGGTGACAAATGGCACCATTCCAACCCATTTTGGCTGAGTCATCCCCTCTACCTCAATCTGCTTTAACCTAGTGTGTCCAACCCTCAAGTTAGGTACCAACGATCCTGGCAACTATACCAGCATAGACCCCAGAGAGCAATCGTCCAGGCTCAATGGTTGCAACCAGCTTCACACCTTGCAAACAACTGAAAGTCTGTTGCAGCTCCCGAACCTGAAAATGAACAGAACACCAAAACACAAATATGTTGCTTTAAACAAAGAACAACTGAATCAGAACACCAAAACACACGGACAAAAACGAAGACGCACCGGTGCCTTGATCACAACACCCAAAAAACACGCAAAAAGACAAACACGCAACGGTGCAAGGTTCCATGGGATCTGTGGGGTACAGCAGCTCGCCCTCGTACTTCGCGATGCGCCCCACATAGCGCAGGATGGCGCGGGATTGGGCGAAGGCCTTGCCGTCGATGGTGAGGATCGGCATGCCGCCGGCTTCCGGCAGGTAGGGATGGAGTGCGGCCTGGAACGGTGAACCCCAGGAATTCGCAGGTGGGGTTGTTCGTGTGCCGAAAAAAAACACCATCGCATGTGGGTTGATGAACCCAACATGAGCACGAGGAAACCAACAAATGGCAGATTCGCAGGTGGGGTGTGGTGCCAAAATAACCTGCTCGGACCGGGAAGTTTGAAAAAGGGGGGCTATGATTCGCGGGTATTCGAGGTGTTCTTTCGCGGCACACACCCATGTGGAAACCAACAAATGGCTGTTACTTCGTGGATTTCTTGCAACCGTATCTTGATACACCTTGGAAGGGAAACGAAAAGGAGAGTGATTCAACACTAGTGGTTTAAATCATGGATTTGTTGCAACCTGTTCCTGAGTCCCCTTGGCAAGCCAAAAGGAGAGTGGTTCAACAATAGTAGTTTAAATCATGGATGTTTTTCAACCTTTCCCTGAGTTTGTTTGGGAAATCAAAATGAGAGTGATTCAACAACATGGGTTTAAACCATGGACTTGTTTCAAGCATCTCTTGTCTGGGTATGTCAAAATACGGGACCTTAACACTTGTGTTTTTTTTTGGCCTTCCCTTTGAGCAACCGACCTGAAAACTGTGGCCTCCAAGAACACAGACCCAGTTGAAGGAGTTGGCTCACGCCCTGCCTTGCGGTCGTTGAAGGTCTCGTCAGTGGCCGGGGTGGTGTCCTTGAAAGGGATGCCACCCAGGGCAAAGGCGAGACGAATGGGCTCACCCAAGCCGGTGATGGGGAAATAGAAGAGCTCGTACTCAGGCATGACGATGAAGACAAGCGTGCGATTGAATGGAGCTTGAGCCAATGCTGATTCGGCGTGAGTAGGGGGACCCTTCATTCGCCAGTGACTCTGGATGTGCGCGAAAAGAGTGAAACTCCGACGTGAACATCAGGGTCAACTTTGATTTCAGCCTTTCAGCCACAGCAACAGTTTCGGAGCTGAGTGCTTCCTTCCATGATGTCCAATAACTCCAAGGTGTCCCTGCAAATGTTCAAGAACCGGCACGCCCCAGCAATTGCTGCTTCCCACTATGCAAAACCCCAGGTACTCTTCACCACATCAACACTTCACTCATCATGGAACCTAAAAAACGGGTCCATTTCCCAAAAGGAGATTCCTCCTAATCTCATTTGGGGTCCATGTCCCCAAAAAGGGATTCCGCTAAAACCGATGGCTTCCTCATCTGCGGCGAAACGGAAGTCCAAGCTCGTCTCGACTCCGGGCGTTCCGAGCACTGCGAGGGTTTGGCGGTAGGCGGCCATGCCACCAGGAACCGTCTCGGGCAAAGAAAGCTCCTGCGGGGAAAAAGAAAACATCCATCTACCTGGAGTCTCCATGACCTTTTAAAAGTAGGGTACATGACCCCTTTATTTTGGGTAATGACCCGATCTTTTAAGGGTCATGGAGACTCTAGGTACAGGGAGATTCTACGTCCCCCACCCCTGACCATGAACCCAAGCCCTGAAGAAACAAATCGATCACCATTTGCAAAACCACTCTTGCCCAACCAATGTGGCTGTGGGTCAAAAATAGGTACCCAAAATGGAACCCTGGTAAATGGAAACATGGACTAAGACCTGCGGTCCAATTCCTGGTGATTCAATTTTTGACCCATGCCCCATGTGTGCGCCAACTTGGGGGGAACCCAACAAAAAGGGTGGTCTCCTTCACGGCGCAACAAAAAACACACACACACACTCTCAAATCCGTTTGGCTGCCCCTTTGAATGGGGGCCAGGGGGCGGTTGTTTCACGAAATGTCGGCGGATAATTATGCTTCTGAATCGGGCCTGAGCCAAGCACTCAACAAAACCCGCCTTGTTCAGGCTATGTGTAGAAAAAACGGCGGTTCCTAGTTACCTTAAGTACCTCCATTTTGGGCAGGAGTTGACCTGAAAGCCTCAAGCGAGTCTGTGGAGAATCTGTCCGACACCAAACTCGCAAATCCAAACTCGCGGGGTCTGATAACTTTCCCCATGCCGTCCAGTGCCCCTGCCTTACCTCCTCTTTGGCCAAGAGAAAAAACACAGTTCACCTGTTGGGACCTCCAAAAACTTCTCCCAAAAGTGGAAATATAGGAAAAGCCGAAAGGCTACAAGGTCAGATTTGAACCACAGAACCATCTAGGTAAGGGTGCCCTTTTTTCTGTAGTCTACTTTAGTAAAGGAACCCTCCCAAAAACAGGGTCAAAGGGCACTACTGGGGGACCTAGCCATAGATGGAACTGACGTTTCATCCCGTGTTGATTCCAGTCCTCTGCGAGCACTGCCTGCGCTTTCTCCAGGGTGGCCTGTCCATGAAAGTTGGACAGCGAGAGTCTCAAATTTGGACGCAAGCAAGGTGGCTTGCAAACCGAGTCCCAGGGCGACTCCTGTTAAGTCCTGGTCTGGTACATACTCTCTCATTATGTCGAAATCAATGAATAACCCGCAGAAGCCACCAGTAGCCTTCAAAAATGGGGTCATTACCCAAAATAAAAGGGGTCATGGACCCATTTTTTAAAGGGTCATGGAGACTCCAGGTACGTCCAAATCTAGAAAATGAGCGAGGTGCGATGTTCCTTCATGTGCATCAACATGCGCCGCGGTCAAAACATAGGTGTCCTTTTGGAGGAAATAGATGGCCCTGATAGATGAGTAAACCACCTGACAAACCAGGGCCATCTTTTCAACCAAATCAACCAAACAGGACACCTATGGGTCAAAACTTATTGTGTGCATATCGCGGCCTATCGCTAAGCTTGGCCACCAAGGCGTCCGGGACCCAGATGGAGATCAGTTTTGTCTTCGTTGCTGGCCCTTTTCCGAAAGCACTTGAGTCATAATCAACACCCGGTATCAAAATGGTCTATCCAGAACCAAATAAATAATTAAGAAGGCGGCCACAACTATTTATGGTTGGGATTGTCCCTTACTAACCCTCATCTGCCCGGGTTTTGATTGTGGCTCACTTGAGGAACTGAAGATCCAAGCCTTTTGCGCTTTGCAAATGTTGAGCCCATCACTGTGAAAATACAATGGGACACACTTGGTACTACAAACCATGCGCCAGCATGCAGTCAAACTTGGCGATGCTTGGCAGACCCCTGCCGCCAAACGTACAGGAGCTATTTCCAATTTGGCTTCACAGAACCTTCCCTACATGGCCTGAAAACCCGCTCACTCGGCGGGTGAAATCTCTCGGATGTGAGTCATATATTAGTTTTGTCGCCAACTGGCAACCCGGATTTGGGTGAGTAACCCCACCATTTCCTACTGGCAACTTGGTGCACAACCTGTCGTCCTTTCCCCGACTCCAAAGCAAAACGCCCCGCGACTTCGGCTCAGTGACAACTCACCAAAGCCAGGCGGAACATGAAAGCCCGGCTTTCATATGTGAGAAGCCCACGAGTTACCTGTTCCGTTTGCGGTCCATTTTCGGATGCCCCTGCCAAAAGCGACGAACTTTTAGTGGGTGACATGAAGTCTCCAACCACCAGAAATCGAAACACCGAGCCTAAAGATCCCGACCATTCGAAACGGGAACCAAGCAACCCCTGAGCTCCTCAGACTTTCCCCGCCGGTACGGCGCCGGCACGGCGCCTTGTTCCAGCCCGCACCCTGAAGTGCCTCCTGCGGGAGAAAAAAAAAGGGAATAAGCCCAGGTATCCCCAACAGCCTTCAACCTCCGGAACCCTCCCTGAAAGCTGCCCCAAACCACCCCCAGAGCCTTTCTGGAGAGAAACCCCAAAGCTTTCAGCTGTTGGGGAAGAAACACGCACGTGGAGTGCTCTCAACTCCAAGATGTGAAGGAGGTCTCCGCAAGTCGCCGCATGACAATTTTTGAAACCTTGCCGCATGACAATGCCGCAAAAGCAACCGCCAAGCTGACAAACCTACCTAAACGCGGGGTTCTTTTTATGTTTGCTTAAACCATCAACCCCTAAGGGATAAATGGGGATGCGTTTTTGGATGCCCATTGTGGGTCCACACACAATATCTCACTTCCTGAGTTTGGTCAACAAGGTAACCAAACTTTCTGGCTGCCACCTAAAACGGTCTCAAAAAGCGACTCTTATGTCCTGCTCAGGAAATGATGTACTGTGGATGTATCTGAAATCCATTTCGCACCGCGAAATGAAACCATGGTTGAAACCATAGTTCAAACCGTGTTTCTTGGTATCGAATCATTCTGTTTGGTCTCTGAAGGGTGGTGCGAGAAGCGGATTTCGCAACCATCCACAGTAGAGCGTGTTGTGTGCTGCCCTTGCTGTTGTTTTTGTTTGTGTTGTTTGCTTGATTTATTGATTGGCAGTATCAATTTGATGCGATGTTGATTGCGGTTGGATATCAATAATTGAAAAGGCGGGTATCCGCACCCGCCCTGAGGGCAAGGAAACTCTCCCCTAACCTTTGAGGACGTGGCTTCGGCCATGAACTGGGCTGTCCATTGTCTCATCCTTTGAGTTGTAGTGGCTAGCTTGTGGCTTGAATGGAGCTTACCACTAAACCCATAAAAAGAACAACTCAAAGCCATACCCAGAGGGCCCCTTGGTACCTGCTATGATCTGCTAAGGAAGTACTTAGAACCCTTTTTACCGCCCAAAAGCCAGCCTCGGTGGGAACCAGCAAGCTTGACCCCTCGGCTCTTCGGACTTCCCCTCCGCCGTCACAATGTATTGTTCCGGCCAAGTGAGAAATATGGGTGGTTCCTTGTGGGTGAATATTTCCGGAAGGCTGGACGTAGCACAAAGGTGTGCTGCCAGATGCATTGAACTGGGTGGTTTCTCAAAATTGGGGACCAACTCCTTTGAGAAGCCATCCTTAAGGGTCCCCTGTGAGAAACCCCGATCATGTTGACCCCATATGAATTTCACCCCCAGTTTGTTCATAGGGGGTGTTCCCACCCTCTCTGCCTTACTATTCATAAACTGGTTGGTTGAAATTCATATGGGGCCAACATTGGAGGCTTCCAGCTGAAAGGGTCCCCTTTCAGAAACACCCATCATGTTGACCCCCGTTGCATTTTAGAGGGTGGGGCTAAGGCACACCCATACACTTCCATTTACTTAAGCCCCCTGGAAAACAATAAACATATATATTTCCAGTAGTGAAATCGATTCCTGTTAAAACCAACAGGGAAGAAACAAATTCTTACCTTATAAATCAAAAACCTGGCCAACGCCCATAAAAACCGTGTTTTTTGGAATCGTCCCTGTTTTTTTGGGGGTTTTGATTTATAAGGTAAACAACTGGAAGTACAGCATCCCTCCGTGGCTTCCACATATTTTTCACGTGCTCAGAGGCTCCTCCAGCTTCGCGGCGCGCACTGTGGTGGGCGCCATGCCCCCGAAGGCCGCCGAGGCCTGCGAGGGGCTCGCTTCGAACCGATTTTTGTTGACATCGCCTCGGCAGTGGAGCTGGGAAATGGGTCGTTCTTTTTTCTTGAGGTGGCAACACCTAGTTGGGTTCCATGCTAAAACAGCGGAACCTGAAAGGGGCAAGGGGAAGCATCCCTCCTCTTGGCCACCAAAGCTGCGAGGTAGTATGATGGTGCCCACAGGTGATCACACTAGGGGGAGGGAAGGCGCAAACACATAGCTTCGCCTTGACCTTGCCGAAAGTTGCAATCATTTTGGACACTTTGTTCATGCCCGAATCGAGATCTACGAACATATTGTATTTAGGCTATAACGGCCAGTGCTAGATTGTGACTGCAAATACGGGTGGTTGCCAACTCAAGATTGCAAGCAGGGAGCAAGGGAAACCCTGTAAATTCAACCAAGGAATTTGTGGTTGGTCTACATGCAATATTGAGTTGGCATCCGTACCTGCCTGTCACTGCCCCATGTACAGCCTCGTCGATTCGTTCCGGAGCCCGCGCTCTCATGTTTTCTCCGGCTCTTGGCGCTGGCGCGTACCGGCGGCAGAACGATGGCCAACTTTGGACGCGTCTTGGACGCCTCACTTGGCCATCCGGGTTCGTCTTGCTAACCTTCGGGTTCCGGTTTCAGCGA
The DNA here is from genome assembly GCA_963377175.1 of Effrenium voratum. Lineage (NCBI taxonomy): Eukaryota > Dinophyceae > Suessiales > Symbiodiniaceae > Effrenium > Effrenium voratum. Next base: position 397,045 of record CAUJNA010003355.1, read on the forward strand.
GGAGCCCACGTGAGCCGGAAAAGCTGCGGCACCTTCAACAGTCCCCTTCTAGGTCCTCAGTAGACAGGCTAGAATAAGGGTACCCTGTCTCTGTTGTCTATTTTAGTAGGGGAACCCTCCCCCAAAAAAGGGTAACAGGGGACTACTGACTACTGGGGGACCTAGCCTTTCAAAGTTTGAGACGAAGGGGACTTGCACGAGGTGCCACTTGCTCACGCGACTTGGACCTCGAGATCCGCGAAAATCACTCGGTGTCCTGCAGGAGCTCGATGATAAACCTTCGGAAGCGCAACTTCGCAAGTTGCAGGCCTTCCTCCTTCATAAAAAAACAGGGGGGGGGGTCGAGGCTTGGAGTTGGTACCCCCCTTTTGGGTGCTAGAAAGGACCAAAAGAAAACCGGTGAGAACAAACAAGCCGTGGGTTCCAACCCCAAAATCTCTAACAAACTGAACTGGATGTATCGCTTCTCGGAGACAAGAAGCATTTCTTTATGCATTACTTGAACCCCGCACAAAGAGACACGTCCCGTACTAAAATGATGAAACCTGCCAACGAACCGTTTGAAGCTTGCCAACCCAACTGGCAAAGAAGATCAACTCAAGCCTCGGAACGCCTCGGAAAAACGGCGTCCATGCGACATAAAAGCAACTGTTGCTTGGTCTGGTTCTTTTTCGCAAGTGCAGAATCCATCGTTCTGGTCAGCAAAAGGATTGACAGTCACTTTACAAACCTTGGTATGGCAACAACAAACTTTGCTTTTTGCAGCCCCCTACATGCACAGAACCAAAACACCACAACACCTCGTTCATGCCAACAACAGTGGAGGCCAGAATCGCCCTTGTCGCCAAAACTCAGCCAACACATGCCATGGAACGTCATCTACGCCAATGCATCAGCGCCGGTGCTGAGGGTGTCGCTCAGGGTACAGCTGGTCCTCTTTCAAGAAGACATAGTGATTCGGGCCTGCACGCGAGACGTTCCCCGGCTTGCTTTTGACGTCGACAAAGAATACTTCGCGGTATTTACCATGGAAAACCAGGTTGTCCAAAATATACCCCTACTTGGTGTTTAGCCAAGTCAGTAAGTGATGAGCCGCTTGGGGTATAACCCCCTAATAACAAGCTTAACCTCATTTCAAGGAACTTGCAAGTGGGTTATAACCTAGGCTAACACTTACTAGCTTAGGTGAACGCTCAAGTACAAAAAGGCTGCTAAAACCCAAATTTCTACAACCTTTCCATACCTTCCGAAACCCAGGCGCCTCCTCCACGCAGAAGCAACGCGTCCTTGCCAGCCTCAGGTGGCTTGTGGGTGGCTCGTGGCTCGTGGGTGGCTTGCCGGATCGCAGGCGGCTTGTGGGGATGATGCGTGGTTGCGAAATCCGCTTCTCGCCACCACCGAGCAGAAACCCAACGGAACGATGTGATTCCAGAACGTTAATTACCAACCAACTTTTATGGTTTCACCCATGGCTTCAAGTGGCGAAATGGATTTCGCAACCATCCACAGTATGGGTGTGTCTTGCTTCATGTTTTTTGTTGGGGGGAGGGAGGGGGGATCCGGATATCACTCTGGGCAGGGACCCAGAGAAAGATCCACCAGGTTCATTCATCGGGATTGACAATATTGTTATGCAAGAGGGAACTCCTTGATCCTTAGGTTTGTTGCTGGCTTCTCGTTTTAGGCCGTACCCGCGATTGCGGCAATGCTGTACGCTTGCATTGTGTTTGTGTTAAGATGGTGTAGCGTCATTGTTTTCAGATGCACCCATCTTCAGATACTCACTTCTTGCAGGGCATACTGTGGATGGTTGCGAAACCCTGCGCCCCAGAAACCCGGGATTTACGATTCCCCTGTAACTACCAACAAGCGTTCTGCTTTCAACCATGGTTTCATTTTGTGGCACGAACGGACTTCGCAACCATCCACAGTATCTTGAACAACCTGGTTGCCATGACGCCCGTACGCCCGAAAACCGAACTGGGCATTCGTAGATGGTAAGCTCCTTCAGGTAAAAGACCTAAGTCATGGTGAGCTCGTTTTACTATACAATTGGCAAATAATGTTACCAATTGGTAGGTGAGCTTCATTCCAACTGGTGCAGGATTCGCCCATCAGGATTTCGCGTCCATTTTCTGGCTGACGTTGAAAAAAAGCAAGGGATGCCCAGTTCGAGCCAAGGTCCCCAGCTCGACATGGAAGAGTTGCTCTTTAGTTTCTGTGGGAGATTTAGAGCTCTTCCCCCTATGTCCCTCCCAAATGGACCATAACTAGGTCCTCCAGTAGAGAGGTTAGAATAAGGGTACCAACTTTTTTCTGCTGTCTATTTTAGTAGGGGAACCCTCCCAACCAAAAAGGTTAAGAAAGGGCACCTAGTTGGGGGACCTAGCTCAGGAGTTGTCTCCCGAATCTCATCTGACACTCTTTGAGCTGCCCACCGCGCGAGCTGTCTGCACCGCTGCGAGATCCAGTGTAGCCGCGTAGTGCCTTCGACATTTGGGGCACCTGGAAACCACTTTTGGCCTGTGGACAAATGATCGACGCCCTCGTAGTGAAGGATTGCTTTTTGAGGGGGACGCCCATTTTCTCACAAAAGGTGGCAAAAAGACACCCCTGCACTTGCTGGCCCAAAAATCCAACCAAAGATTCTTTTTTGTTTGGGGTCTCAGGATGGTTTCCCCGAAATAGCTGCAAATTAAGGTCAAGGTAGATGGCGCAATTTCCTTCATGATGACATGTGGCAAGTAGAGGTTTTCACGAGTCACCAACATGAGGGAACGCAATCTACTTTGACCCAGCGTGCAAAATCAGTGGGTCACATAACGAAGGTGACCACATGTGGGTCACAATCTTCACCTCGTATTCAAGTGGTCTATTCATGTCCACCCAAATCGCTCGCCAAGTCACAGTTCTCCAATCACCGCCCGGCACAGCAGAATGAATCTGCCTGCACCTGGCGAACTTGCGGAACCTATCTAAGAATATGTCACCGAAGCCAGCAAGATCTGTGTACAGGAATTGGCCACATGCCCCACCAAAAACCAGGATCTCCTGAATCTCCTGTAGAATTTCCTACTGGTTTCTTGGATTCTGGATAGGCATAAGGGTCCAAGACTGTGTTCAACACGCCGCGTTGGCCAATCCAATTGTCCTTTCCTATTGAACCACTACAAAGGGGGTCCCTTTCGCAACGGGGCATAATTATTGACGATGCCTTGGAACAACACAGCAAGCACCCCTCCGTGGTACTTTGACACCGTTAACCCCCCCCCCCGGAGCGCGTCCTGAAAGGCAGTTGAACCCTTGGGTACGGCTATAACCTTGACAACTTACTTCCAGGTAGGTTGGTCGACCATAGCCACATACCACAAGATATCAACCTAAAATGCCGGCCAACCCACTTGATTCGGCCGAACGCGAACGTGTGGCCCCTGCGGCACTGGCCGTTGGACAGATCCTCGGTCAAATGGATCCTCAGGGCGGATTCGAGGAATACTGGGGAGTGGGTGAGCAGGTCACTGGCCAAGTGGTAAGGTGGTTACTGTGCCTAGTGGATGGTTCATGGAGGGTTAGAAGGTGAAGTTTATGTGATACTCTTCCTTCAACAAACATGGAAGTGCAAAGTAGTCTTCCAAAGGGGTCTGCGCACTTCCATGTTTGTTGGTCGGAGGGTAATCGTTCTGATGGAAACAGGTGGTAATCGTTCATGAATCTTCTGGTGGGTGGGATATCATGTGGTTACAGATCTTCAGGATATTACTGATTCTCTGGTTCATGTGGCTATAGAAACCATCTCCAGGCTATTCCACCGGATTTGATTGCAACATCGACCAGCCCATCGGTTGGGGGACAACACTTCTCCAGACATTTGCCGGAGGTGGAGTTCGTTCACGAAGAAATGGGCGTCCTTTTTTTCAGAGACACAACGGGGTGGATTTGTTCTCCTTGTGGTTTCGTTCTGAATTTACAAGCAAGAACGGGGCTACCACAAAAAAAGAGGACAGTGGTGATGTACTGCTTGTTTCCATTGAAACGAGCGCCACTTTTGGAGGTTCCAAAAGGGGAATGAGTGGATCACTTTAACACAAAAGGGGGGGGGCCAAAGACAAACAGACCCTTAAACGCTTTTCCCCAAAACGGTGGATTTCTTCTCCTTGCGGTTTCCTGATCAAAATCCAAACCAAAAAACACGGGGGGTGCGGGTTCCCGTTTCAAAAGCAAGATGTTATCTCGGCAAGACAGGCATTCCGAAAGGGCGGAGAAAGAGAAAGAGTGGCATAAAGAGACTAACATTAGAAAGAGAAAGAGAAGAAGCGAAACGGACACAGAACAGGAAAGAACGACACATAGAAAGAGAGAGAGAGAGAAAGAGAAAGAGAAAAGAGAAAGAGACGCCTGCGTTCTTTCTTTCTTTTTCTCGCCCAATTCGAACGAAGATACTCCACGCTTTCGGGGACCCAGGGGAGGTCAGAACCCGCTTGCCACGCGGCCCGCGGCGCCGCCGCGGCGAGCCGGGGAAGCCTGGCAGCAGGGACCGGTGGGGAGGGACCTGGGGGCGGGGGGGACTTGGGGCCGGGGGGGGGGTGGGTTCAGGGGACCCCGCCCAGAAAAAGAAAAAGAGACCAAGAGGTGGGTTGTGGTCAACTGTTGGTTGAGTTGGCGGGACATTGGGGCGGGTGGATCGTTTTTTATTTCACCGGTCGAGTGGACTGGCCAAAGAGAATAGCCAAACTTGGTGTGGTTGCCACTGCAATGGTTTTCCGAAACAGTGTAAAGTGCATGAACTCAGGGAGTTAGTTTTTTCAGGGGACCCCTTCTGCAAAAAGAAGAGGTTTTCCTTTACAAGTCACAACAAAGGGGTGCCCTTTTCAAAAAAGCGCCCGCCCAAATCGCTTCAAAGATCCTTCTACCGAACTACAAACCCTTTCACCCTATACACTTGAGCATCTGGTGAGGTGTGCCCATTAGGGGACATGCCGGTGAAAAAGATCCTTCTCTTCACATGGCAGAAAAGAAGGTTCTGAATACGATGGGTGAAGGGAAGGGGGACTCAACCAATTGAATAGCTTCCATCGTAAGTCCCCTGGACAAAAAAGATAAACCTGTCCAGCAGGGAAAAGATTCCCTTTAAACCCAAGAGGGGAAAATAATAAAATAATATTCCTTTCAGCAAACGGAAGATAGTTAGATTCCTACCCGACATCCAAAATGCTCAGTGCCCTGGCCAGAGTTCCTTATGATCGTGGTATTCAGGAATCCTGCTACAAGTGAAACTATCTTTTGGTGGGTGAAATTCGCAAACCCAACACAACCTAAATTTATATTAACTAGGTCCTCCAGTAGTTTGAGGTTAGAATAAGGGTACCCACTTTTTCTGTAGTCTATTTTAGTAGGGGAACCCTCCCAACCAAAACTCCCAACCAAAAAGGCTAAGAAAGGGCACCTAGTTGGGGGCCCTAGACAAGCTAAGGAACCGGATGGCTGGAAGCCCTGCTACAGCTGTTGTCCAAAACTCCCTATGGCATTGTTGGGCCATGGCATGTTGAACCCCTGACAGGAAGCCCGAGTTTCCGGGCAAACCCACAAGACTTTGTTGCCCAATTGTGGGAAAAACAGGGCTACGCGATGGGCTCAATGGACATAGACAAGCCTCTGAACTTTCTGGGGGGAGGTCCTTTTCCCCAACAGCTGAAAGCTTTGGGGTCTCAGCCCAGATAGGCTCCGGGGTGGTCGGGGCGGCCCTTAGGTAAGGCTCCACGAGGGTTGCACCAGGGTTGCACCAGGGTTCCATGAGGTTTTGCGAGGGCTGCGGGGTGGTGCGAGCACTTAAAAGAGCACCGCATGCTGACGGGGATATCACCTGAGCTTCTTTAATTTTGCCGGAATTGGAGTCGCACAATATCACAGGGGCCGTTTCACTTGTTCAGTGTCCAGCGCTTCCGTCTCGCCTCGTCTACATTTCGAAGCGGAGCCCTCTGTGTTCCCTTGAGGGCATTCAATTTAAATAGGGACCAATTGAAAATGATTTTAGGTGGGGGATTTATGTCCACCAACACTGTTGCGGTTCTCAACTCATTTCATGGCCAAACCAACTGACAAGGTGGGCAACTTGTTTACCCCTTTCGGAGTCTACCTTGTGGTTCATTACCCCAACAAGCCGGTTGGGGCTCGAGGAAGTTTCCACCGGGTCACTGGGCCCCCCGGCAGCCCTCGGCCATGATTAACTCTGCCTCCTGAAGCGAAATGATGGTTTGCCGGTGCAATCCGCGGTTCAAACCCAGTCAACCACAAAGGACACAACGAAAGACGCTGCACGGCATAAGTTGGGTAGCTCATTGAATTGGTAAGAAGGTTGGGTTCCTTTCGGATGCTACAGCCCTTTGGTGCAAGCGCTTGGAGCCTGTTTGATAGAATTTGCTTACCTGGGAAGACGTCCCAAGTGTAAGCGAATCCTAATCAAATTCAAGGTGCGTACGTACCAAGATATAGTTTCAAAAAGCACGACATCTGCATGTAATCCAGGCGTCACATATTTGGCTGGCAAAACAAAAATAGCGTTATGGTTTCAACCAGGTTTCATTTTGTGCTGCGAACGCATCTCGCAACCATCCACAGTACTTCTCCAAATCCCACCTGTTGAACCCTTAGGGAGCCTTGGAGAGACGACTCCTCTACCAGCCCAAGCATCCCCCCCAATTTTGAGGGATCCAGCCGACTGGGGGGGCACCCCTACTGTGGATGGACAAAACCTGCACCACTTTGAATCCATGGGAAACCATGATTTGTTGGTATTTGCGGGGGAAGCATCCTTCCGGGGTTGCTTGGGTGGTGCGAAATGGATTTCGTCCACCCACAGTATGGCATAAATTCCACAGGCTCCTCTGGATCCGGCAGGTGCCAAAGCAGCAGCTCTTGCTGCAAATCCAGCTCAGGCGCCTCCGACTCGAGGCCGCGCTGGTTTTCGGCCCCAGCTCGGTTTGGCACTTCCTCTTACTGAAGGGGACTTTGTTGGGGATATGAACCACTTCAAGGGGCGGGGGGGGGGATATGCCCGTTGAAGGGGAATACTTGAGGATCTATGAAGGCTATAGGGAAAGGGACTGACATTGACAGTGAAACTTCTGTGCAACCAGGGATTTCCAAAGCTTCCTGACATATGGGTTTGTCTCAAAACGAGCTCTCGAACCCCGAATTGGGTGGCGTCATGGTGGTTTCAGAACTTCAGACATGTGTTGTGTGGTGGTTTTTTTCCGCCTATGTTTTTCCTTTCTCGGATTTCCTCTTCTTCTTTTTCCGCCAGGTGAACTTTTCCCCTGTGTCATGGTGTCCTTCAAGCCCCTGGCGGGCTTCGCTTCCAGCGCCGAGCCGGGCCTGCAGAAGCCCCGGCGGGATGCGGCCGCTCCGGGCGCGGGCGCCTGGGATCCCTGTCTCCAAGTTCTCAGTTCAGTGACCCCGGCCAAACAAAGAATCGGAACCCATTTTTTTGGGGAAGGCCGGTTTAGCGGGGCAGCCCACCAAAAAGATGGGAAAAGGGGAGCCACTGAACAACTGGGAGTTCAATCCAATCCAATCAATCTTGGTGTCCAATCCAATTTTAAACATCTCCATCTTGGTGTCCAAGCCCTGAAATGACGAAAATTGGATCCCCAAGTAAAGGATCTGTACCCTGGGGAGCTCGTTTTGCTCCCAAATCAGTAAGCTCGCTATAAATTAGGCAGACTCCGTTGCCAGGGAACCGCGCAGTCTTCAAGACATTTTCAGATATGGGCTTTGGAGGTAATGCTTCAGGCAGTTTTGGAGGTATGGATGCATATATACCAATTGGATACCCACAGTGACTCCATTGCCAATCGGCAACCATGCCTGAAAACATGCGGTAGTGGGTGTGCCGTTGTGTTGGAACCATACCTGAAAACCCACTCCACGAGCCACTGCCAAGAGGTAACCATTGCCTTTAGGAGATGTCCGGCAGCTTTGGAGGCAACGCTGATATACCCCCGATGAAGCGAAAGCCATACCTGAACATGGCTTCCCTTTATTAAACACCAAAAGGAACATGGCGAAGGGTTACCTATTGTGGTGGGGATCCGCTGAGAGCCGTTTTCCCAGGTGACTTGGAGGCGATGCGCCTCAAAACGTACGAAGTGAGGCTGAGTGCCGGTTCAAATGGGCCACCATCCAACTGGCTCCCATGCAACTGACCCCCTCGAGCAAAAAACACCATGAACCATCCCAAAACCCCAAACGTTTCCCTGCTGAACAAAGCCCCCAACCCCAAGAGGTTCTTGGCTTCCCATTCAACCAACCCAAAAAGAAGAAGAATAATTAAGCAGAAAACTTCGGAAAACGACCAACCCGCTGCCAAGTTGATCTCGAGGTATCTTCAAGTTGGGGTCCCGGGGCTCATTTTGCGGTCCTCATGTTGGTTTCCCTGGAATCCACGGAAACAAAAAGCAAGAAACTACCCAACGAGTTTCGGTCCAGGGCACGTGCATAGCGGCTCCAGAGTGCTGAATCCTCTAGGCGCCTCGTGCGGGGAAAAAAAACGCTGCCATGGGTGATGTTCGTTGGGGAAACTGTTTTTGTTGGTTGAAAATTAGAACAACACCAAAAGGAAAACCACCATTTGGGGGGGCGGTGGGTCCGCTAAAAGAGACGCACCCATGTAACTCTGTTGGGGGTTGAAAAAGGAAACCACACTTATTGCGAGTCCGCTAAGAGATAAGCCCAATTCAGGGAGCACAAAATCAGCCAGTTCCAGGCAAAAGTTGGCAATCCTCGGCCCGTGCAGCCAAAGTCATCTCCCTGCAAGGCTTGCGCGAGCTCAAAACGAGTCGCCCATTTTTTTCTGCTGGAGTGTGGGGTCATATGAGAGGTGCATTCTCAGAATGACACTGTTGTGCTTTTTCCCCATCCCACGGGCCCTGGAGATCTCCATTTATGGTTTCCCCCTTTTGCGACATGGAGTTGGGGTGCTCCCCCCTCCCCACATGGCTGTGGGATATAATTCTTTCTGTGATGCCACACTAATCAGTTTGGAGCAAAAAAAAAACGGTATCACAAACAATGACCCTAAACCTCCCAACTATAATTGATCGTCATATGGGCAGCGACCAAAACACATTGACTGCTGCTTCTACCAACATGCTTATGAAGGTTTGAGGGGGCCCCTATAATCCCCATGAACCCAGGTTGAAGCACGGAAAACTGAAAGATGATCACCTTTTGGCACCTCTACCAAAAATGGGTGCCAAAATGGGAAAACCAAAAAGTCAGAGCATCAGATCCGGTCGATTCGCAGCATGTGGATGTGCTTTCCCAGTTGAGACCCGGTCTGCTTCTCCCGGCTTAGGCTGTGGCCTGGCTTTGGCGATGATGTGCCTGTACAAAGTAGCCAGCAGGTGGAAACTCTCCTGTCATTCTTACCAGCTTTCTTGACGTGCCCTGTGTACTCAGTGATCAACATCGCTTCAACGGCAAACCAAGAATACTTCAAGCGATTGGGCAGGCACAGCACTGTAGTCGTTCTGGCAGTCGGTCCACGCGATCTACCGTGCCATCCCGTAGCGAGTCCGAAAATGGCCCAAAAACCCTGGAGAAAAGGATGGATTCTGAAAAGCATGACGATTGAACATCATTTGGCCGCAAGCCAACTGAATGTTCGCTTGAACTGCAGCACTATCACGCCCTCACTCTGACCTTCAGCCCTGCAATTGCTATGAGCCTCATGAACCACGCAGTAGAAAAGTGGTCCCAATAAATTCCCTTAAACCATGACCTCTACCAAAGAACACGCAACTTAAATTGGCCCAAATGGTGATGTTCAAAATCACCCAACTTGGAACCGTATTTTCGGCAACTCAGCTTCCCCTGACTTCTGCCCACCTGCCCGCGAGGCGCTGCAGCGTCCGGCGGTCGCAGACGTGCAGCGCGTGGAAGGTATCCTCGAAATCCGAGACGAGCTTACGCTAAGCGTCATGGACAACTCGTTGACGTGGTGCCCATATTTTTGGGAACCTCAGTGTTGACAGTGGAGGGCTTGCATGTGTTTCGTTGTGCAACCAGTCGGAGAAAAAAAAGAAAAACTTGCAACATCGGCGCTCGGGAAATGCTGACTTAGATGACCATCCCTAACCTCAAAGGACAGGTTGGCGAATTGCCCTGGCTGACTAACTTAAAAAATACCGCCTTGCAACCACCGTGACGAACTTTGATGGGCCAATACCCTATCCAGGTCGAACATGGAACCCTGGGAGGTCCTGGTTTGGACAACGATCCTGTGAAGGGAAGCCGCCGGGTGCCGCGTCAACCAGGCAAGTCTGCGACTTGCCTTAGCGGCCTGAACATCAGTCCCCGCCTGTTTTCCTCTGTGCAGGTCAGATGCCAACACTTCACCTTTGTTTGTCTCAATCATTTTTGTTTGGCTTATTGTTCCAAAACCTCATCTACAGAATTGGATCGGCGGCAACTTCAAGCTCGTTTCGCAAATCTCGCTGGATCGCTCGAAGAAATTTCGCTTCGAGGTGGCCTCGTTGCACTTTAGAAATTTCGGACTCAAATCGCAGCCATCGAAACCGGTCGCGAGACCACGACCTCGCGACCTCCGGCCTCGAGACTTTGGTTGGCCCAGTAGATGGGCATCTCCAGGCGGAACGCGCCAAGCGCCCGATCCATCTCCTGGAAGCGAATGAGTCGGAGTTTCTTGGCACTTGGACGCGACCTTGTGGCCACAAACCCTTGACATCTTTACGTCCTATTTTGCTTTATGGCTATTCGCTCGGATCTTCGAAACGCAAGGTGAGGATTAAAGGATTGCCTTTTTCCAGCCCAGAATATGGGGACCCCTGCGCTATGGCCACGCTCAAATACATCCCATCTCTGCGTCCTCGCGCTGGAGCGGGGAATAGAGCACCAAGAGCTCGGGGTTCACCTGAGAGTGGGTCGCATGATCATCTGACGACATCAAACAGGCAAGGCATCGTACCAGACCTATAGTAACATGTTGCAACATCTACCAGGTATTTTCAGGGGCCGCGCGAACCGGGGGAACTGGAACCCTCTTCGCCCTTTGGCTGTTGTTGTGAGGATGTCACTTTACTGGATCCAACGCACCGACGGCTACCTGAGAATTCAAGGTCCCAAGTGCCCAACAAAAACATGTTTGGGGTTGGACATGGGAAAAGCAGTCGTTGGGGGGGCTGAGCGTTTAGATACAAGATATGTAGGGAATTCTGAACGCCGGCGTCCTTGACCCGTGACCTTTGCCCTTAAGAGACCCAGTGGTTGGACATGATGAGGAATACCATGGGAAGGTTCATGTCCACCATGAGATGGTTCCAAGCGTTGAATTGTCATAGCCGGGGCCATGGAAACCTGCAATCGCGTTGTGGGATCATCGGTACTGATCACAGTCAGCAGGCCCAACTATCTTCTCATTGTCATGACCTGTTAAGGAAAACAAGAAGCAAATGCAAATCATGTCGGACATCATGTGCAAATCCCACACTACACCTCTTCCCTAGGGGCTTGGAAATAAAAGGGATCACACCTTTTGGCAACTGTACCAAAAATGGCTGCCACAATGGGAAAACCAAAAGGTCAGGTCAGATCCTGTCGATTCGCGTAGGGCAACTCACTGCAGGTCTGCCTGGTCCGCGTCGTACACCCAGAACTCCCGCAAGTCTCCCTGAATGCGCAGAAATCCCACAACAGAAATCCCACAACAGTCTCCCTAAGTGCTGAATGCGCAGTCTCCCAGAAATCCATTCTTCCCACAACACTTTGGCAAAGAGCAGACATCCAAACTGTACAGGATTGCTGGTTGGAGCTTCCAAGCCTTCCCAGAGCCTCGATTTAAGAGTCCTGCAGACTCAAACCCATGGGTTGATTTGCCCATTGGGATCCCTCACTTCTACTAGGTCCTGGCTTCGGCCGGCCTTGGAAAGTCCCAAGTCCCGAAAACACGATTCAAGGCCAAAGATTGCCGTGGTCCACGATGGAGAGGTTGGGATAAGTTGGTACCCAACTGTTTTTCGGTCTTGTCTATTGTAGTAGGGGAACCCTCCCAACCGAAAAAGGGGGTGAGAAAGGGCACCTAGCTGGGGGACCTAGTCTACCAAGGTACCGCTTGTGGGAACAAGGGAGAAGAACCTGCGCACCAAAAGACACAAGACACCACCTCAACTCGTGAACTTGGGGGCACGTCTCAACTGGGGAACGTCTGAATCGGACCTTCATTTATCCAAAGGTCTGATGCTGAACTCTCTAGGAGCCCTCCAAATTCAGCCAGCTGGTCACTGGTGGTTTGGATCGGTGGAGAGGGCAGGAGGTGGCCCCCAAATTGCCAGAAGCTCAACCCCCCCCCCCCAATCACGACTCCAAACCAAGCCACCACGCGGGTGAAACAAGCCTAGGGCTACCTGACAAAGTGGAACGCTTCATGAGAGTTACCTTATGTAGATGTGCTGTTGGAAAATGAGTTGCCAATCGGGAGGGAAATCCACTCTTGTTGGGTCCATGTGCAAACTCATTGTTACTCACCATATCGGTTGGTTTATCTTGTGTTCCCTGCAAGTCGGTTGCCAACAATAGGGACGCCTTTAAAGACCCTGGCCGTCTTTTGGACCCGAAAGGGTTCGTGATTGGAATGTTCGTCATGTTTTACCACAACTGTAGAGATGATTTCGGTGCAATTCATGGACCCCTGACGGGGCGGCTATGCGGAGGGGGCGGTTATCCCTTATTACCCCCGTACTTAAGAAGGCCTGAATGATTCAGGCCTTATCCTTAGCTTCTGCTAGGCTCATCCAGGGATAACCCCCCCCCCAGCTCCCCTTAGTCCATGATGCAAAAGGGAACTCCCTAAAACCAACCATTTCGCTCCTTTTTCCCCCAGCCCATAGGGGTCCATGATGCAAGGGAACCACGCCAAGACCAACCATTTGGCCATGGGTCAAAATCCCGTACCCCCAGTGAACATCCCAATCCCCACTAAAATAGGTTCTAAAATGGGTGGTGCACCGACCCCAAAATGGCATCCCATTGGTTTTGACAACCACAGCCATTTCGCTCAGGTCGTCTTCCACCCAAATTTTGCCGCGCGGCATCCACCAGCAAACTGTCGAAGCCATCGCGCCGCTCCGTGGAGCCGTCCGTCTGACGCCGGCGCAGGCGGGTCCCGCCGGCGGACGGGGGGTGGGGTGGGGGGGTGGGGAAGGAGTCCAAGACAACAGAAGCCCAAGAAGCTCAAACAGAAACCTTACTTTGACAACTTGCAGCTAACTATACAAACAGTGTATAGTATATGCAAATACATCTAGACACAAATGTGTGCGCCCCTTCATGCATCAACAAGCACCGCTTCGCCCAAAAGAAGCTCACTTCGGAAACCAACAATGGATGTTTGATCCACTTCGCATCCTTTTGGCTTCGTGGTCAGAGCAGCTGCTCGCTCATGCACACAGAAATACAGCACAAAGATCAAAACACTTTGAGTATTTGGGTGTGGGTCAAAATTGAACCACACGCGTACCGCAGGTTTTAGTCCTTGGTTCCGTTTACCAGGGCAAGCCATTTGGGGTACCTATTCTTGACCCACAGCGACTTGCACGAAACTGAAACTATTTTCGGAGAACTCTTCAGGCTGCCAAGGCGCAGTGGTGTAGTAGAACCTGCCAAGGCAAACCCGGCCTGGGTGGCGAATCAGTTTTTGAGCGTTTGACCGTTTTAGCGTTTGACGTCCCCTCCTTCTTCACAAATAAGCTACCCTCTTCCCATTACACAGCGGATACTTTTTTGGCATGGGTGTGTCCAGCTAGGGGGACTCAAATCAATGTGGTTTTCTGTTGAAGATTGACTGTTGCTAATATGATGTCGGTCTTCCAAAACCCTCCTGTGCAGGGAGGAGGGCAGGAGTCGTCCAGATACAGGCCCCCCTGTATTGAAACTAACTCCCTCCTGGATGCTGAGAACCTTGCTATTCTCAGATTTCTAGCCCGTATAGCAAAGAACCCCATTTGCGTGTCTTTTAGGGAAGCCCCCAAACTTGTGGCATTTTTAAAACCACCGAAACAGGGTACCCCCCCCCAAAAAAAAGAGGAACAAATGAAGGAGACCCCGGCTCAGGTGGCCCAACCCGCAAACGATGTTTAACACCACCGGAAAAATAAAGCAGAGAACCTTGCAGTTCTCAGATTCCTGATCCATAAAAAAAGAACATCATTAAGGAGGCCCCCCAGAAGAAAATCGCCGACGGCCGCGATCCCGTTGCATGAGAACCTCGCCAAGTGGCAAAGCACCAGCGCTCGCACAGCGCTGTAATGCCCTACCTCCGGGCTGGTGACCTCATGGGCCTCGCGAGGGGCTGCACGGCGAAAACTTCTTGGGGGCGGTCCGGTTTCAGACCCCCTGCTAACAGCTGAGCTTGTGGGTTACATGGAAAATCCAACCAAACCAAAAGGTTAAGGGGGAGGCTGGGAACCAAAGGAGTGGGTGTTTATGGCCCTTCATCGTCCTAATCGCCACGTCACTGTTGGAGTTGCGACGGCTCCCCTTGCTTTGGCTCTGAATCAGTAGCGGACTGTGTGGGTCTTGGCCATGGCTTTCTTAAGCGGAACCTTTGCGTTCGTGCAAAACGGGGCCATGAAATGCCAAGCAAAGGGATCACCAGCGCACTGAATCAGAGCCAGCTAGCAATGGGAGCCGTGGCAGCCCAGAGGGGCAAAATATAAAGAGGAGACCATCAGCTTTTTGGTGGTCTCAGTGAAAAGGCACGAAGTTTTCAATCTCCTGGTTTTTGAGGTAAAACTCCTAGAAATTGATTGCCACTGCTGGCAATGGCTTGCACGCCTGCAACCCCTGAAAATCGCAATTTTGTGGTACTTGACGGACGGAACCCTCCAATTCGGAAATATTCTGAGTCCGAATCGTTCACCTGAATCAGATTTCACCTATTCAGAATTCTGAATTCGGAACTATTTCCTTTGGGCGACAAATTGGCAAAACCGGAAAGCACCACACCTAAAACTCAGCGTAAAACACCCGCAAAAAGCCCGCAAACTCCCTCAAATTTAAAAAACGGAATTTCGGGAGAGTGCGTAATAAAATCAGTGGGCCACTCAAGCGCCCAGAGTTGCATAATTGCTGGGATAGTGTACAGAGTTGTGCAATTGCGGGCCCAAGCAACGAAAAAAGACAACAAGACTTGCTTCGAATTGTTTCCCCAAGTACCACTCCTAGTTTTGAGTTTTTTCCTGCCTTTTGCAAGCCACTCCTGCCGTTTGATTCATGCGTTTGAAACACCTGAAACTTCTGGTTTTCAGAGGGTCTCCTGGAAATAACCCGGAGAACGGGAAAACAGAGAAATAACCCGGAGACGGAGGACCCAGGGCTTTGTATGTATATTTATTTACAACGCGTGAGCTCTACTATGTTTTCGACCGGAAATTTCAACAAACAATATCGTCAAATGATTTTACACTTCCTGGTTTTGGCAGGCTCCTCTATGTGCTCCTGGGGCTGGCCCGGCTGAGCGACGCTTTATGTTCGTCTTGAGTCGCGCTGGGGGGACATGCGTCTCTGTAACAAGCAGAGTCACTAGACAAGGAAGAAGGCTGCAAGGGCAGACAAACGGCAGTAGAAAAAGAAAGCGCGAGGGTGGACGCGTGAATGGGCGCTAGCACAAGGTAGACCCGCATGGCGTGGAAGGTATGGTTAGGGTGGCAGTGGATGATGTGCGGACCTTCATTGGCGTTGGCGCGATTGACCAACATTTCGGCTGATGGGAGTTGTTTAGTCAGGACAGACTCACAAAGCTTCTTGGAAGCAGTTCTTTTGGGCCCCTAGCAGCGGCTCGCTTGGCCATGCAAGCCAGCACAACGGTTGCTGGGACCAAGTTGCCAGCCACATGGCTGTTCCTGCTGTTTTTGGAGGTGGCAGTGAGCATGGGGAAGTCCCCAACCTGCCTGCCATTCAGCGACGCGCCGCGCGGACCGCCCCGTCCCGACACCTCTCCCAAAAGCTGACGGTCGCGGGGATGGACACAAGGACATCGCCCTGGCGCTCCTTCCACCGCGGTGGACAGCTGTCAGGCCGCCCATGACACAGCACGCGCTGAACGTCGAGTGCCGCGCGTCGTCCCGACAGCCGGCTGGGCTGGGTCCCCGCCGGTGGCCTTCCACGCCACCGGCTTGGACTAGATCTTCCTGGCCGGCAGGCATCGCGCGCTGGAGCTGCAGCTCCAGGGATAGACAACATTCCCAGTCTTCACTTATTTTTGCGGTTTTAATATCATTTTTCCTTTTGCTATCTCATGTGTCTGATCGTCCGTTCATCCCTCACTAAATTCTCAAGATTGACTGCACCGCTGATCTCCCTTTCTGTTCGTCTTACTTGGCGGTGGGCAAACATGCATCTCTGTAACAATCACATTTACTACTGCCAGGGGCGCAAGGGTGCAGGACGATGTTTAAGGTTGGACGAGGGCAGGAAAGGGCTCAAGGCATAGAAGGGGTGGGAGGTGAGGGGCTGCAAGTGGCACCCATTTGCTTGCGACGGGCGGCGGTACACGGACTTGAGGTCCTAGGCTGAACTTCTGAGTATGGGTTGGTTGCTCAATCTTTCTGCCTGCTCCGTTGAAATTGGGCACAAGATAGAGGTTGTGTGGCCGAGAGACTGGGAGACGCAGAGAGACAAGCCGGAGAATCTATAATGGAAAGACTGGGAGACGAGAGAGAAGTGGCAAACACGACTCCGGGGCCGTCACACTTTCCCATTCCTTAAGCCTCAAGTTAGAAGGCTTGGGGAACAAAACGAAACCTCAGAGTACACTGGCCATTAAGCTATAGGGACGTTGTGATATTCAACAGGAAGACAATCAGCGCGCGAACGGAGTCCGCCTGGAACTTAAACATGGATCCTTAGATTATACACCTGAAGATTGCCTTGTAAATGGTGGTGTCCCTTTATTTTGGTGGAAAAAGCAACATGTTTCAAATGGTTGCAAAATGTATATTTTAAGGAGCCCTGTTAAACCTAAAGCCAAAAATAACCCTACAGCCTAACCCTACCACTCGCTGTCCTCAGACAGAGTCGGATCAGTCGGCCCTTCCCCCGGCCGGGCGCCGAGAGCGCTGTCCGCGCTTAATGTGCAAATCATTTAAATAGGAACTATTGACTATTGGTGACAAAACGTGAATATTAGTACACCCAAAAAAATATTAGTGAGTGATGGTGACTATTAAGTACTCCTAGTGACTATTATGGCGATTAGTGGCAACAAAGTGGACCAAGGACTAACGCCATGGCTCCCCGAAGTAACCCGGTGCCGATTGATTCCTGAACGTTTGCGCTGTTTGCTTTTCGCATGGTGCGCAACGTCGGGTTTGTTGGTTGAAACGGGACATGAAGAGTTCACCAAAAGCAAAGGTCTGGCAATGCAACGCGCGGAAACCCGTGACATCCGCCAAAAAAAAATGCAGTGCTGCGCGGAGTCGAATTCCGATAAACGACGTTCACCCCAAAAGGCCAATGTGCGGAAGCTTACTGAAGTCGGCGGCTACATGTTCTTACGGACATGACACATCTTGCACATCTCGGTTTGCTTCACGCGGTTGGCACCGAGACAAGTAAGTCACACTCACCACCTGGAAAGTGCCGCAAACCATGGAACATGCCTTCACCATGCAAACTAATCAGGTAGAAAGTAAGGGATGGTTGGGACTCGGGACTTTCCCTTCTTCATCCACCTGACAAATCTTGGGCGTGGCTCATATTTTGGCTGTCGCCACCGGCGCGCCTGCGCACTGCTCTCAAAGAAGTGGAGAGCCGTCCTCGGAACGCTTTCCGAGCCCCAAGAGGACGTGGGAAAATGTGTTTTGCTCGTCTGGGAGTAGTTGAAATTTAGAAACTTTATATCCACAGACTCCACAGACTGACCAAACTTCGCTGGTGACAAAATTCGCCACGGAATCTTCCAGGCACGTCATCGCGTCCGATAATGTGTCCGTTCATCGGACAATGGCCTCAAAAAGAGGTTCTTAGAAATGACTGCGGCCTGTTGCGCTTGTCGGCAGTTTAAGAAGACCTACCACACCCAAAGAGCTCCAATAGCATGCAGCAAAAGTCATGGCGATCCCGGTGCACGTACAGGTGGCTTTGACATGAACAGCAGGCCGCAATTCAATGCTGGCAGGGACTTGCTGCTGAAAACCTTGGCCCCTGGACGCAAACAGTACCTATGTTTAGCCTCGGCCCAAAAGGCTATGCAACCCAAAAAGCCTAGTGGCCTGCACATCCAAGGGTGATTGGGGGTTTCAGGGAATGGGGGGTTGCAGGGAATTTCAAGGTCGGCAAGTTAATGACATCCGCAGGATATGTGCGCCAAAGCTGTTGCTGATTTGCACCATGTTCTTCGCCAAGCCGACACCCGCACGCAGGCAGGGCAGGGAGTCTTCAGCAGTAAAACCAGAAACAAACAATCAAAGCAATCACACAAACGACACAACACGGCACAGCACAACACAACACAAACCAAACCAAACCAAAACCAACCAACAAACAACCCAAACACAAACAACCAGAAACAACACCAAAGCACAACACGCCGACATAAAACAAGGCGCAAAACACCTAGATATCACACGAAACCAAACAACCGATGTATCGTAGCTTATCGCCTTTGTGCCCTAAGGATCGTCACAGTCATGTCAATGTTGTCCCTGATCACAACTAATGTGGACTCGGTGGAGAAGCACATTCAAGCTCCGCTCATTGATGCCAAGATGCTGCGTCCTGCCCGGTCCTGGCTCGCATGCTTGCTTTCTCATTGCTTTTACAAGAAACACTTCCATTTGGTTAAGGCCCCAGGGGAAAACATATGATATTTCCAGTAGTGATGAATTCCTTTTAAGACCAACAAGGAAAAACAAAAATATTCTTAAGCAAATGGAGAAACGTATCCCTTCCAATGAAAGGCAATGATTCTGGCAGGGATCTGCGAAGTATCCCGATAGCCCATGGATGACGGTGCTTGCCAAGAGGAAAGTGTCCACTCTCAGTGGTTCATTCTACGTTACAAATCTGAGAGACTGAATTATGAAAGTGTGTCCACCACGCCCAGGGGGTTAATAGGATATACAGTGACATGCAACCACTATATAGCCACTCAGGGCTATAAGAATTAAGCCTCGCCGCAGTGGGGGTAGTGGAATCCATGATGGATCTAAAACCGTCTTGTGACTATGGGAACTGGCAAGGGTCTCGAAACTTTTGGATGCCACTTGTTCATACCCCTTGGCTTCCCTGGTTTCCAACTCATGTGTGTTTTTTTTTGCTTTTTTTTTTTTACAAGGGGTACCCCTTTTGGGGAGAGGGGTATGAACATCAGCAGGCCTCTCAGAAATTCATTTGGCCCAAGCGCCCGAGGCATCCGATCCGGTCCTGTCTGGCACATTGCCAGGGCCTTTCGGATCGAGGTCCCGTGCCTCGCCGGATGTGCGGATGGATGCCCCACTTCACTTGAGATGAAAAGCGAGCGCTGTGTTACATTGGCTGTGGCTCAAACAAATGTACCCAACATGGCCAAGAAGGTAAATGGAAACTAAAACCAGCTCTCAAATTTTAAGCCACACCCAAATGGTCCCAATGAAAAAAGGCGGCCAAGGCGGGCCCCCATGTATGACTAAAACAATTTCCCTAACCTTCATCTACCCAAATTTTGAGGGGAGGCCGTGGATGGCCGTGGCAGGGGGAAAAAGCAAACAAGGAAACTTATGGAAACTGTTTCTTGGGGCTATTGGAACCTCGGCAATCTCTCTGAACAATTGGCCGGCATCTCGGCTCCCCTCCCTGATACCTGGACCAACCCCCCCCAAAAAAAAGAAGAGAGAGGAGCCCAGGTGATGTCTCGCCTCCGGAACCCTCCCTAAAAGCTGCCCAAACCACCCCTTGTCGACCCCATAGCTTTGAGTTGGGGGAGCAAGAAATCAAAACTGTAAGGAACCCCTGGAAGGGACGAGACTGGTCCCACCTTTGTACGCTTGAGAGGATAGGCCCAAACAGAAGGGAAGCCGTTTGATGGCCACTTTCAGTTGCCACTCACCTCGTGGACTTCTGCCTTCGATCCAAGGCACCAGAGGTACACCTCGTTCTTCTCCGGCTGAAGTTTCACTAGGACCTGGCAACACCCATCTGAGTTAAACTAAAGAACCAGAGATCAAACTGAAGATTATCCCCCAGAACAGAACCGGAAGACTAAAAAACAAAAAACATGATCCAAGAAGAGTGAAGGAAAGGAACCCTTTCGGAAGCCTCCGAACCCCAGCCTCCAAGCGCCAAGCGCCAAAAATCGACCCCCCTCAGACCTTTCCGGGGAGAGAGGAGGGGTTCCCCAAGAAACCCCAAACCCAAAGGGTATGTGAGCTAAGCAATGGCAGCCAACTAAAAAAGAGCAGAAAACCCAACAAAGACGAACAATTAACATCCCCCCCCCCCCCAAAAAAAGGCCAGCACCGAACAATGAACAGAACACCTAACAACAGCTCAAAACCATTAAACAAAAAAACACAACATGATACAACAACCCCTAAAAATGAGCAGACAACCAAACACCAAAATCAAACAACAAAACAAAACCAAAAGCACATGATCCACCAACACCGCGGAAAAAGCAAAACACTGAAACAAAAAGATACTAATCCACCAACAGTGAAGCCAACTGATGTAAGCTTAGAGGCCTCCTCCAGTGCCGGGTACTTGGCCACCGCCAGTGCTATCCAGGGATCTGGCAAGGGCTTCAGATCTCCTCGCGAAAGAGAAAAAGGCTCTCAACTCGCATGGCTTTTCGTTTCACCTGGGCGGGTTAATTGGGGGGAGCTTGGGAGGAGGGGTTGGAGGGGTTGGGAGCGGAGAAGGAGAAGTCCACGGCCAGGTGATGACTGATGTGTTTTTCCCCAACAGCCCTTCAGCTACCCAAGCCTTCCACGACTCCTTTAGGGGCTGAAAAGTGATGCTCCAGCGTTCTATAGATTTTGGGACCCGATTGGCCAAAGTCTCAACGTGTTCTTTTCCACCATGGCCCAAACCCCAAAACCGGGAGTTCGAGTTCCCCACAAAACCTTCCTGGGAACTCTTGTTAAATGGACCAACTCGCCACAAAGAAAGGGATGGGGCAAACCAAAAGAAACCTGCTTTGCGCATTTTCTAAGCCAAGACTCGGCTGATCTTGCTTCGCCTTTGAACCTGGGCGCATGCCATGGCGCGATTCCCATGCTGCTCAGTCCAAGGAAGAACTCCCCACGGTCCCTCCCAAATGGGAAACACCGATACCCACCAACCTGCAACACGGATAGGACATTGCCCACCCAAAACCGACTCTCTTGTAATCGCACGTCCGTTTGCTCATGGCTCATTTGAGCCACGGGCAAATCACTTGTTTCCCGAACAGGACAAGGACACAATTAGAATTCGTCCCCTTGTTGTTGGAAATTCAGGTAAGTTCGACAGAATCTCGTATGGTTAAACTAGGAACCCCAAAATGCGTGGTTTCCTTGTCCTTGCCCTTAAACACAACCCTCAACGCACACACACACACACGGGTGTGTCTTTTTTGAGAGTTCCAAAGGAAGACCACAAGCCAAAGCACTACTTTGGCGCGTCCCCTTTAATACAACACAACCACAGTTTGCCCAAAAAGATAATACCCTAAATCGCCCCTTGGTAAATGGACAAGCCTGGCTCTGAAAAAGACTTTGAGCCACACCCATTTAGAGTATATATTCAAACCAAAACCTGCGGAAAGCCTAGCTCTGAACAAACTTTGAGTAGGTCCTCCAATCGAGAGGTTAGAATAAGGGTACCAACTTTTTTTTGTAGTCTGTTTTAGAAGGGGAACCCTCCCCTCCCCCCCAAAAAAAAGGTGAGAAAGGGCACCTAGCTGGGGCACTTAGTTGAGCCACACAGAACTTGACGTCGCCAAGGAGCATAGGCCTTTTCCTTGCCTTGGACACGCACTGCGCAGCGGGCCTGCAGGGCCACGAGGCTGTCCTCAGCGAACACTCCCGAAGGAAACCATCTCTAGATGGTGTATATATATATATAGGAACACGATGTAACGTATTATTAGATGTGGATTAGAGCTTATAGTCCTTGGAAGTAGTGTATGATACTCATTATTACTGTACATACATATGGGTTGAAAAAACAAACCCCGTGGACAACCCTTGTATCCTTATGCCCTAGTATCGGTCAGTATCGGTTTTTTTCCTCTGCATCGGTCTGCAGTGTTTTGGCAGCTCTAGCTCGAAAGTCGTGACTTTCCGTGCAAGTGTAGTCTGCGAAGTACACTCTGCCAGCTTCCAGCTCCAGCTGGAAAGTCGCAACTTTTCAGTACAAGTGTAGTACGCAAAGTACATTTTGGCAGCTCCAGCTGGAAAGTCAACTTTTCAGTAGCATGCGCAGTAGACTTTGGCAGCTCCGGCTCGAAAATCGCAGCTTTTCAGTGGAAGTAAGATTTTCAGTACAAATGTGGTACACAAAGTGCATTTTGGCAGCTCCAGGGAAGGCTGCAGGGCAGCTGGTTGGATTCGGCGTGGCGGCCACTGAGTTGGGTATCGGTTGGGTATCGGTTTGGGTATCGGTTTGGGCCCTGCAAATTTATGACTCCGCGATCTTGGCTTGCGACGACAACTTGGACCTGATGTGTGTCTTCATGGCTTCTGTGGGTATCGGTTTTTCTTCCTCTGTATCGGTTTGCAATGGTTTTGGCCTGCGAAACAAGTTAAGGGACGGCCCCTTACATAACGAAAAGGCGCGGGGTATTTTTTTCAGCCCATATGTACATATATATATATATATGCACATAATATGTCTTTCACATTGGACCCTCTTTTTGGGTGTCCGCTGACCCCTTGTCCCAACGGCGGGGCGCACGGGAAGGGTGGTGACATCATTCTCTACATCATTATCTCATGATCATCATATCATGATACTCATCTCGTTTAGCAGCATCTCGTTCAGCAGTATCAAGGTGACAAATGACATTAGACATAGGATTCTGAGCTATTGTGACAGAACGAGCAACAGCTTCGGAGCAGTACCAAGCAATGCAAAAAAATATATGCGCTGTTGCTAGAGGCACGAATCTGAAGTCTTACCGAACATGATGTGTCGGATTTGGTGTGCATGTTGTGCTTTTAATTGGATTGACCTTTGGATGTTCGTCCCACAACTACAGCCAGAAAACCGTCCAATCAATTGATACTGATATTTTATGTCGGATTTGGATGTCACGTCAGAGAGTGTGGCTGAAATATTGTATAAATGATTCGGTTGTCGCGTTAGAGACTTGCCATGACGGGGGAAAGAATCGTTAGACAATGTATATTATATTCTAGCAACTGGTATCTTTGCTGGATTGGGATACCCACAGCTTCGGAGCAGTGCCAAGCAATTCAATAAATTGTGTGCTTGTGATTGGATTGCTTCTCCCACGCGGAGCAGGGTCAAAGCTTCGGAGCAGTACCAAGCAATTCAATAAGTTATGTGCTTTTGATTGGATTGACCTGTGGATGTTCGTCCTGCTACTCATGACACTCATCTCGTTTAGCAGCATCAAGGTCTTAGATATAGGGTTCTAAGGTATTGTGACATCTCCGCTGCAAAAGCTAGGTAAACTTCAGCCTGATCTCCGCTGTCGCCGACAGATGGGGATCTAGGGGCAGCTTGAAATAAGTGTCGCCGACCACCGCAGCAGTTGCTGCAATGATCTTCTGCGCCCCTGCATCGCCGGCGTCAAGAACTTCTGTGCAACGAACATACCGTCCATGCCTTCCATCCATCCAGATCCCACTCCCTCCGTCCATCCATCCATCCATCCATCCGTCCATCCGTCCATCTGTCCATCCATCTGTCCATCATCCATCCATCCGCCCACCCACCCATCCACCCATGCATCCATTCATCCATCCACCATCCACCCATCCACCCATCCACCTCCATCCACCCATCATCCATCCAGCCATCCACCATCCATCGCGCACGGCTCGGTTTTTCCTAAAGGACGATCCTGTCACGCGAGGTCCGTGCGCGGAAGGTCGCTCCACTCTTTCTTGCAGGTTCCGTGGAATCAGGGAATGACCCGGGAACCATCTTGTGGCTTCCTTTCAGGGAATCCTGGAAATGGGGACCCATGTCTGCATTTCAGTCTACTTCGCGGCAACCGAAAACGGAATCTTGGCCCAGGTTGACTGTTCCGGAGAACTTTACACCGCCAAAGGAGTACCAACATTCCAGCCCCCGTCTGGTTGACATGCGGATGGTGGGCGGGTCAAAGCAGCCGTCCCCAGAGGGGAAAATAAAAACACCCTCTTAACCAAATGGAAACAACTTAGGATAAGTGATTGCTGCCCGATCCAAGGCACTTGACGACCTTCGGGCGACCTGCCGGAGATCAATGCCCGGGTGCCCCTTAAAAATATATGGTTGTGCCTTTGTGGTTGGGGACTAACATGGTTGTAAAGGTTACTAAGCCAGAGCAACCGACACAACTTGGTTCCACAATGAGCCCAAAACCATGTAAAGAGTAAGGCGGCGAAAGCGACGCTTGTCTGGTGAAAACTGTGCCTTCGAGTTCCCGGGTTTTGATTGGACCGTGGCTTGGTTGTTATCCCGAAACGCACAGGGTGTTCCTAGGGCGTATCCCTCAACTCGTCATGTCAGTCGCTGGCTTGGAGGACGTGGCTGAAATGGGTAACCTGCCATAGGTACGGAATGACCTTCCGGGCTTTGGTTTTTCTCGGGGTCGTTCCTAGGTCAGAGCTTAGAATGAGGGTGCGGCACCAACTTTTTGCTGTAGTCGTTTAGTACGGGAACTCTCCCCCCAAAAAGGGTAAAAGGGGGCTACTGGGGCCAGGAAGCCTTTCGGACTCGCTATGGCGCTTCTCACCTACGAGGCGTATGCTCGATGACTCGCCTGGTGCGAAAGGTGAAGTCCAGAAGCTCTTGTACGCGTTCCAAGGCCTGCGCTTCGAGTGTGAAGTTGGCGAATTTTCAAGGCTAAACATGGTCGACAACTTGTAGGTGGTGTGGACCACTGAATCAACGAAAACGCTACGGTGTCGCCACTTAAACACCCGGACACTTAAATAGGTCAACAAAGATTTTACACTGGCCCCTTCGAAATGTTGAACGGCCCACTTCAATCTGGAGGCCCATGTCGTTCTTGTCAATTTGCTTGCTGTGTGTTGCCAATTACATCTTCCGCAACCGTGCGGTTGTTCTGGGGTCTGTTGAAAAAACAGGCCCCGTCCGAAGAAACCAAGAGATTCAAGGTTTTAAGGACATCTGTTCGTATCTTTCTTGCTTTCACCACACCGCTATACTGGTGCTAGGGATTCGGAGCAGGATTTTGCGAATATGAGATGGTCCTTTTGCAGGGGTCTGAAACAGGTCTGAAACAGGCCTGACGCAGGGCTCAATGCCTAGATCCATGCATTTTCTCTCTCTCTTTCTCTCTCTTGCTTCTCTTTCCTCTCTCCAATTCTATTCATTCTGGGTTGAAAAAAGGTCCCATCCCAAGAGGCCAGGAGTTTCAAGAATTCAAGGAAATCTGGGAGACATTCATGTCTTTCTTGCTTTCTTTCTCCACGAGCCACGTAGACAAGGCTTAGGCAGCTCAATCCAGCGCACTTAGCTCCGCAATTCCAGGCGTTTATGTCGCATGGAGTTACGGAAGCATTGGTCCGCAATTGCAGGCATGGGTGTTGCACCGACATGGCGCCTTAGGCTGGACCCTTGTGGTGCAATCTGACCTGGCTTGGCAGGAGCTAGCGCAACGCAGCTGCTAGCAAGGGCTTGAATTGTGTTACGCCCTGTGTTTACGGGGAAGGGGTCTGTCTCGGTGTTGCCATTCAAATATCCCAATTAATATTTCATACTACCTCCAGGGCCTGTGAGGGTTGCCCGGCCAACCACTTTCAATGCCCGATTTAAACAGATGTCTTACACTACCTCCCAGCCCTGAAGCCCTGGCCCGGCCCACATATTTAGACGTCGCAACCGTAAACGCCTGAGGGGGTTGCTGGGAATGCACTGTTTTGAAGGTCTCCATGTGACACAGCCACACGGGGTTGGATGGGTTGGCGAGCCTCCCGTTTCAAAGAAGCCATGTTCTCACAAATGCTTGACCCGGGGTCGATCATTGAATATCCATCAAAAAAAGGTGATGATTCAAGCCAGTATTGCTTCAACACCTCCAAATGGGACCATGGTCCCGGTGCTTAAGCAAGCACATCTCTTGCCCAAACCCACGCGGCGGAACTTGAGTGTTGCCAAGAACAATCAAACAGTTTCCGAGCTGCCTCATATGGTCGATCAAAGAGTTTGCGGATGTTGAAGGGCTTGACGCTTACTGGGGGTGCATGCTCGTTTCACGCCTTTGAAAATCCGCGCTGAGCACTTTGCAGTGTCAAGGCTCTATCTCACCCAGTACTTTCAGCAGGAGGTACCCAAAAAAGCCAGCCATCATGTAATACCTACTATCGTGGGAACTGGAAGCACTGGGTAACCAAAAAACTCTCGAGACGCGTGGGAAGCGGCAGGAGGTGGGTGCCCCAATTCAACGCAACTATAAATGACCGGTGTCTCTTACAAACTGGGGACCCCCCAAAATGGTAGATTTGCTTTTGGTGTCCCTTTAAATCCACCCCAAAAAGGATACCCTCAAAAGACACAGCGATATGAAACTGAGTCAGGTGGTCGTTGTGCCCGGTGAGACAAGCACAGCCATGAAATGCGGCGCCTCCGATGTCAAGTACGTCATGGTCGCCGCCTTGCAGGCATGTTGTCGAACGAGGGTACCCACTTGGGTATGAAATCACCGTACCAGAAAAAAAGAGGGGGGTGGGGGGGTCCCCAATTCCAGTTTTCTAGTCTTCCCCTTACAAAGGAAATGGAAATGGAATTCCAGGGGTCACCCCCCTCCCCCAATTCCATATTTAAAAAACTGGGGATATGAATTTGCAGTGGTTGGACCCTTTCCTGGGGCCCGGAACGCCCCATTCATTCTTTCTGGTGGTTCATGAGACCTGTTCCCGTCAAACACATTCTTACCCCTTAAAACTCCAAGCCCGGGGGAAGTTAATCTTTTACAGACATATAGCCCATGTTACCCAAAAAGTTGAAAAGTTGTGTTTTTAAGAGGTAAGCATTTGATCATAGAATCTGGTGTTCGACACCACCAAAAGGCAAGGGGGTTGCTCCGGGCCCCAGAACCAAATGCACAGCAGGACTCGGTGGGGGTTAGATCCAGCAGCCGCTTTCTAGAAAGTTCCCCCGCGAATTTCATATCCACCTCGAGCTACCTGGGTCGGACCTCGGTGCTGTGATTCGGAAGTTCATGGCAGTGGCCCTTTCTTGCCTCATATGGCCCTTGATGGCCCCTGATCGTCGCTAGTCTCTGAACAAATATGGCTGTGGGTCAAAAATAGGTTCCCATTTTGGGAACCCTGGTAAATACAACCAAGGACTAAAGCCTGCGCTAGCCTGATATTTTAATTTTGACCCATACCCATAAATCTCTGAAAGGAGAAAACAACTGCTTGGGCTTGTCAGGGCCTGCCAAAGCTGTGCTTCGTCACCTCGACTCTTCAGCTGGGATCGAGCTGTCGTCGGCCCTTCGAGTTGCCTTTCTTCGTGCCTTCTTTCTTCGCCTTCTTGCGACTCGGGCTTTGAACTTGTCGTAATTCGGGGACTCAAGCAAGAGCGCTTGCAAGGCTGGTTAGAATCTGCTGCAGTGGTCGTCACATCAAGGTAGCTCGCAACAGTCCCCAACAGCAGCCGGAAATTCCTGCAACCGAATCTCCTTTCGCACCCTCCCTGACAGCTGCCCCAAACCACCCGATTTCTGGGCCTATGGACCCGCAAGCTGTTGGGGAACCCTCCTCCTCCCTCCCCCCCCCCCAAAAAAAAAGCAACACATTTAAAACAAAAAACTCCTCAATCTCCAGAACCCTCCCTGCCAGCTGCCCCAACCACCCCTCGTCAAGCCAAAAAAACCACCGCCTCCTCCTCTTTGGCCGCGTGTGCGGGATGGAGCTGGATCTCCTCTAAGCTCAGGGCCTCCTCGTTTGCTCGAGAGCTCGCGAGCTCGAAGACTATGCGAGACGTCAGACATTCGAGTCACTTGCTCAAAACCCGGTACCAAAATGAACCCAGAACCATGCTTCAAGAATTCAGAAGGCGGATATCCGCAGCAATTTATGACTGGGATCGTCTCTTACTAACCTTCATCTACCCCGGTTTTGATTGTGGCTCATTTGGGGAAATTGGGCCTTCCGAAAATGGTGGGTGTCCTCCCCCAAAATGGTGGGTGATGCTTTTGGTTTGCCTTTCAAACCTATACCTACAAAGAGTTGAGCTTGGAAATGTCCAGGGCTGCGGGTTCTTTGTCTCCTCCCGGCCCAGTCACGGATATCCCGGGCAACAAGGAAAACATAGTGCAACTGAACAAAGTGGGTTGCGGTGGCTTTTGGTGGTTGGTAGCTAGTTGCAACTTGTGGTTGGCCCCTCATGACCCCATCGCATCCTCTTTGCGGTCGCCTTACGGTGGCTAGATGGTGGCCTTAGAGCATTTGGCCTGGTTGCTAGATAAGGCCCAGACTAGAAAGCATCCTGTCCACCTACTTAGGGCTGGCTATTCCTGATTGCAGGGGAACCGGGTTTTCCGAAATTCTGGATGTCTGGATTTTCGACCGTTTCCGCTATCTCTTTCAGTCCTTGCCCATGGACCTGTCAAACATAGGGATTTGGAGCCCCTAAGATTTGGTGGCTTCCCTTTGGTTCCTTTGCGGACCCCTGCAAAAAGGATGTTCAAACCGTTTGGTGGCAGCACAGCATATCCCCGCCGCATCTCTCAGTCCTCCGGAGGTGGCAAAACCACTGGCGCCACGCCGAATGGCAGCCTGATGGACCCTCTGCTTCTGAGGTCGGATGAAACCGCTCGATACTCCGACATTCAAAACTTGAAGCTTTTGAGGTGGGGTGCATCAGAGTGCCCCCACTCAGTTAGTTTTTCATCTTCTGGATTTGTTTTCACCTGGGGTTCATCTTGGCTTCCTTTCAAAACCATTCACTCTGGGCCCAAAAGAAGACTTTGCTCAGGGTTCGCCTTCAGAACATCTGGGGCAATCGGACAATGGAATGTTCTAAGGGCATCATGTTGACTCCAAAGGATGTATTTCTCATACCAATATCAGGTTTGTCAACATATACCTACTTGAGGTAGGCGGTTGGCTTCGCTTCAGAACCGCAGGTTGTCACTTTCCCTCCGACTCCAAGGCATGCCCTGCCTCTGCGACTCGCGTGCGAACCTCCGCTTCGGCCGGCAGAAGAAGCACAGCAGGCAGCCTGCAGAAGGCGCCGGCAAACCCAAGGGTTTGTGCCTTTCTACGGTCCTAATGTTTGAATTCTGGAAAGATTCATCCACTTTTTCGCCTTTGATTCGAGCTGGTAGTGCAACGCGAACGACATGCACAGAAAGTGTTTGGTTCCCGGATTTTGAAGGGGCTTGCAAACACACTGACACATAGATACACACGCGCATACGAGAGACACACAGACAGTCAGACACACACGCGCAGGCTCTGTACCTTGGTACATTGACATGAAATGCATTCTTGAAGCGCCTTGGAATCTTCTCAGACATACAATCCTCATCGGCCGATAAGAGCGCAGGTCAGCTGCGGGGTGGGTGTGAATGATCATAAATGCCAATGACGTGACGGTGGTTGACAAACAATTCAGTTCTGATGTGCTCACCGCAGTCAGGTTGAGGCCTTGGTGATTGGTTTTGGGGGTTTGGAGGGGTTCAAATTCAAACCAATCCAAACCACCAACTACTGGTCACCTGGCCTGTGTGGGTTGATCAAAAGGAAACCTCTCGACCCAGTCCGTCTCCCGATGTGCCTGCGAGGAGGAAAATGCTGAGCAAGACGGTCACGAGCCCACCAAGGGCAGGGGGAGCTCCTGGAAGTTCGGGGATACCCTCCCCAAAACACACACACACTTCCATTTGCTTAAGCTGTTTGACAACAATACACATATTTCCAGTAGTGATAGATTCCCTTTAAACCCAACAGGCGGAAATAACACATTAAGCATATGGAAGCACACACACACACACATGGAGTCTGAAGGGTCTCGGTAGAGTTGAGGAAATCACTTCCTGAGTGTAGTGGCCAGAACAAGTCCTGGAACTTCTTCTGTTTATAACCAAAATGGTCCAAGCCCGTCCGAGTTCCGGAACTCAAGGAGTCGGGGAGTCAAGGTGTGAGGAGAATTCGGTCTTCCGCAGGTCCCTGTCAGGTTCTGTGCAGATTTTCTGGACCGCTGTGGCCATCCGGCTTCCAAACGCAGGGGCCTTAATCGCTTCACAAGACCCAGAAGCCGAGATGAACAAGTCACGGATATTCACTCTGTCCACCAATGGCATGCATGTTGGTGAGTAACCCCCCCCCCCCAAATCCTCATGCTAGTTTGGGGTGCGCCACATGCCATCCTCTTTCACTGCGTCTTAAGACTGGGCTCCAACAAAAACAGGTTGCTTTCCTTCTGGCTTCCCTTACCACTCCGTAAACCTAGGTGATATCCCGGAACCCTCTGCAACCGAGTCCCCAGAACCCTCCCTGAAAACTGCCCCAAATCACCCCAAAGCTTATGTGGGCATATCAACCCCAAAGCTTCCAGCTGTCGGGGAATACCCTCCCCTAAGACCCCCCCCCCATTCACCCGCCCATATCACCTATTTGGGCCTATGAACCCCATATCTGAAAGGCTGTTGGGGAAAACAAAGGAGCCACACCTCAACAAAAATACCGTTTGGTGGCCTGTGAGTGCTCCTGTCCTAGATGCTCTTCATCCCACGATGACAAGGAACTCCTGCGTGGAGTCTGGTCGAGTCAGCGCACAAAAACCATCTCAACGGCAAACCCAAGTGAACATCATGCAACCTCGCACGTGTCACCATAATTTTAGAAAAGAACACAACACACTAAGCCCTCCTTCCAACTAGCATGGACGTGGATAGGGTTTTGGAAGACGGACCCTCCAAGTGGCTTATCACTTACCTTGGTTCCAATCCGGTTCCGCGGGAGGTTTTAGCCTTCCTTTGTGTTTCTTTTCTTTTTCGGGATTTAGTGGGGGGGTCCCATCTGACCCGCTACAAGTCATTTTTTCGCAGGGGATCTGAGGACTGCCCAGTTACCGTTTTCCCAGGAAGTATGGAAATGAACGTTTGGGGCCTTGTCAACAGGACGGTTCTCACCCCGACCGGAAAAACACAAGAAGAAAAAACACTAAGGGACCTAAGTGATAAGCCACTTGGGGGTTTCTTCACCCCCCCAAGCGAAATCCGAGAAAAAAAAACAAAAAAAACAAACTATACATATATAAGTATTAAAAAAAAAAAAAAACAACAACAACTAAGGGACCGGATGGCCGCCGGATCCGAGGTATCCAGTCCTCAGGTCTGCTTCCACCTGCGCGGAAGAAGAAAAAAAGCGACCCGGCTCGTCGTTGTTCTTTTTGGGGGGTACCCGGTTTGGGAGGGGTGTTACAAGGGAAACCACGAACATGTTTTATTTTTTATTTTATTTTTTCTGGGGTGCCCTAAAAAAGACTCCAAGAATAACCCCAACCACGATGGTTAAACCCAGCCCAAGCAGGCCGAGCCTCCAAAACGGACCACCATGGCCAAGTGGCAAGGCCTTCTATCGAGTACACCCCTGAACATTTGTCAAGGGCACACCCTTTCATGGGTGAAAAGGGTTGGTTCCCAACAAAAGGTCACAAACCATGGATTACCAAGAATAGATGTCGGTTCCCCCGTTGCTTTCCATGAAACCAAGGGGTCAACCAAGTTGGGTGATCCAAACCCAAGAACCCAGACCTGGGTGAAACTCTGGTTCTCTTTTTGGTTTCCCTGTAAACCACCCCAAAAAGGGAACCGAGCCGCGAAAACGAAAACAAAACAATCCCAGATTTGTTTTCCCACAGGCTTTCTTTGCGCCTTGCTACGGTTGTCCAGGGCACACCCTTTGATCAGTGAAAAGGGATTCCCCAGTTCCCAACAGAAGCACGCACGCAAATAGGGATCCCCAAGGACGGATTTCGGTCTTCACACTAACCCAAGGTGATGCCGCATTTTTGGTTGCCGCCTCGCTTTCGCCTCACTTCCTGTTGGAGTTCAGGTTCTATGCCCGTTGAACTGCACGTCCAAACCACCAAACCACCCACCAAGGGTTGCCGGAGTCATCAACACCCGGTATTCAAATGGTCCCAGAACCAGGTAAAGAACTAAGAAGGCGGCCGCAACTATTTCTGGCTGGGGCATCGCCTTACTAACCTTCATCTAGCCGAGTACAGAGATTAGAATAAGGGTACCCTTGTTCCTGTAGCCTATTTTAGTAGGGAACCCTCCCCCAAAAAAGCTAGGTAAAAGGGCACTCCTGGGGGACCTAGCAAGGATTACCTCATCTAACGAACCCTCGATCACCGCACCAGCGGACCGGGGCCTCCATCAGCCCGTCCCAGCTGGCGCGCACGCCCGCGCCGTCCCCGGACCGCGCCACCTCCAGCCAGGTCGCCTCCGTGAGGCTCCGCAGGCCTCGAGCGAAGATTTCTGCGACACACGCGTAAGAGGATAGGAACATGGAAATGTAAGTGGAACAAGAAGGGCTGGAGAATGCAGAAATAATATAGTGTGTACATGTTTTTATTTTTATGTATATTGTCTCAGCGTTATTAGTATCCATTGTTAAAACAACTAGAACACCAACATAACGTCCACTAGCTGCTGACCAAATAGCTTCTCAAAATCAATCTTCAGACAGCCCCCATTAGCCAACATCACCAAACCAAGTCAGTTGTCTTTGCTTCACCAATTGGGGCTGACAACGCGTATTTCTGCGGCCGGAATCAAGAAGGAGGGAACAACCTGTTTGGGAATTCCCTTACAGGAAAATCCCTTGGAGTGCTTCGGCCTGAGCACTTTTTTTGGAGATGGTGGAAAGTAGAAACCCAATCCCTGACTCACGCCACTCAAAGGAAACCCAAAGGATACCCACCAGGCTTTTGGTCCAACTCCCTTCGACACTCGCCCATACACGCACATTTGATGTATGTAAATTGATGCTACCGGGCGTCTTGCAAGCAAACATATGGTTACACTCGGGGCCGCCGTAGAA
This sequence comes from Effrenium voratum, assembly GCA_963377175.1. Lineage (NCBI taxonomy): Eukaryota > Dinophyceae > Suessiales > Symbiodiniaceae > Effrenium > Effrenium voratum. The sequence goes on from CAUJNA010003355.1 coordinate 430,281, forward strand.
TCAGCCACCACTTGTAAATGCATGCAAGCGAGCAGCGCCCAAAACCTGATGATTGTTGGTTCTACTAGGATGAGACAGGAACAAGGCCAACTGCTACATGTGCGTGTTGCTGTTTGCCTAGCACGTCGCAAGGAATGGACATTCCACAACTGGCCTCAGCATCTGAATGCTCCGTTCGACACTTTTTATGCCCTCTTGAGCCAGAATCAACGCCTGAAATGAAAAAGCGCCCTAACCTTCATCCTGGGTTCGGATCACATGTCCGAAACCTACCAAGTAGGCTTGCTAAAGAACTGGGTGCTAGAGGGTCTGGAAAAACCACATAAAGCACAAATCCCCTCCAGCACCCTCCGACTACTTTCGTTCTATTTTCCCGCTGGCTTGGTTTCCCTTTGGGTAAATTCGAAGAATTTGGGCTATAGCCTAGCGGCCTAGCACCCAAACCGATGCGGAAGCCCGCCTGACAGGGCGGCAGAATTCTTCGAGAGCCGCCAGCCGCTCGCCAGGACCGTCGCCTGGGCCTGGCGGCTCCGTGCAACTCCACGCTACTCCAAGGACCCTTTGAATTTTCTTTGGTTTCCCTTATGTGTTTCCTTGGATGTTCCTTAGTTTCCTCTGGTTTCGTTTGATTTTCCTTAGTTTCCTGTGTAATTTCTTTTAATTTTCCTCAGTTTCCTGTGGTTTCCTTTGATTTCCTTTGATTTTCTTAGTTTTCTGTGTGACTTCCTTTGATGTTCCTTAGTTTCCTCTGGTTTCCTTTAGTTTCCTTTCAGTATGTTTGGTGGGGAATGATGCGTCAATCTACCAAAAAGGCTCTGATCAGGGCTTGGTATGCAGAACCTGGGACCTGGTCGCCGTACCACACCCCGAGTTGCTCAAAGGGATGCCAAAAGGATATGTTTTGAGAAAGTCCATCAGAGCCCTTAGGGTATAGAGGGTATGACATTTTGTAGGTTTAATGGAAAGTTGTGTCCAGGTCTACCAAAGACCAGCCAAGGTCTTAATCGCTAATTTTGGTGGATGAAACAGAGTTGTGTGTCACAGATTTGTGCTCGGGTTCGACCTGGGCGCTTTTGTTGCCATGCAAGAAGCCAGAACCGCCCGGCTAGCCACTTCTTCTCTGATGAACCCAAGCGCGATGCGTATAGATCAAATTGCTGCCGTTCTGCAAGACACCCTAACTCACTTGCCCAAGAACCTGGAAATAGCAGGTGATCACCTGTTGGCACCTCTACTAAAAATGGGTGCACAAATGGGAAGCCCTCGCAGAACCTCGTGGAACCCTGGTGGAACCCTGGTGGAACCCTTGGAACCTTACCTCAGGGCCGCCCCGGACCATCCCGGAGCCTATCTTGGCTGAGACCCCAAAGCTTTCAGCTGTTGGGGAAAAAAGAACACCAAATGGAAATCAACCACCTGGGGTTGGAATTAACTTTGAAGATCTTGCAAGCAAGTCTTCCATAAACTTAAGTCCCCTGGAGGACAAAAAACAACTTGTTCCAGTAGTGATAGATTCCCTTTAAACCAAGAGGGGAAAAAACAGTTCTTAAGAAATTGAAGAAGCTCTTGCCAACGGACGACTTCACCTTGGCTTCACCAACCGCCTGCACCGTGATGCAGCGCACCACTTGGGGTGTTGCGAAGCTGGCAATGATGCTCACGCCTGAGAGCGACTCAGGGAGAGGTGGCTGGAAGGGATTCTCTTGTGCAGATGCGTACCTAGTCTCCATGACTCTTTGCAAATAGGTCCATGACCCCTTTAGTTTGGGCAATGACCCCATGTTTTAGTGGTCATGCAGAGTGTAGGTATATTCTCTTATATATGTATATCGTGTATATAGTGTCTAGGCCGAAAGTAATTTTGAGCTCAACATTTCCTGTGACAAGCCCCCCTTTAAAGGCGGCACGAAACCGGAAAAGCCTCGGGCTTTGCCCCAATTTCCTGCCTCAGATTGGGCAGGAAAAGTCCAGACTTCTTTGCACCACAAGAAAAAAAATTGCTCGGAAAGTGACCCCGCTTTGACGGCCTACAAACGCTTCTGATTCTTCCCATCACAATCCCTTTCAGGTTCGCGTCTTCCCTGTAAGGCAGACCCCACCCATATTCCTTGTCACAAAAGGCCTCGGGTGAGTCATAATCAAAACCTGGTACCAAACTGGCGTACCCAAAACCAAAGTGTTACCAAGGCGGATATCCGCGCCCATTTTTCTGGTTGGGACTGACTTCCTGATTGGACTCCCCAAACAGTCCGAACTTCGGCTTTGCCAGCGAGCTGGTCCAAACCCAAAAAGTGACCATCAAGTCCATGACCTCAAGAAATGAGACTACCAAATCGCTTTAGACGTGGCAAGGGTTTGAATCCCCCTCCCCACTCCTCCCACTGCGCGCTTCGCTTCGACTCGTCTCGCACCTCCGGCGTCGCAGCGGCCGAGCTCGGCGCAGCGGGGCAGCCAGGCGCCCTTCAACTCCGCGAGGCCCGAGCCGTCCATCACGAAGAGCTGCAGCGCTCAGCGCGCGCGCGCGCGGCCGCGGGCGCACCGCGCGGTTCGGTTTGTCGTCTTTCCGAAAAGGAAAAAAGAAACCACTCTCGGGGCATCCTTTTTTGGCATAAGGGGGAACACAAAAGCATTGAGAACCGGGGGTGATTTCAACATTTGTTTACAGTTGGGTAAAAGTAGATGGCACGATTCTCTTTCTGTTGGTAAGGGGCGTGATGAAACACACATATTTTGCACATGTGCCATCTACTTTCATGAACATCCCATATTGTGAGAACTTCCTTTTTGGCATGGGTACCCTGTGTGGGTCGATCTTTTCAAGGAAACCAAAAGGAAACCACCCGTGGGAGTTCGCTTAGACTCTTGGGTGCAAGCCACAACTAAAGCAAAGGGTACTATAGCCACCATTAATTGGGTGTGGCTCAAAATGAAAGAGCTGGGGCAAACCGCAGGTTCTTGTCTTTGGTTCCATTTGCCATTTTATGCCATTTTGTTACATTAATTTGAGCCACAGCCATTGTTTCATCATCCAAATTGAGTCGTTGCCATTCTTTTCATGGGGTCAAGGAACCCCAGGGTAGAGACACACTCTCTTGGACTCAGCGCGGGCGACCTTCTGGAAACATATCCATATGGGGCATAAGAACAAAAACCCAATCTAAACCGGTGGAACCCATCTATGTCCAACCAAACGAACCCCCAAACCTCGATTTGCTTAAGTGTCCCCTGGAAAAAATACAAATACTGCCAGTAGTGATAGATTCCCTTTAAAGCCAACATGGGAAAATAACAAATGAAAAGCATATGCTTCACCAAATGGAAGCTATGCTCCTCAGACTCTGAGTGCAGCTCGGTCGCCTTCTCGGGCTGCAACTCGCTGCTGCAGCCCAGGTCCGCAAAGAGCCTCACGCCCTGCACGCCTCAGCTCAGCCGTGAGAAGAGATCGGAGACGGCGGTGGGTTGAGATAGAAAACCTGCGAGTGGGTGCGTGGATTTTTTGCAAGGGTGCCCTGTTCAAGGTGGGTTTAACGGGGACTAGGTCCTCCAGTAGAGAGGTTAAAAGGGCACTACTAGGGGACCTAGGGGGAAACCAAACGAAGAAACAAAAACCAAGTTGACCGACCTTTTGCTCGTTGACCCTGTCCCAAAGACCCTGTGGCTCGGCTCTCCCTATAAGTGAAACTAACTTTTAATGGCTTCAATTCCTAGGTCCTCCAGTACAGAGGTTGGAATAAGGGTACCCTTGTTTCTGTGGTATATTTTAGTAGGGGAACCTTTCCCCCAAAAAAAAGGTAAAAGGGCACTATTGGGGGACCTAGGGAGAAACCAAACGAATCCCCCATATTGAACTATTATTGACAGATACCCAAATGGGTGACCCTGCATTTTGCCTTCTTGTATTCCGTAACCAACCTAAACAAGAGCACAGCCTCACAACGCACAACCGGGAGGAGTGTCTCGCAAAGAATCGGACCCCAAAACATGCATTCCATTTGGTGTCCGAACCGAAAAGACGTCTGCAACCATTAGAAGTGCGAGATCATCCTAATCTCACTTGCCCAAAGGACCCAGCACTAAAAGGTCAACCAAAGGGTCGGCTTTGAACAACTGAATAATACGGGGTGGTCAGGCACGCCACCCATCAACTGCTCGAAGGAGGAGGCGTTTGTCGCAACAACCGGCTCAGCACAAAGCATGCTGGGATGAAAGAAGGTATTCATTCCAATCCCGATTGCCAAGCATCGAGGATTTTTGGCCGACTCCAAATGAGCCGGCTTGAGGATTGAAGGGATGAATAGTAATAGTGCTTCAGGATTCACTGAGGGTTGCCATCCCCCAATACTCACTTGCCCAAAGGACCTGGAAAAAGGTGAACCTTCTGGCACCTCTACCAAAAAAAAGGTGACAACATGGGAAAACCAAAAGGTCAGATCCGGTCGATCCGCTTTGGGCAAGTGAGCACATTTCGCATCCATCCTTCTAGTTCTTGCTCCCCCAGAGCTAAGATTTTTGATTCTGGCCCATAGCGAACCTCAACATGCAAAACATTGCTCAGAGTGCCTTCGCATCAGAGTCCCCTTGGGCTCTTTTCAAGGGGAACCGAGGCAAATCATCTGGGGCACTCAGCACTATCCCAATGTTGTCATACATGTTTACTAGGCTGGAATTAGGACCCCAGCAAAAAAAAAAAATGCCTGGTTAGTGGCAAACAAAGGGGACCCCAAAAAGCAAAAAAGTAAAAGGGGGGGAACCAATTCTGGGGAAGTTTCTATGGAACTTTCTACAAACCCCATGAAACCGGAATTGACTGATTGGTTGACCCGTATGGGTTCCAACAAATTGTCCACTCGAGTGGATGCCACTTTGGTCCAAACATGGGAAATACTGTTGATGAACACCACCGTTCAGAAGCCCTGGAATGAGTTGATTCCCCAACGTAAATGCGATTTTGTTGTGGTAAACCGATTCCCAACGTAAATGCCAAGAAATTCGTTATGGTGTTATTCCCATGGTTTCATTCAAAGTGATCCGAGATTTGCGGATGTCGCAATCATCATCCTTGGTGGTTCCCATCCGGTTCCTTAGCTTTTTAGACTTTTAGTTGGTTTAGTTTTTAGGCTCCCGAATTTGACCCACTAACAGTGAAACCCACACTTCCATTTGCTTAAGCCTCAAGCCACCTCACAAAATGACATAGCAGTGAAATCGATTCCCTTTAAAACCAGCAAGGGGAACAGCTAAAACAGATTCATGTCAGCAGCTGGACGCAAGAATGGCAGTCACAAATAGGTGCCCAAAATGGCTTGCCCTGGCAAATGGACACATGGACTAAAACCAGTGGCTCCTGATTCCTCGCTGGTGGAACTTTGGCCCATACCCATGGGACATTGGGTCTGATCTCCGCTTCAATCCCCCGGCCTCGCGCGGCCAGCAAGTCCACCTGGCCGCCGCACCCCACATTGCGCTCGTTGACCTCGGTAGGGGGGCAAACAAAACAAAAACAAACTCCGCGGAGGTTGGAAAGTCAAATTTATTGTTGTCCTTTTGCGCTTTGCTTTAAACCGGAACAAAAAATGTACCAACTCCAGAAAAAGACACCCCCACATGGCTTTTTTCATAAAACCTGCAAAGGTGATCGACCTTTTGCTCGTTGACCCTGTCCCAAAGACCCTGTGGCTCGGCTCTCCCTATAAGTGAAACTAACTTTTAATGGGTGAAATTCGCAAACCCGACCACTAAAGCAACTAAGAGTCTCAAAAGCTAAGGAACCGGATGGCTGGCAACCACCAAGGTGGATAAGGCTAATTTGGGCGGCTCCTCTCTTTGGAGTTGGTACCCCCCTTTTTTGGCGATTTTAACGGAAAACTAACACAAAACCCATCATTCTGATACTGTGGATGGTTGCGAAATCCTGGACAAGATATGACATATGAGCCATGCTCAAAACTCCGTTTGTTTGTCCTACGGTCATGGTTCCCGTAGGAGTGATTATGATAATTAAGGATCCTTACTACCACGTGGAATATGACATACTGTGGATGGTTGCGGAATTAATTTCGCTCCTCAAGTATTACCTTTGCCTCTTTCATCTTTCGGCCCTGCCTCTCATAAACTTTGCATTGCGACGCTTTTCTTTGGCCCTTGGACTTATCCCACTCCATAGCGAACACCCTGCTACGCAGGTCACTGATGGACATCGGCATAGGTTGCTGGTTCGATAGGCAGGGAATGAGAAATGGAATGACCCCGAGAGAAATCATCCCTTGTGGTTTCCTTTTAGGGAATCTCCAGGTTCCTTCCCACATTCCCTACTGAGCACCAGCAACATAGTCTTTTCGCAAATATATTCGATCCAACTCGCAAATCACAACTTGGATTAAGCATATCTGTGGAAATACTGCTTTCCATGGTGGCAACTTGGCTTCACGGTGATCCACTGATCCACATGGAAAATGGAACACACAACATTACACACTTCCGAATGGAGTGCACTCCGAGAAGAAAACAAAAAACGGTTGCCTAGCTGTGCCTTGATAAAATCGTCGCAGATCTGCAAGTGACGATGCTTGAGCCCTAAAAGTACATGTCCTGTCTGGGCCGCAAGTAAAGAAAAGCCATTGCAAAGCAAACACCAGTGGGCCCAGTTCCAACACCTAGCTGAAATCAATGCCCGCACCGTCCAGCTCGTTTCGCTGGGAAATTCCACTGACCCGAGCTCGGTGTGAGGCCATCCGGAGAGTTGTCTTAAGAGACTTCCTTTCCTGTCTCGGCGAAATGTTCGATGCATCCAAACATGCCGGACATGTGAGTCATAATCAAAACCCGGTACAAAAATGGTGCACCCAGAACCATGTAAAGAACTAAGAAGGCGGCCGCAGCTATTTATTGGGATCGCCCTTACCTTCATCTACCCACGTTTTGAGCACGTGGCTCATGTAGAAAGCGGGAAAGTTCAAGCGTCGCAAGGCCCCCCGAAAGGCCTTTCCACTCCAAAAAGCAGACTCAAGCAGGACCCCGATGCTCCAACCCCAAACCTGCCTTCCTTGGCTCCAAAACGCACCTTGGCCGACGAACAGATCTCAACCCGTGACCAGCTCCGTCGAGTAGCGTAAAAGCCCCAGCCCGACGCTGGCGGCGGCTGGTCCCTCAGAGCCGCAGAGAAAAGGGTCAAAACCCAAAGGGAGCCCGCAAAAATTCCCGGCTGCCCTTGAAACCCACCAAAAGCACCCTGAAAGAAACCAGGCTGTTTGGGGAATGGAACCCACTTCTGTGATACAGAAAGGGCTTCCCAAAGACTATTTTCTTCATGTAAAGGGGGATTCCCTTGTATCACAGAAGTGGGGAGCAACCCCTTGATCCCACAACCCTGAAAGAAACAGACACCCACTGAAAGAAACAGACACCCATTCTGGTGCTTCTCAAAAAATATATCCGCCTCCCCCCTTTTGGTGAGGAGAAACCAAAAGGACATAGGCCTCGTAACCCTGATATAGCCAGACAGTAGAAAACCTTCTCAATTGCGATTGGGGTATTTTGGGCTTTGCTCGAGTCTCTTTGGGATGGGCCAAATGGGCGACCAAGTCCAACTGCCGACAATCGGGCTTTTCTTGATTCCCACAAACCCGTCGTTTAAAACACTGAGGTCTTGGCCCCAGCAGTATCAAAAGTGAGGATTCCCACTAAAAGGACACACCCCCTATTAATCAGCCAAAGGTGTATTAAGTCGGCGTTCCCATTAAGCAAATGAGCTTTTGCCAAACCATATTATTGCACGCAGGCTCTTCCCGCGACAAAGTGGGCTTGTCTCAAAATCGGCACCCCAAACATGGTAAGCTGTTCCCTTGGTTGCCCTTTAAAACTTTAAAACTACCCACACGGGATGACCTTACAAACAGACACAGACACAGACACAGACACAGACACAGACACAGACACAGACACAGACACAGACACAGACACAGACACAGACACAGACACAGACACAGACACAGACACAGACACAGACACAGACACAGACACAGACACAGACACAGACACACACACACACACAAACACCCAAGTGCACCAGCAATACCACTGGGATGTTTGCTCAAAACAGCGTCTTTTTTCCCCCACATGGGGCAGTGCTGCCAAGGTTCTCGAAAGCGGCTGAATGGATCCCTCTCTGCATGTAGCACCTCGAGCGCTTTTTTGACACAAGCGAGCGCTGAATCTTCATGTCCCAGTCACACAAGGCCGAGAACGTCATGTCTAGGTCCTCCGGTAGAGAGGCTAGAATTAGGGTACCAACTTTTTTCTGTAGTCTTTTTTAGTCGGGGAACCTCCCCCCCAAAATGGGTAAAAGAGCAATACTGGGCAACCTAGATGTACTTTTGGGTCACTTTTTGCTTGAACACAAATGCACTTTCGGCTTTCCCATCTCATTTTGGCCAGTGTCCTCCATTCCGAAAGGATGCCTATACTGAAGGGGCCGGGTGCCTAGAAAGCAATTGGTGACGAAAACCATTTAGCATGCTTGTAAGTCCCCAAGTAGGTTATAACTATTGTTGCTAACCTCTTGCTAAGTAAAGTTGGCCAAGGTTGTAGACCCCTAGCTTAATACGGGGGTGGTGTCCCTCCAAAAGTGCTGATGCCCCACAAAGATAGGGGCCACTCTGGAAACACACATTTCCACGTCACAGATTCTTAAGCAACCATATTCTTAAGCAACACATATTTCCATGTAGTGGAAACACATCACAAAGGGAAAAGCAACCATATTCTTCCATTTGGTTAAGACCCCTAGAAAAATTGAAGCAACACATACTTCCAGTAGTGATAGATTCCCTTTCAAACCAACAGGGGATATTTGTTTTCAAATATTCTTAAGCAAATGGAAGTATTCTTATGCACATGGCTGATCCTCCGGTGTTTTTCTTTTGGTGCAGTGCGTGGCATGGAAAACCCGCGCTTTGGGCCTCACGGCATCCTGCGGGCGGTAGAGCACTGCGGTGCAGTTGCTGCAAAGGTCGCACCTCGCGGGAGAGGTTTGCGGTCTGGGAATCGCTGTCCGGGCCCTCGGATCGATTGCTAAAACCCTAGGGTTCCTTGCCCTGAAAAGAAAGGTTGACCCAATTCGGATGATGACAATCCTTAGCAAAACAATGGTATTATATGACCCCCCATTGTTTTAATGGGTTGCCTGCATCGAAAGGCCTCTGCTGGACGGGCACGCTTGACCAAGCCCCGAGTTCCATTGTCGATCTTCCCCACAAAAGTCGGCAAATGGAAGTAGAATTCTAGGGGTTGATTCCTTTTCCATTCTTTTAAACCATCGTTACCTTTTAAAAACCGGCTGTTTCCCCTGGGGTTCTGATGGTTTTCTGGAAAGAAGCATGGAAAGAATGGGGAAGTGTCCCCTAGATTACTGGGCTAACTTCGGACACCCGACCACTAAAGCAATTCAAAGCTGAAGCTCACCGGCGGCTGGGAACCACCAAGTGGTGCGGTGTCCAGCTGATTTCGGAGTGTTTCTGCTTAAGGAATCGGACCGGGACCCCAAAATGGCGCAACGGTTTTCCTTGTGGTTTCCCTTTCAATCCAAGCAAAAGGGGTACCCTCAAAAAAGACACACCCAGTTCCCTTCAGACCAACCACAGTGCACCTTGCGAAAATTTCACCTGGAAGCTTCACCCACCACCGAGACAGCTGCTGGATGTGCAAAATTGGCCCCAACCAGCCATGAGGCGCCTTGCTCCTTGGTGGTTTGGCGCAAGTAATTGGGCCAACCATTTCACCCAAATCACACGCACACACACACACACACCCAAGCTAGCATCAAGATTTGGAAACCTGACAGGGTTCCTCGGTCCCATGAAACAGCTCAACAAAAGGAACGTCATTTCAAGCTGACTCGAAGGGTACTGCTCACATGAACCTGGGCTGCTCAAATTGGAGGCTTGGCGAATCCTAATCCATAATCCCTATAGGGAAGGCACTACAAAGGGGACCGGTTCCTTGCGTAAGGTAAGGATTAAGGATTAAGGATTACCTTTGAACAGCCGAGTCAACCAACAGAAAGAAATGTGAGGAAGGAGCACAGCTGGGAAAAACCACCAGGATCAAACCAGGCCCTTGCCGAGAGAGGCGGTTCATGCACAAAATTTCGGATCTGAGCGAGTCTTTGGCCAGCACCCCGACAACCGGGGTCTCTGGACTTCCCAAAGTCAGTTGATCCAATCTAGGTCCTCGTAGAGAGATTAGAATAAGGCTACCAACCTTTTTCTGTAGCCTATTTTAGTAGGGGAACCCTCCCCCAAAAAAGGGCAAAAGGGCACTACTGGGGGACCTAGCATTTACTGGTGGCTTCCACTAAAACGATCGCGACTTTTGGAGGGTAATGTAACATCAAGGGGCATGGCTCGGAAACCCTGACGCTTCAAACATGTCTGGTGGCTCCGTCAAGGAAATAAAAAAGCTCGGAAACCCTCACCAAGTCCAACACAAAAACTGCCCTGCCCTCGCGCCCGGACACGTCGAAACGTCGATCGGCGCGCTCCACGGCCACGAGGGTCTCTACGTCCCGCCTCGCCACGCAGTCCTCCCGTGTGAGGCACTCGCCGCACGCGGAGGTGGCAGACTGCCGGGGGCAGAAGGTGTCGTTCCTGGCGCGCGAGGTCCAAGCTATTGCACGGGGGGGCCGGGGGGGGGGGGGGTTTTGAGGCGGGCGGAAGTGCCCTCGGGGGGGTGGCGTTTTGAGGCGAAGAAGTGACCATAGGTTAAGGTTTCAAGCCTTCGAGTCGTTCTGTGAAGCTCGAGGCTGGTGAATTGCAGCTGACATAAACTGGAGCAAACTGAGCAAATCAGAGCTTGAAAGCTGCTTGTGGAACAACCAAACTCGTGTTTCACGAGCTCTGGACTCCAATTAATTGTCCAAATCTCGGCTCTTGAGACCTCAAATGGGGGTAGAGCCAGAAGAAGATCATCCAGAAAGTACACCAAATATCCTGAGAGTTGAATGATAGGTTCCCAAATTAAAACAGTGTGTCAAACAGCTCTATCTTGGCTCTTGCCGCTCGCATTGCGCTCTTACCAAAACATCAAAGCCCTCCCATCAAAGGCCAACCGTTTCTACGCCATCCATCTACTTCAAAACAGTTCTACGCCATCCAGTTGCTCTGATTCAAGTCAAGCTGCTCTCGCAACCTCAAATTGGCCACTTGCGTACTGCCCGTCAAGCTTATTTTGGTGATATATAAGCATCCAATTGTCCAAAACCCATACCTGAACATGAACAAAGGGTGCTGGCCCCAATCAGTAATTACAACTTTGTTGCTCGCCGCTATGGTCCAAACCCAAAAAGTGGACGCTCAAGTCCACGAGCTCCACCGGCTTTGAGCTCAACAAAAAAACAAGAGAACGCTTCCGCCCGGGCGGCGGAGCTCCGCCTGTACTCGAGCTCCGGCGTGTTCATGGGCCGAAGGTATGGCACCCAGCCGCAGTACTTCACAAAGCCCAGGCTCTCGGAATTCCTCAGCCCCGAGGCCACGGAAGGCGTGCGAATGCCGCTTTCTCATTATTTGAAAAGCCTGACCCCACCCGCTTTCCAGGACTTTTTTTTTTTAATGGGGAAATCAAAAAGGAAAAAACATCTCTAGAGGACCCCAATTTCGAGAAACACCCATGGGGTGGCGTCTTTTTTGGAGTTGGTACCCTTGTTTTTGTGGTTTGAATGGGAAACCAAAAGGAATATCACTATGTGGGTCCCGAAAAAAATAACACACCCATATCTGTACATACCCGACTCCTTTTACAGCCTCCCCCAGATAAGCTCCTACGCATACCCCTTGAAGAACTGCCCCCAAAAGGCTGGCTGCTGTTCATGGCGTTTGATGGCTTTTGTCAACTCTTTTGACGCTCTAAGACTCATCATCAGGCTTGCGCTCTATGCTGCAAACTGCAAACGTCCATGCGGACCACGCCCGGGCAGACCTAAGTCATGCGCCTTTGCCGCCGCCTTGCATGGCATTTCCAATTTGACGTTTTATATCTTATCCCGCTGGGATCGCACATCGAGCAAATGGCTTTGGTCAACTCTGACTTGCCCCGAAAGGTGGAATTCGGAAAGGCTCTTGTGGGGAACCAAACAAAACAACAATGTTCGTGGGAAACCAAACAAAAAAAGCTGTGGGTTCCCCACACAAAACAAAAAAGGGAGAAAGAAGACGGCTTGAACACTTGGGACAAAAGTCCTTTTTCTCGTATTTGGACAATTTTGGGGGCAACAAATACGAGTCGTATTATACGACAAACAAATGTCCAAAATTGCCCTTGGCGAAAAACCAAAAAAACTGGCTTCCGCTTTGCAAAGGTCCCAATCTTCTCCAAAGCTCTGCAGAAGCCAATGGCTATCGCCCCTCAGGCACAAAGCTTGGGCGAGTCGTGCAGGATCTTCCTTCCAGCGTGGTGCAGCCGTGATCTGGTCACCCCTTGCCTGAAAAGCGGTTCCTAGGTTTTGCCAGCGTAGTTTGAGGTTGCCTGGGGTCCCTGTTGGCTTTGGAACATGTGAGGACTGCCATTGAGTTCAAGAACATCTGAGGAACGCCTCTGCAGCTACACAACGATGCAGGTACCATGGACAGAAGCCCTACACAAATCTCAAGTCGTGAAGAAACTGCCACGCTGCTTCGCTCCCTCAAGGTCCGAACCGCTTTTGGCTTCGTCGCCGCTTCACTGAACCAGAAACACGGCGTCAGTCTTACGGGTCCAAAAGGGGCCATGTTCCATACGATGAAGCCTCGTCCGTGTTGCATTTAGCGTCCCCCAAAGCACAAACCGGAAACTTAGTCGTTGTCTGTGTGGTTTGCCAGGAAAGAAACACGATTTTACTTGAGTGATCTTAGCCCACTGTGGTGTCCGATCTAAAGCTGCAACCCTCTGTACATTCCAATTTGCTCGTTTTGGGTACAAGAATGTGCAACTCAAGGATGGGCATGCACTTCAGACACTCACTTGCCCCAAGGAACTGGAAAATAAAGGTGATAAACTTTTGGCACCCCTACTAAAAATGGGAAACCCAAATGTGGGAAAACTTCACAAGGTCAGATCCGGTCGATTGGCTGTGGTTGCAACTAAGGACCTGTTTTGTCTCATCTTCAAGCGGTCCCCCCCCACCGCCATGTCTTTTGTTGCCGCCCAAAACTTCCCCCCGCCGACCAAATTCCAACGATACCTCTCCATTTGCTTAAGTCCCCTGGGCAAAAAACACATACTTCCCGTAGTGAAATCGATTCCCTTTAAAACCAACATAACAAATACCAGATCTTCATTTCACCAAATGGAAGTACCGGCCGGCAAAGGCGGACTGCCTCCGCCTGCACGGCGCGCACGCTGCAGGCGGGACCCTCGTCTTGCACCGGCTGCGCAGCGCCCAGGCAGGCCTTGGGGAGGGCCAGCGCGCGATCCCGACGCGAAGGAGATGCGTCGGTGGATTTGGCTGCGGGTCAAAACCAATGGTACCATGTTGGGTAGGTGCACAATCCATCTTAGTCTATTTTAGTGGGGATTGGGATGTTCACTGAGGGTACGGGATTTTGACCCATAGCCTTTTTTTTGCGGCGACAACAGTGAAAGGAACTCAGGGAGTGAGGAGCCCCTGATTGATAGCTGATGCGGGTGGCCGCTAGGAACAATCCCAGTTTTGGAAAAGCCCCCCCCGTGAATCCCAGTTTTGGAAAAGCCCCCCCCCGTGTTGGTTGGTATTTAAAGGGAAAACCAAAATGCCGTAGCGACTACTTTGAGAAAACCTGAAGGCATGGAAGGCGTTGAGTTCAAGCGGTTCCACGGGTTGTCTTTGCCTCTGAAACCGGTCTTTCCAAACATTGAAAGGGGAGTGCTTTTGCATCAAAGGTGTTCCTTCTATCATTGAAGCCGCATTTTCCCTCACATGCGGTGTCCTCTTTGATGCACTGAATCTTCAGGCACTCGGGTGATGATGCGCTTGAGAAAGGTGAACCCCCAAGCCAGCGAAAAGATGCGAAGGCGCATCACAGGTGCGAAGGCGCAAACGCCTGGAGTCTCGAAAGCCTCAACAATAAAGAATAGAAACAAGCAAAGGCTTGAACCCCTCGAAGCCAAATCGATCGGCCGACGAAAGGTCTCTGCTGGGCGTGCTTAACCAAGCCCCAAGTTCCATTGTTGATCTTCCCCCCAAAAGTTGGCAAAAGTTGGCATGGTTGTCACGAAAACGGACGGATGTATTTCCGAGCAGACAAAACTGCCCCGTATATCGCCACGCAGGGTTGCGCGATGTAATTCACCACCACGAAGGAAACACGGGGATTTTGGCAGATCCACCCACAAATTTACACAATGTTGATCCACAAGAATCACTATGTCCTAGCGGAACTCTTGATGGCTCCTTCGCTCCCCCAAAGGCAAAACTACTTCGGACCACCTATGCTAGCGTGTCCTTTTCATAAAACAGATGGCACTGGTAAAGGATTGGAAAGAACCTGCAACCAGTGCCATCTATTTTCAACCAGACCAACCCAAGGTCACCTATGCTGGCTAGCAATATCTCTTTTGTCCACCCTCTACTTGCATGCTCGGCCAAGTTAGTAAGTGGTTAGTCATTTGGGTATACCTCCCCCTGACAAGGTTAAGCCAACATGTCACATGGGGGTACCTTTTATATGTGGGCTATAGTCTAGGTTTCCAACAACCTAATAACTTGGCCGAACACCCAAGTAAGAATGTCACCTCTAATCTGCCTTGGGGTTTGCCACCCCCCGACAACCCCACATTCCCGGGGGCTGGAAACCTAGGTTCCCAACATCACGCTGACTTGGCCCGTGCAGGAGCATCTGGGTAATGTTGACCCCAACCCGCAGTTTCTCAATAGGCTGGTGTCAACCTGGGTGTTGGAATCCGGTCACTTTTGGAGGGGCCAAGAACCCTCCAATTCATAAACTGGTTGTTTGATTCATCTGAGGTCAGCATTCCCCTGCAACATACCAACAAATATTGGCTTCAGCCATGGCTTCATGTCGTGATGCTAACGGATTTTGTCCACCCAGACGCTCCCGATTGATTTTGGGCCCTCAAACAGCCAGGTGTTGAGACCCCAAAACCCCTCTGAATTGTGCAACGGAGGATCTGGGTCTTCCGTTGCAAGCCCCAAAAGGTCTGGGCATCCACAGTAGTACCACCATTGTTTTGTCTATCCACAGTAAAAACCTAGGTCCTCCAGTAGAGAGGTTAGAATCAGGCTACCAACTTTTTTCTGTAGTCTATTTTAGTAGGGTCCAGAACCCTTCCCCAAAAAAGAAGCGGTAAAAATGGCACCTGGCTCAGGGACCTAGCATTTACTGGTGCCTTGCACTAAGACGATCCCCCACTTTTGGAGGGTAATGAAAAAAAACACAAGGGGCATGACATGGCTCGGAAACCCAAAAAAAACTCAGGGGCATGGCTCGGAAACTCTGACGCTTCCAAAAAAAAACCTCTGGCGGCTCCATCTGGTGGGCCACTTGGCAACGAACGCCCAACCAGGGGCCCGCAGGCTCCGGCCCGCCGGCCCGCCGGGCCCCGGCCTGGCAGAAGCAGCGCTGGAGCTGCGAGCCCGCGGGACACCGCGCCGTGGGGCCTGGCGACTCGGCGCATGCGGACCGCATGGGTGTTTTTTGTTTTTGCTTTTTGTGTTTTTTTTGTATATGTTTATTTGTATAATCATCATTGTTATTGTGTGTTTGCTTATTTATATTTTCTTAACTTAGTTTTTCCGGAGTCCAACCAACAGGAAATTGTGGGGGCAACTGCAACCACCAGGAAAAACATGGGGGTTAGTATTTTCACCGGGGAAAAACCGTGGGGGTTAGTATAAACACCAGGAAAAATAATGGGGGTTAGTATAGCGACCATGGTTTTCTGGAGAAATTTCATCTTCTAAATCGTGCAGACTTTGTCGGGTGTATCCTCCCTGTACAATTGCAGCCATGCCCTATCCCCGGAGTTCCAAAGGCGGTTTATTCTGCGTGTTTTCTGCGAAAGGCGGTTTTTTTGCCAGGAGTATATAGTTTTGTCCAAGCTCAGCTGATATCGTTGAACAATTAAGGTGCCATTCTGGTACATATTTTGCGCCACAGCCGTCTGGGCAACGTACCGCAATCCCGAGATCAGGAATCCGCAAGTGCAGTATATATATGTATATATATGCCTTCATGGGTTTTAGCCCGTCTTGCCCACCAAAAAGGCTCGAAAAGGCTCGTGAGCTCCCAAGTGCCTTTGCCCGATGCGTTTCGTCCGCCCTGCGAAACGGAGGTGCAGAAGTGCCGCGCGCCTGAAACGGTGAAGGTCTCGAACATGCTGGTGCAAGCCACCTTCGCCCTGATCCTGCGGGCCCGCCCAAGCTTCACTTCGCCAGACCGGAGAAGAGAAGCCGCGGGCCTTTTTTGCTCGGCTCGCTATTGGCTTAAAGGGAAACGAAAGGTCGCAAAGGGGCTCTCCTTATTTGGCCCACTAAAGATGTCAGCCTTCACATTGGACTAGTCCATCTAAGATGGCTTGCATTACCCCTTGCACGTGCTGATTCTTTGCGCAAACGCTGTGGCCCACAACCAGTGCTTGAAATTCGAGCGTGCATCTTTGACTGAAGAGGGCCCTCTGCATGACACACACACACACACACCTCATGTGTGTCGGGTCTGTACGTGTCATGAAAAACATGTCCAAGGAGTGAAGCCTTTGATTGGAACCAGACAGGTGATATCTTAACCATCCGAAGGGTCATGACCCCTCCAATGCAGACCCCAGCCCCTCATGGGCCCTCAAAAACAACCCATTTCAAGGCCCAAAAATCAATCGGGACCCTTAGACCATCCGAAAAAAAATGGCATCATGGAAATGCAGAAAGCCCTTGCCTTGGAAGCCCTCTGGATTTCTCATCTCATGCCGAGGCTCTCTATGTCCAAGCGCGCCGACGCCGTGCATGAGCCCTGGTTGAACCAAGCATGGCCTGGCGCGGTTTTTCCAGCCCTCCCTTGGGCGCTTCTCGCTCAAAGTTGGGGACCAACTCCTCCAGGTGGCCTCCGTTTGGCTTACCTTTAAAACGCCGTCCGCAAAGATGTCGCCTATTTTGAGCACAGCTTGGGTGCACAAAGTTTCGCTTTTGCGGGTCCAATACGGAATCCACTGTTTCCCTAAAAGTTGTCCAGTCCAAAGATCTGTCAAATCGCCATGAGACGGGTAATTACCCTCCACAGATCCGGCCGACCATGTCAAGGGCGAGCGGATATTTCGCGGAAGGTGGGAAAGATCTTAGGGAGGAAAGCGGGGGAAAGATCTTAGGGAGGAAAGGGAGAAGATCTGGATGGAAAAGGACTTAGGGGGGAAAGGGGGGAAAGGATCTCAACCGGAAAAGAGGGGAAGGATCTTAGGGAGGAAAAGGGAGAATGATGTCAGGGGGGGAAAGGCCTTAGGGAGTAAAAGGGGGGAAAGGATCTCAACAGGGAAAGGGTGGGAAAGATCTTAGGGAGGAAAGGTGGGAGAAGATCTTAGGGAGGAAAAGCGAGAAGATCTCAGGGGGGGAAAAGGCCTTAAGATCTCGGGGGGGGAAAGGCCTTAGGGGGGAAAGGGGGGGAAAGGATCTCAACAGGGACAGGGAGAAAAGATCCTAGGGAGATAAAGGGAGAAGATCTCGGGGGGAAAGGGGGAAAGGATCTCAACCGAGGGGAAAGATCTTGGGGAGGAAAAGGGGGAAAGGATCTCAACCGGGGGAGATCTTGGGGAAAAAAAAGGGGGAAGATCGCACAGGGGGGGAAAAGGCCTTAGGGGGGAAAGGGGGGAAAGGATCTCAACAGGGAAAGGTGGCAAAAGATCTCAGGGAGGAAATCCAGAAGATCTCGAAGAAAAAGGCCTTAGGGGGGGAAGGGGAGAAATTGTTTCAACAGGGACAGGGGTGGAAAAGATCTTACGGAGGAAAGGGAGAAGATCTGGAGAAAAAAGGCCAACAGGGACAGGGGGGAGAAGACCTTAGGAAGGAAAAGGGAGAAGCTCTCAGGGGGGGAAAGGGTGGGAAGGATCTCAACAGGGAAAGGGGGGAAAAGATCTTAGGCAGGAAAAGGGAGAAGATCTGGAAAGGCCTTGGGGGGAAGGGGGGAAAGGATCTCAACAGGGAAAGGGGGCAAAGGATCTTAGGGAGGTAAAGGGAGAAGATCTCAGCGCGGGGGAAAGGCCTTAGGGGGGAAAGGGGGGAAAGGGGGGAAAGGGGGGAAAGGATCTCAGCAGGGAAAGGGGGGGAAAGATCTCAGGGAGGAAGGGAGAAGATCTGGGGAAAAAATGCCTTGGGGGGGAAAGGGGGGAAACGATCTTTGGGAGGAAAAGGGAAATGGGGGGAAAGGATCTCAAACGGGAAAGGGGGGGAACACATTTTAGGCAGGAGAAGGGTAAAGATCTTGGGGGGAAAAGGCCTTAGGGGGGAAACGGGGGAAAGGATCCTAAGCGGGAAAGGGGGGAAACGATCTTAGGGAGGAAAAGGGAGAAGAACTCAGGGTGGGAAAAGGCCTTAGGGGGGACAGGCAGGAAAGGATCTCAATAAAGAAAGGTGGGAAAAAGGATCTTAGGGAGGAATACGGAGAAGGGGGAAAAGGCCTTAGGGGGGAAAGGGGGGAAAGGATCTCAACAGGGAAAGGGGGGGGAAAACATCTTAGGGAGGAAGAGGGAGAAGATCTTGGGGGGAAAAGGCCTTAGGCGGGAAAGGGGGGGAAAGGATCTCAACAAGGAAAGGGGGGAAAAGACCTTAGGAAGGAAAAGCGGGAAGACCGCGGGGGGGAAAAAAGGCCTTAGGGGGGAAAGGGGGCAAAGGATCTCAAAGGTGGCAAAAGATCTTAGGCAGGAAAAGGGAGAAGATCTCGGGGGGGGGGGGGGGAAAAAGGCCTTAGGCGGGAAAGGGGGGAACGGATCTCAGCAGGGAAACGGGGGGAAGATCTTAGGGAGGAAAGGCCTTAGGGGGGAAAGGGGAGAAATGATCTCAACAGGGAAAGGGGTGGAAAAGATCTTAGGGAGGAAAAGGGAGAAGCTCTCAGGGGGGGAAAGGCCTTAGGGGGGAAAGGGTGGGAAGGATCTCAACAGGGAAAGGAAAAAATATTAGGAAGGAAAAGGGAGAAGATCTGGAAAGGCCTTAGGGGGAAGGGGGGAAAGGATCTGAACTGGGAAAGGGGCAAAGGATCTTAGGGAGGAATAGGGAGAAGATCTCAGCGGGGGGAAAGGCCTTAGGGGGGAAAGGGGGGAAAGGATCTCAACAGGGAAAGGGGGGGAAAGATCTCAGGGAGCAAAGGGAAAAGATCTCGGGGGGGGAAAAGGCCTTAGGGGGGAAAGGGGGGGAAAAATCTTTGGGAGGAAAAGGGAGAAGAACTCAGGGTGGAAAAAGGCCTTAGGGGGGACAGGGGGGAAAGGATCTCAACAAGGAAAGGGGGGAAAAGATCTTAGGGAGGAAAAGGGAGAAGATCTCAGGGGGGAAAAGGCCTTAGGGGGGAAAGGGGGGAAAGGATCTCAACAGGGAGAGGGTGGAAAACATCTTAGGGAGGAAAAGGGAAAACATCTCAGAGGGAGAAAGGGCCTTAGGGGGGAAAGGGGGAATGGATCTCAAGAGGGAAAGGGGGACAAAAATCTTAGAGGGGAAGGGGGGCAAGGGGACTATTCCAAAGGGACGCAAATAAGAAAGCAGGCCTGTAATGTCGGTGGCCTGAGCCGGAGGCGTTAAAATATTGGTAATTGACACTGTGGATGGACGAAATCACCACTTTTGTAACTAACCATGCCATGGTACTGCATCACGTTTGTTGGTAACTGCGTTCAAGAATCGAGTCAGAAACCGGGGTCTCACAACCGGTGGTGCCGAGGATTTCGCAACCATCCAGAAGGCGCCTGAAGGCTCGTTCTCATTTTTTCCTGGCCTCTGGGCTCGCTCTCACAAGCAACCGGCCAGGTCTTCTCAGGGCATTTGGCCGCCACCTGTCGCTCGCGCCAAACCGAAACCGACACGGCTCCACATCGCTGGCACGCAACCAGCCCGGGGCTCAACCTCTTTGACCCCAAAAAAGGGCCCAACTCGCTCAGCTCAAGGCTTCGACTCGAGTTGCTCCCCCACCTTGTGGGTCTTGTGAGACAAGACCGGTCCACCCAAGATGAGTCAAGGGGAATCCGCTTTTTGTGGTTTCTGGGGGATCGAGCCGGGGGTGTTGCTGTTTGGGATACCACAGGGGGTTGGTGTTCGTTATTGTTCGTTGCTTTCTTGTTTAAATGCATGTTGGTGAATGTTTGTCATTATTTCGCAGATCGACATGGAACCCCTACAAAGCCCAATCGTTGGAAGCATCTCCTTTCCAAACATGTGAAATGGTCCCCTTGTTAGGTTCAGTGTGAATTTGCATGCTCTAGTTGAAAACCAGCAAGGAAACACTGTTTTCCGTATCGGAGTCAGAAGCATTCTGGACACATGGGAGTTTGAACATAGGGAGAAGCAGTCGTTGCTGGAATAGTCCACATGGTTTCTCAAAGCCGAGTTTCCAAACGGACTGCAAGAGTTTCAACCTGGACGAGGACCCGCAAGTCCTTGAGTTCCGTTTGGTTTCCCTCTGAACTCTTCCAAGAGGGCATCCGCCTCCGGTTTGCGTCGCATAGACTTTTTGGAGCCACGTGCTTGCCATCAAAGCTAGCCCTTGATGGCTGGCCAGGTACAGGGGTCATTGCAGGAAAAGTAGGTATCTTGGTTTGTCTTCGACACCGAAGGGAAAAATGTGAAAACAAAGACATGCTTCATATCCCCTCTTTTAAGGATGAGCTGCTTGTCGTTTTCTTACCAAATGAGAGCCCACAGATTGCACGGCCAAAATCCACAGTCGCCCCTCAAGCAAACTCAACGGCAACTGCCGCTCCCGCGCCTGGCAGCCAGACTCCTCGCATTTCTCGCTATGCACCTGCCAGCCCCAAAAGTGACCCCAACTCCTGCCTTGTTTGGCTTGAGGGTCTTCGGGGTGGTCTTGGGCTGTGTTTGGTAACGATTCTTGGACATGCTCAGCTGGCGATTCAGGTACAAATGTGAGTAGCGAAAATTGAAAAGTGATTCAACCGGTGTCTTGCTCTGAAAAGATTCAGTGCGGGGTGCGTGTTCCTTAAGCGGAACAACCTATCAAAATCAAGGGCATGGTTGTGCAAATTCATGCAAAGCGGCTCAAAGTAGGACATCCCCGTGACCTAATCACAAAATCGCACTTTCCTCGGCCACTCACAGCAATTGGTCCCACCAAGTCTTCCATTTGCTCGAGTCCCCTGGGAAAAATAACCATACGTAGGTCCAGTAGTGAATGGTTTCTCTTTAAAACCCGCAGGGAAGAAGAAAACATATTCTTGAGAAAATGGAAGAACTACAGCCCCCTTCAGTCATCGTTCCCTTAGGGCCCCTGCCACGGTGAGTCGTGTCCAGGCCAGCGCCGGCCGTGTCACGGCGAAGAAAAGCAGCGCCAGCATGGCGTCGCATGGGCGCGAACTCCGCGCCGATCGACGGCGCGGATCGGCGGCGCAGTCGACCTGGAGAGATCTCTCCGGCAAGCGGTCGAAATGTTCTGCGGGATGTGATTGCAGGTGTTCGGGTATATTTAGCTAGAAGCATCGCCGAGGGAAACTCATGGAGTCCAAAGGTGATGTTGAACATTCCTACTGCAGAATCACAAGACCTAAGATAAAGAAGAGTTGTGGTTCCATTCATAGCCTGATTGTAGCGTGCCAACGCAATCTGTTTGCATACGGGTATCAGTCCAGATATATGTGATCTCTGAGCGCACATGTGCTTTCATTTTGGGCAGCGAGCAGATGCTTGCTTTCGGTTAAACATGTCCCATCCCACAGATCAACAAGTCAAACGCATGCTGGGGGCTTGCACCGTTGTGTGAGCCGATGATATCTTTGACATCCCTGCAAGAGTTGGGCTGCGCTGGTCGCATGGTTGCCGATAATTTTACGCCGAATTTCCTGTCATCACACGTCAACCTGTCTGTGTCTCCGTGATTTGGTTTTGTTCCAGAGGCTGTACCCCCTGCACAGTTGCACATGCCAGCCATATAGCCACGCAAAACGATGCTTGGATGCAATGCACGTCAGCCACGGTCGATATGCAATTGTGTTCACATGGGAATTTGGTGAGCTTCCACCCCCATTTCTCGGATTCGCCCTCGGCCTTATGACAACCTTGCATCGAATGCAGCCTCGACATATGTGATATAAGGCACAATCAAACTATAAGGGAAAGTTCGAGCTCGCCTGGTTTTTGATGTTTTTGTGGTTGAAATCTATGTCCTCAACTCCAAATGGATAGGCAAATCAGGAGACTTTGGCAGGGGAACCCCGTTCACCTTGAATGCAAGGGAAACCAGAAAGGAACTTGTCGCTTGGATTTCGCGGGTCCTGTCTTTGAAGAGCCATGTTCACAGGCGAAGAAAAATCCACCGGCACGGGGGGTGGGCGTTCTCTCGTTACGCCCTGCAAAGACTGGCCTCATTTTTCCAGTTTCACCCAAGTGGTGGGTTGAAAGGAAAGTGACTTTGATAACCCCAAACTCCAACAACGATCAACCAACGAACAGGTCCACAACCCG
Organism: Effrenium voratum; assembly: GCA_963377175.1. Lineage (NCBI taxonomy): Eukaryota > Dinophyceae > Suessiales > Symbiodiniaceae > Effrenium > Effrenium voratum. The sequence continues at coordinate 452,908 of CAUJNA010003355.1, forward strand.
TACGTTCTCAGAGCCAATGCCTTTAAATCCGGCGCGTCCAATCTCAAGTGCGGAGGAAGCTTCTCAAAATCGGAATCCTTCCGTCCCAAGTGGTTGGTGTCCTTTTGGCTAGAGGGCCAAAGCACCCAGTAGGAAAAGGTCCCATGAGGAAGTCCCATGTGCCAGCGGACAGCATGAACGGCACGGTTTTCGCCGAATGCAAAATACAGGACCTGCCACGACATGTGCGCTTGCAGCAGGTGAATCAATGAATTAATTCGGCCACTTCAGGCGGGGGCATCTATGGACATTCGCCCAAGAGGCTAAAAAAGATCGGGACTCGAGCAGAGCCCTATAGTTGGGCCTCTGAAAAAAGAAAGAAGAAAAAAACACCTCAGACTTCAGATGAACTTAGAAGATCTGATCATTTGTAAAGCTGATTTTGGGTTGCATCCTTTCAGGAGCCCAGAGCTGTTCAGTGCCCCTGGCACTTCAAGCTTGGCGTGCGCGGGTCTTCCCCAGGCCGGTACCTTATCCCTTTGCCATCTGTTCTGGGCCAGCCCCTTGCCAGGGGACAGACCGAAAAAACGCGCATGAGCCAGGCAAAGTAGTTTCACGCAAACTGGGTTGCTCAAAGTTCTAGGGGCATTCTTTCCAGGGATCGGAATCTTTTCAGGAAACCAAAAACGCAGGGGAAACGGCTGGTTCTTGAGAAGAACGATGGTTCAAAAGAATGGGGAATCAGCAAGAATAAAATGGGGTCTCGAATCCTCCGCAATTCGTGGGACACCGCTACAACAAGGGAAACAGCCGTAGGCCGAATTCCACCATAAGCATTTGACCAATCGCTGATTGACGATTTGGCCACCGCTCCGTGGGCTGTCCACCGAGGACACAACCTAGCGGAATGAGTTTTTGTAGAACAACCCAGCACAAATCGCTCGCTTTCCTTCCATTTGCTTAAGGCCCTTGAGGAAAAACATCAACATATATTCCGGTGAAATCGATTCCCTCTACCACCAACAGGGGGAAAAAACCAATATTCATTTCCCATGTATGCACAGCTGGGAGATCGGGTCCCCAGTGTCTTCGATGGATTCATTCGGCAAATGGAAGCGTCGCCCGGATCACTCGGATCGCGCGGGCGCAAGGCGAGGCAAGGAAGGGGCCGGTGCGGCTTTGGCTTCACCTGCGACCCAAAGGCTAAGAGAGGGAAACGGTTTGGGACCCCAAGCAGTTTGTACCTTTGGGCGTTGCTTGGTTTGTAGTTTTGAATGGACCTGGCAGGTGTCGATGGTTTCCCGATGAGTGAACACCAACTGGTTTTGTCCGAGTTTGCTGCTGACTCACAAGTCTCACAAGCTGCCTTGCAAGTCTCGCAAAATCGGGAGTACCCCGTCCTCCAAATACCGACTTTCTAAGCGTATCCTCGCATCAGCGCTTACCCTTGAACATGTGCCCTAAAAAGAGCGAGCAGTTGGAGTTGCACATGGACCAAAATCCACAAGGCTCCGGAAAATCCTCCAACCATTCAGCCCCACATGACCCATCGTCCAAATATTTGGCCTTCTGGAGTTTAATCCTTGTGATACCAATCCGTTACGACTGCCACTTTCTGAGTGATGCAGAAAGTGGCCCCGGACAATTTCTTTGTCCGTTCTTGAGGCTCGGTCCTTAGGTTGGAATTCAAAGGTCGACACAGGAGATTCTCGAGCTCATGTCTGCTCATCTTGGCCGGCATTTAGCCATAGGAAGCCGTTGGCAACCCCTGCGGATAGGCTTACAAGAGGACGTCTTCCCCATGGGTGCCCCGATTTCGACACGTTCCCGGTGATTCCGAATCTGTACAGAAGCACCCTCTTTCCACCAGACATGGAAGTGGACAGGGGGCTTCCCCAAAAGGAAAACCCTCTTGTCAGCTTCCAAGATTGTTGGGGAAAGCCAAGGGTCTAGGGGTACCTTCCCCATTCTTCCAGGGATCCGAATCTTTCTAGAAAACCTCCGTAAACCCAGGGACAATTGATCAGGTTTTTGAAAAGAACGATGGTTTGGAAAGAATGGATAATTGGAATCAACCCCTAGAAAAAGCAGTGGGACACTCAAATGGGTCTGTGTTGTTTTCGGGGCTCGGTACCCTTTTTTAAAGTTCCCGCCTTCAGACTTCAAAGAAGACGGATGGTTACCCATAAACCCCACAGCCGCGGCCGGACCTAGCGGCCAGCACCTCGTCCTTAGCGACGTCCTGCCAAGCAAACTGGAAGAAGACAAGGAGGCCCTCCGCATCACGCCACTCCATTTCATTTGACTCAAAACTAAAACCTCGAATTAAACTGGTCTACCCAAACCCGTGTAAGGATTTGCTTTAATTTGTAAAAGAAGGAAAAGAAAACCTGCAAGAACACACAAACATGTCGTGCCCGCCATTGGCTCACGTCCTCTAGCAGCCTCTCAGAGCGAGACGCAAATGGTAGCCTACAATACCAACGCGTGTCTTAGGCGACATGGGCTCGCTTGATAAAGGGTCCAGGCAGGCCACGCGAGGCCAGCAAGAAATGATTGTAAAAAAAAGGCGGCTGCACCCACGGTTGGGATGCTCCCTTGCAGAGCCTTCATTTCCATGGGCTTTGAGCCAGTGGCTCATTTCATTTCATTCGACCTCAAATCCAAAAACTGGCAGCCTCGAATATCGCCTTTGTGCCAAGCTGATTCTTATTATTTCTGGTGACTTGTCTTGAAAAGGGAACAGAAAACAATCTTGGAGGGGTCGTGATGTGAACAGCGTTTGCGATAGGGCTTTCCTTGTGAGAAACACAGGCCAGGAAAAAGACGCGATTGCAAACATGTGCATGCCACGAACTGTCACCTGACCCCTAAGTGGTGGTTTGGCTTGGTGGATACGTTAGCTTGCCGTGGCTTCAGAAGGAAATGTGGTTCAATACCTGAAGTTGGGACACAAGCGCCGCCTTTTCCTGAAAGGACGGCAGCAAGAATCATCAGATGTCGCCCACTTTTTGGCTCAAGCACGGCAAGTTCGCTACTTTTTCATCTGGCTTCTACTCTGAATGCGAATCCACATGAATTGCGTATACCTGCAGCGCCCGTGATTGCCTCACCAACCACGCATGCGAATGCTCGCTCCGTCATCCAGAGAGGTAAACTTCCTTTGGTCGACACTTGCCTTGGCAACCACTTGCACTGGAGCTGACGACACATCAGCCTCCTTGAAGGCCCATAGACGCCTGTTGTCCTCCGTGTACCAGCGTCCATTATGCTGAAAGGCCCGAATCTTGGGAATGTCCTCGACTTGGAGGCGGCCGTCCCTCAACTTCTCCATGGTGTCACGAACGCGGCGACCACACTGGAAGCGGTTGGATATGCTGTCTTGGATGTAGCGTATTTCCATCGGATTCAATCTCATACTACCACTCTGAGAGGCAGTGGAACTCGAAGCAGTCGACATTCTGGACAAAGACGTCCGCATCTTATCAGGCATGTCAAATCGTAGAGTATCTATGACCTCCAACTCATCCACGTCCGGATACTTACCAGGAAGATCCACCTCAATCACAAGCATGATATAAACTGCAGGTGATCCTCGCTTTCCGAAAACCCTAGACTTCGAGCCTCTGTCCTCGGAAAGAGATACCTCGTCGGCTGTTTCGCCTTTGATGCAGAAATTGATCTTGGCCGAACATTTCTGGAAAAAGAAGCGATGGGGAAAGAACGCCCCTTTGCACGCAGGGCATACAATCTGCTTGTAGCAATAATCTTCGTTCGGTCGGTGCTTGCCGAAGCCCATGCTGCAAACAACGTGTCCAGGATTGGTGCCGCACCGCTGCGCCTGCGTGTATGACAGGCACAGCTTGTTGTTGCAAACTCCCTCGTACCCGACACCCGGCTTGAGATGAGCCCAGAAGGTATTATGTTCGTCTCGGCTTGTAGTTTTACACCCCCGAATCCTCACATCCGGGCACTGAAACTCGACGGGTGACCAGGAAGTCATGCTCTTCGAGCGGGAGCTGTGCAAATCAATGCACAGCAGCCTGTGCCTTTCAGGCCCTAGGTGAGCCAAACAAGCACTCGAGCCGAGATGGCGAAGGATGCATTTCAATGCAAGTGGAACTCCACACTTGTCTCTTCAGAAAACTGTCCATCGCTGCCGCAACCTCTCCAGGATTCATATAATGCAGCTGGACAATGACAACACAACGCCGTGCTAAGAGATGCCATACAGGCAGGTTGACATGGGATCACATGAGGCATTCGCAGGAAATGTCATGCCTCGATATAGGGATTCGGAGCTCATTTCCCAAACCAATCGGTGTGGACCTTGACTGTTGAAGTTTCCATGCCCAGCTTGATACAATTTGGGCTGCTTCGGCTGAAGCCAAAAGCATTCAATTCAAGATCTCGTGAATTTGTTCAAGCGGGAACTCCCTTCGAGCTTGCGACGTTGCGGGCGACTCGGGCATGGCTTCGTATCTGGGGTATACTTCTGAGTTCTAGTTCCATATTGAGTGTTCAGCAAAGAATCTCTCTCTCTCTCTCTATATATATGCAATGGAACAGTAACATTAGTCAGGTTGGACTAGCTCTCAATATGTTCCATTCCAAAATAGCAAATACGATTTGGAGAAGACCCCGCAAATGATTCAAGAGTTGCACACCCACCCCGCGATCGCCCTCCTGGCGCGCTGGCTCTTTCCTCAGCTTTCGAGAAACGAGTGATCAGCTTCCGCCTGATTGATGGTTTTGAGCCCGGTTTGGACGCTAGGGGCTAGCTCCCCCATTTGGTTTCACCAGAAAGCGGGGTTCAAGAAACCACCAATCCAAACCACCAATTACGGAGTAGCTGAGGGGTGTTTTCTTTTGGACCCCCCGAGATGTTGGCGGCTTTAAAAAAGCAGCTAGGAGGAAACCCGCCATTTTTTTGGGGGGTCCTTCACGGTTTTACATCACGTTCCTGTCAACCACCAGGGAAACCATGCAAACAGGGGCCCCCTTCATGCACGTGAACTCCTCCCATTTTGATGCACGCGGATCCTGATATATCCCGACAAGGGCGACGTATATCATGGCAGGCGTCATGACGTTCTTGGCCTCCGCTTGAAAGGGCTTGTTCTCCTGGCCAGCCAGAATCCCTCTGATTCCACTTCCCGGTTCAGGTCAAGCAAACAAAACACCCTTTGAAGACTACATAAACAGGACTACAGTTGCAACTGGGATCCAAGCGCAAGAGGCCACATGCTTCAACCGCCCAAAAACCTACATTCAGCATAGCCTGTTATATATTCCATATGGGTGTTTGTCGGGAATGAGGGACTAAAGACGGCTGGCCTCCCAAGACCTGAAATCTGAGGGGCAAAGGACTTCACAAAACAGGTCTCGGGCTTTGGGGGTGGGATGATTTCAATCATTTTTAAGTCATGTTCGAGGGTCCAGGCGGGTTCCGGATGAGAACCGTCCCACACAGTGGTGCAAAGTATTGCAAGGAGAAACACCAAGGATTGGGAAGGTCTGGCCGATCTTTAGCAAGTGTTTGCTTGTATCCATTACATTGTACTTCTCATACTTTTCATAACACAAGTTGAAAAGTCCCCAAATGCATGCTTAACCCATGTTGAACTCAGGAAAACATTTGGAGGGTTGTCAAAAATTAGTACCCTTTTTGACCCATGGCTTATGTGGGGGCCCGCCCTTTGACGGGGTATATTTCTGACCACCCACCATGTCGTCTTACGACTTGGGTCCTTTCGCACACGCGAGACGGCGCGGACTCGCTCGAACAATCTGCCGGGGTCCTTCTTCGGCTTCTTGGGCTTCTTTGGCTTGGCCTGCGGATTTGGTTGTGTTGCGCGTTCGAGCGACCAACTCGGATGGACGGGCGTCCGACTCAGGTGTCCTTTTGGTCAAATGGCTGTGGCTCAAAAAGATGTGCCTTGGTAAATGGAACCAAAGACTAAAACCTGCGTCATCCGGCTCTTCAATTTTGAGCCACACACAAATAGATGGGTGCTCATCTGGTAAATGGATGGCAGAAAACCAATTCCACTAGACCAGTGGAACCCATCGATTTTCAACCAACCTAAAAAGGCCACCGATGGGTCCGACGGGCGGAATTGGATTTGAGGAACCCGCTCTAAAAAGAGTAGAGTTAAACAAAAATGTTAAATTCAAGAACATCAGGGTGAGTTTGAGGATGCCTTACCAAAATGGACCTAGATGGATGGATGTTCCAAAAGAGTTCTCCCGTGTACTCTGATGCAGAAAGTATTTTGTTGAGGAGCAATTTCAAGCCAAGCCCCATACACTCACAATTTCACACCCAGATGGTTGCCTTTTTCAGGACAAATACTAGGCTGCTTTTTCAACAACTGTATTAGAGGTGAGCCACATGTTGGAGGTCACTTTGCTTTTTTAAAACCAGAATGTACGCAGCTATACGACATGAGGCCACGCACTTTGGGGGATGCCCGAAGCAAACAAACGCAAATGGATCCACTGATTCAAAGCCGTAGCGAGAGACATGGGAAGGTCCTTCTAAGATCTTCTGAATGATCCTTGGCCCGTGACGACTACTGCAGTGGTATCAGGTATCCAACCTACCCCTTCCAAGCTGGCTCTGGCTGTGAATCAGACTGTAGGGAACTTTGAATCGAATTCAGCCATCATCATCCGCCGATGCCCAATCCGCTGTAAGCCCACAAGCCTAGAGCCATTAAGGCCATAAGGGTGTTTCTCCAAATAGGATTTGGTCCCCTCAAATGGTTGGCCTCCTTTGGTGTTTCTTTGAATGCCAACCCAAAGGGCGTCGGCCCATTTTGAGAAACTCCCATAGTTGGGATGTTCATTTTCAAATCCCCTAGTGAAAGTCCAACTGTTAGTGCGTTAAATGGAAACCCGACCACCAAACCAACTGAACAAGCTAAACACCTCAGGATTCGCCAGGAACCACACAAGATCAGTGATTCGCGAGGCCAGCGGACCCCCCCGGACTCTCCATTTTCGTGGGCCGGGGGGCCGGGGGTCTGATGAGCGAGCATGCAGGCCTTGCAGGAGGTAGTCAATCCTTCCACGCAGGCCTTGTGATCTCATACTGGCCAGGCCTGGACATGCTTTCGCAGCCGCCCGTCTCAATATCTGGCCGGGCCCTGACAGCCTGACTCGCTCGCTTTCCCCGGCCTCCACGAAGACGATGAAGTCGCCCAGCGTGCGCTCCGAGGGCCGCTCCTCGCGCTGCTCGTCGTAGAGCTCCCGCTGCACCGGGTCCCCGAGCACTTCGAAGGCGGCGGCCAACTCCTGACGGAGCGCTGGGAGCGGGGCTCGGCGCGCGGGCTCCGGGCGCGGGAAGTGGACGCGGGACACTCGGACTCGGACTGGGGAAGGACCATGTCCGTGGCCTGGCAAGTCCCTGGTCGCCTGGCAACCAGGGGAATCACCCTCTACCGAAGCAAAAAAGGAAACTGTGATTCTCAAATCCTGCCCCAACAAATATGCTCATTCAAGGTGCCGTAGTCAAAACTTTAAGAAAAACAACTTGAAGGAACAGGGTGCAGGGTCTAGAGTGGCCCGCGAATTTGGGTGGTTTGGATTCCCAGTCAAGAACCAAGGTTTCAATTCCAACCAATCCAAACCACCTAAGTGTCATCTGAACTGTACCTCTCTTCAGCTTCTCTGCAATTGGTGGTGCGGATTGGTGGTTTGGAGGTTAAGGGCCGGATTTGCCCTCTATAATGGGTTCAACTCCCCAAACCACCTATCCAAATCACCTCGGGGTTAACTGTAGGTCACCAAGGGGTTTCCCTCTCGAAGGGCTGCCTATGTGGCGAGGTCCATTGGCTGTTCTTGCTTCACGGACACCGGCAGAACATTCTACAGGACATTAACCTACCCACCAAAAACCGGTGGGGTTCCTCGACGTATGATTTCCCGTTTCTTGGATTGGTGAAACATGTTGACCCTGGCTGGCTCATGTTTACACGCTTCAAAAACAACTTGCGCGTTCACATGCTGGGATGTTCAAAGATGTTTTAAGCTGATGCGGGACATCGAATAAACAAGCACGTGTGTGTGTGTGTAAACTGTATGTATTAGACACTGTGCGCGGCATATCTTGCACTGTTACGCTTCGTCCTGGAGTACCTGAATGAGGGCAAGAAGATTATTCTGTTGGTATGGAGGGCAACAGCTAGCTGGAAGGCACCATCCCTTGCAACAACTACCTCTGCAAAGTTCCGCTCGCCTCCACATGCCCACTGTGGTCTCATGAACATGAGAACATGGAAGCCAGTAGGAATGCAATCCACCTGCCCCGTTTCCCCTATCTCCGTGTGGTGTGCCAATTAGTGCCTCATGCAGTGAGGGAAGATATGAGAAGGCAGTCCTTAAACTTCTCCGCAGCGTTTGCATCCCCATCCTTGGGAAGACGAAAAGAGAATGATGCGATCGATTGCACTGAGGGCCGTCCACTTTTTGTTTGGCAGAGCTGGTGCTCTGTTTAAACTTGGGTCAAAAATAGGGTTGATTCCTGATTCACCTTCACATGGGTCCAGGGGGTGACTGTCTCGTGGAGATGCCATCCTTCTACACGAACCGGGACCGACCAAGAACTGGGGAGTTCATTGATCCCAGGTCAACATGTGGTCAACATGTGGTCAACATGTGGCATCCCTCAAAGCGGAGCCTACTGGCGGCAATGCGGGCAACCAGGATGGTGGCACTCGGTGGTGCATTGATCCCTTGCCACAAGTGAGACTTCACTAGCATATCTCAGAAATCCCTCTACACGCTGAAGGTCTAAAAGTCTAAGGAACCGTATGGCTAGGAACCGTGAAGGAAAGTGGAAGTCTTTACATATCCCACCGAGTGTTGACACTTGCCCATCCGTCCTGACCGCCTTTTTGATCGCAGCTTTTGACCAGGTGAGTCTAAGGGCTACGGGGCGTAGAGCATAAAAAACACAGATTCTGATTCTACCAATTTCTACCATCATTCCAAAACCCGAAATGAAATAAAGGTTCCCCAAATACAGGGCCTACATCATCGGTGTTTGCTCTTTTTACGCGTGAGCTTGCCATTAAATGTCCGATAGATCCGGCGACTTCACGTTGGGCTAGTTTCACTATGCTCATGGCAGTGGTGCTCGCTGCCACAACAAGAGGAACACGCACCACATGAGGGGTCTGTTCTTACCACATGGGCCTGTGTTTGTGTTCCAAACCAGCAAAACCTCATGGACCAACTTACCTCTTGGCTTTTGGAGAAGCAGATGGGTTGCAAACGAGCTATGTGCATCTTGCTTGGGGATGGATACGCACGGTCACTGCCTGCAAGCTATGTCTGCCAAATGGGGGAATCGGTCAGTTTCCCTTCAAGCTCACCCCACCCGAAAGAAACCACCAAGTTTCCCATTCCCTTCAAGTGCCCATTTCAACCGCCCCACCAAGATGGCTCGCTCTCCACTCCTTGGGTCCTTTTTTTCAGTCCCGAAAAAGCGACCAAGTCCACTTCCAGAACCCTTCGCCCCATCTTTTTACACAAAAAGAGAGAGACCAAGTCCCCAAGTCCCCAAGTCCCGACTTCCAGAACCCAGAGAAGAAAGGAGACACCCCGACTCCACTAACTCTCGAAGCCCGGCCCCTGCGGCCGAGCCGCGTTCTTGTCGGGGTGCCACTTCAGCGCCAGCTGCCTGTAGGCCTGCTTCACCTGCTCCGGCGCCGCGCCGGAGCGCAGGCCCAGCGCCTGGAGAAATGAAGGAACGGCTCGGGGCTGGCGGCTGGCGGGGGGGGCTGGGGGCTGGGGGATGCTGGGGGGGGGATGTGTGAATAAAAAAATATGACCCCCTCCCCCCCTCCCAAAAAAAATGGTGGGGGTGTTTCGAATATTTATGGACCTCCGCCCCATGGCTTCGGTTTTTCCTGCTGGCTTAGCTTGAAAAGCAAAAAATCAGACACCAGTTGGGAAGGGTTACATGCAGAGTTCCATGTTTTGCCTACCTTGGGGTAGGCTTAAACGCAGGGGGGTAGTCAAAAAGTGGAACCCTGGTCGGGGAAATTGTTTGACGTTCCCACAAGCAGGCGCCTTGTAGTAGTCTGGCAGCATCTGCAAATTCAGGCGGCAGTGCACACAGGATCTTGCTTGCTGATGTCTTGTGGTGTGTGCATTTGTTGGCTAAGTGATGAGCATGTGTGTGTGTGTGTGTGTGTGTTTGCTTGTGCCCGTGTCTCTGCCATTACACTCCGAACTCATTCGCCATGTCGATTTTTTTTGAGAGCCGAAGCTGCATGACTCCCCACTTCGCAAAACGCGACCGAAAGAACACATGTGCATATTCAATGCCGAGTACTAAAGGATCTGCCGACTGTGATGTTTGTTTCACCTATTCTTGTTTGTTACTTTGTCTTCAAGGGACACCCTCTCCAAAGGAAAACAGGGCATCACTGGAAGTCTACCCATCAAAGCATGGTTGTAAACAAAATGGAACGGGCGGATCTCCGCACCCAGCATACCCAGGCTCAGCAAGTAAAGCATGGACGCCCGCAAAACATCGGCGCGGACGTCGCGTATCTTTTCGGCCGTGGAGCACGTTCAGACCTCGCGGGGACGCTGTGACTCACTTGCCCCGTTGGGACCTTGAAATAAAAGGTGTTCACCTTGTGGGGCCACTAAAAATGGCTGAAGAGGGGAAACTAAAACGCAAGGTTGATTTGTTTTGGGCAACTGAGCTGATTTGTTTTGAAATGACTCACATCTTTGTCCTTTTCTCACTTCCTGAGCGGATTAGCCCCAAAAAACAAACAAACTTGTTGTTTACCACTAAGAAGGTCCAACCCCAGAAAGTCACGATCAGGTCCATGAACTTGATCGGAAGTGAGGTGAACTGCAACCTGGAACCCATTCATTCGAACCCTCTGACATAGGCTTGCCACAAGTGGTTTTGGCGCCTCCGTAGGCACGAAGGGCACTTCACGCTTCTCCAGGGCGGACTTCAATTCGTCTAACCTGAAGCCGAGTCAAATGGATCTGCAAACAACAGACAAAAAACTCGCACCTGGCGTCTCGCATTCTGACATCGGAAGTTGGAAATGACCCCGAAATAAGCCACCGCCCCTCCTTTAAGGGAATCCAACAAAACCGTTCATTCCCAACACCCTGAACGGTCATTCCCTACCGAGCCACCGAGCCGGGTAGCGACTTCCCATGATTTGGAGAAAAAAACACGTACTGGGTCTGCCAAAGTGACGTCCTCAAATGGCTGTGGGTCAAAAATATGTACCCAAAATGGAATTCTGGTAAATGGAAACATGGACCAAAACCTGCGGTCCCCTGGTGGTTTAATTCTGACCCATACCCAATTACCCTCATTGGTGGTTCGCGGCGTACGGAGCGGAAGCCGACCACGGAAATCCGTGGTTGCAAGACTGCGCATGACATGAGGCGCTACAGGTTGAGTTGAAGGCTTGGGGCCGGGTGGCTCGTTTCTGATGTGAAAGAAATTTGGATCACCTGTCCTGGATTTGTTGCTTCGGCTTAGCCATGTGCGCTTGCCAGCTCAGTTGTGAGAATGAGACACCCTTGCACAAGCACTGTTAGATAAGTGGCAACAGGAGGCCTCCAGCAGTAGGTTTTTGCGGTCACATGTTGAGTGCCCTGCTTTTTTTTGGCAAGTGCGGCCCATTAGCTATCCACAATGGAGGTTGGCTGTTTGGAGGATGTTTTGCTCTTCAAGACGGGTCATTCGCAGACATGAGAGAAGCAACTGGAGTGGATCAGGACTCGGCCCCGGCCATATTGCAAGTGGGGGAACTAGTTTGCACTATTCCATTTGTGGGTACATTTGGGGTTTCCCGATTTACCCGAAGCAAAAACAAATAGCCCACGAAGAAACAACACTTTTGAAACAAGAGGACTTTGCTGGTGGCTCTTTTTCTCTTGCCCTGAAAGTGACACATTTTTAGGATTCCCAACACATCCCAACACATCCCAACACATCCCAACACATCCCAAGACTCTCTCTCTCTCTCTTTTACTTTTGTGGCGTGGGTCTTTTTGATTCTCCGCTGAACGTGAAACAAACATGATGACTCCCAAAACATCCCACGACTCTCTCTCTCTCTCTCTCTTGCTTGCTTTTGATTCCCAAACCATCCCACAACATCCCATCTCGCTTTTTTCTCCCCTTTTTTTCGGGGGGGGCGAGGGGGTCCCGTCCGTGAGGGAAGGCCGGCCTTCCCGTTGGGCCCGTTGGGCCCGTTGGGCCCCCCTGCGTCGGGCGCCTTTGGCCCGGCACCAAGGCCTCGTAGTGCCCAGGGCTGTAACCTGAGCTCTTCGGTCCTTTCAGTTGGGGCCAGGACTCTACAGGTAGCCGAACCATTTTGTTGCCACCAAAGTCACCAAGCCCAAGCCCCAGTTGGGTGTGGGTCATGGTCATATATATATATATATATGGTCATGATCATCTATACATCTAGGGGTAACTTCCATTTCCATTCTGTCCAGGGATCCGGATCTTTCTAGAAAACCACCAAAAACCCTAGGCGAATGGATCCGGTTTGTGAAAAGAACGATGGCTGAAGAAAAAAGGGGAATCAACCTCTAGAAGGTCGGTATCCCCCAACAGCGCTGCAACCCCCTGCAACCCCCTGGAACCCTCTGCAACCCTCTGGAACCCTCGAAAACCCTCACTGAAAGCCGGCCTCAAAGCGACCCTTTTGAGGGGCCCCTTTCAAGGACCTCTTTAAGGGACCCCTTTAAGGGCCCAGAGTAACTAGTCCCACCATTGCTCACTTGAGTGGATGGGCCCAAACAAAAATGCAAGGCTGCAATTTGTTTGCCACTTAATTACCCCCCCCCCCCGCCAATTCACATGGAACCTGACGTTTGGGGGGGTTCTGGTTTGGACCACTTTCCTTTTAAAGGGACCCCCGAACGTCAGGTACATCATGCCTGAGGCAAGATCGCGTGGGACAAGCTGTTGCGATTGCTGTCAGAGAGGCAGGGCGCTGAACTACCGCAGACGATGTGGGCATAAATGGGGCAAAACAAGTAAGCAAGCTTGGGGTTTGCCAAAACCGAACATGTATGAAGTCCAGAGGAAGGGCGTGAGTTGGAGGAGGCACAATCAACACCTGGTATCAAGGTGGGTGTGCAGCGGAAACCTGCATATAGTTTCTCTAGCTTGTTTCTCGGATGTGAAAACCTGGTATCAAATTGGTTTACCATCATGTTTTCCCAAAACCAAATTGCAGAACGAGGGTTGTGATATTGGCACCTACCGTGGATGGACAAAATCCATTTCGCACCACTTTGCGAAACCATGGTTGAAACCATAGAATAAGGTTTGTTGGCATTTGGGTGTGAATTTGAATTAGAGACCCTTTGGTGGACATTATTTAGGTGGGGATGTATGTCCAACCACTTTTCCGCGGGTTCCTCATTAAAATTCATGGCGCTATGTACCTTTGGGCAATCAACAGTAATTAATCTCCGAACGGTGGCGAAATGGATTCGGATTTCGCAACAAGTCTGGCTGCAGTTCCCACCCTTGCAGGGGCTTTGCGACTTGGACCCTATGGGAGCTCACTGGTTTTTGGTGCGAAACCTCCACACTCCACAGAAACACCGAAGACACCCAGAATATGCCCCCAAAAACCGCTCAAACCGGGCGCGTCTGTCTCTGAAGGTACCCGTTTTGGCGCTGGCAAAACCAAAACTAGTTCCACGCATTTATTTGGAGGCTTCCCTTTTAGACAAGCCCTCAAAGCCGCAACCTGTCAGTCGATGCAAAGCCAAGAGGTGGGTGCTCAAATGAGACGAATCTCGATCTCGATCTACACGAAGGAACTCAGAAAATCGGGTTGAACCAACAAGTCAAAGGCTTGCCCGAGATTTGCCCAATCAAAGGCTTACAGCAACGATGTCTGAACCATGGAGCACTCCAAACCGCCGCGCAGCGAATGAGTCTGGTGTCATGCGTAAAGATGCAATGGCGGGTCGGCTCACAGGATAAGGCAAACGCTTCATGTATCATGATCGATGATCATAGCCTCTTAGACTCTTCCCTGCCAAGCATGTTCAAACATACACAACGCGACCGCTAGGTTTTTCTCTCCTTCCCAAGAAGCCAGGAAATTCTACAGGCAATTCGCCAAAACCAAACTTTTTGGTGGAAGAACCTTCTGAGGATGGCTTTTGGGGGGTAGAAAGGGGTCTATCTAAGGTACCGAGCGACCCTCTGGGTGTGGAACTTCCAGCGCTTGCCCACTTTTTTCCTTGGTTGTCAGGCCCACAGCTGCAAAACCCTGTCGACCAGATCCTGTCGCTCAGCTTTCAGATTGGCTTGCTCCGCCTTCCACGTGGAGCCACGCATAATTCCTCGGCGGAACTCCACGCGGCAAAAAGGATCAACCCGAAATGGGTTGATGTTGAAGGGAAAAGATCGATGTGTTGGTTGATTCACTTCAAAGCACAAAAAAAACAGTCCTCCCAGAGGGAGCAAACAAAATGAACAGATACTGTGGATGGTTGCGAAATCCTGCACCACTGTGCAGAAACCCTGGAATGATGATTCCCCTGGAAAAAATGGTTTCAACCATGATTTCAAAACGGTGCAGGATTTTGTCCATCCACTGTATTAAAGGGAAAAGGATCGAGTTCTTGGTTGATTCACTTCAAAGGACTGCCAGAGACAAACACAAGAAGAAGGTTTTAACAAAAGGAGTGTACTCGATCTGGGATTCGCCAACTTTGATCCATCTTGGCCAACTTCAGGTCGATGCGAAGGGCCTCCTTCCAAAGGCTTAGCACTTCCAGGAACTGCCCCATCTTGCTACTGCAGCGCTTGTCATCTGTGGACTCCACGAAGTCGCCAGAGCACTGGCCCTTCCTTAACTCGCTGATGTGAAATCTAAGCGTTTTTGTATTACACCCTGGGGTTACACCCTTGGGAAATGACGCAGAATGGTTCAAAATAACACGGTTTAATCCGGAAATGTGCCCAAATGGGGGGTGTATGGCCAGGGTGTAATACAAAAACCCTAGCTTAGATGAAAGCTTTAAACTGTTCGTGTTGTGATATGATTGTGGATGCCCGAATAACAAATGCTAGCAAGCCAAACACCAACCATGGCTGAATCTTCGTTGGGTTTCCAACTTGTTCCCTACGTGCCGCACAAATCCGACTGTAAAGGCTAAACGTTTACTCGGTTGCCTTCTGCTCCCCTGTCAAAAGTCTAACTTTTAGTGGTTTAATGGAAACCCATGTTTTTTTTGCAAAAAGTTGAAGTCCCAACATGCAAGCAAAATGCACCAAAGTCTAAGTTTGGGGAACCGTTATAGCTAACTACGCGCTGAGCCTCAGAACGGTGTAACTCTCCGTGTAGAATTTCGCCTTTCGCTCGAAGCTCTCGATCTGGGGGAGGATCGCCGTCTTCATCTCCGGCATCGAATGAATGTCGAAGAACTCCTGGGGCAGAAAGTCGTTCGCTTGGAGACCTTGAGTTTGGGATTCGGGGAACCCCGGAACCACCTTTTTTCTAGGGGTACTTTCCCCATTCTTTCCAGGGATCCTTCCTTCCAGAAAATCTCCAGAAACCGCGGGAAAACGGCAGGTTTTTGAAAAGAACGAGGATTGAACAGAATGGGGAATCAACCCCTGGATTTTTGGTCGTCTAATGCATGCTTCGTGACGTCGACCCCTAACCAAAACAGAAGTACTTCCCAGAAACAACCGGCCTGGCATACCTTAAGGAAACCAGAACCCACTTGTGCTCAATCAAGTTCAGGGCAGGAAATACATGTTTGCCCCCAAAGTAGACTCAAACCCAGGGTTGGTTTTTCTTAGGGGTCGTATGCGGATTAAAGTCTACCTTGGGGTCCTCAAAATATATGATCTCTGAGTTTTAAGTAGGGACCCTTTGGTGGACATCATTTGGTGGATTTGTGTCCACGGATCCCACGTTTGAGGAGCTTCCCCATGACTTATCCTGGAAAATGGACAGGTAGACTAAAATTCCTGCGGTTTGCCCCAGGTGCTAAAACTTTGAGCCACATATGGCACTGGAACTTTAGAAGTTTAGCGGATTTGTGTCCACTCTTCCCACTTTTCAGGAGGTTCCCCACAGTGAAACCGGCAGGCGATGGACCCATCGCCTGGTAGAGCTGCGGGCAATGCTCCAGGCCCAAAGCCAAGCAGTGCTTCACCACGCGCCCGGTGAAGGTCTCTCCGCCGCCGGCCGCGTAGGCGCCGCTATAGACCACGCCTTCCAGGACCTTCTGGGCCTCCTCCTGGAACTCCCGGTCCTCATGATCATCGAAACATGACACATGACTGCGGTTGCACAAATAGGTAACTTCATACAGATTTTATGTAATTTATGCTTCATATGGCTGTGGTGGTCAAAATTAGGGTAACCCCAATGAGAAACTTATCCTTCATATACCCTCCCTTCCACTAACGTGGCACCTGACGGAGGGTCCATTGAAGAGGAAAAGCATCTTCCAGGTACTTTGACAGGTGCTATGTTAGTGGAAGGGAGGGTAGATTTCATATGGCTGGGGTTGTCAAAATTAGGGTAACCCCAAAATGGACACATGGAATAAAACCTGTGGTCCCCTAGTTTGATTTTGACCCACACCCATATAGATTTGATGTAGTTCTACCAGTTTGTTTGGATCCATTGTTAGCTTTTATGGATTAGAAGAACCAAACTCTTTGATTGTTTTTGTGTTTGCTTAATCCTGAATCATATTTTCTCGATTTGATCTTTGATTTTTAAAATTATTTTGTTGACCAAAGGTTCGTTCGGGGATTTGGACGTGGAGATGCTTCGCCACTTTTGGTTGGTTCCAATTCATGGCCTTTCGTGCTACCCTTTCATCAAAACCTCCATTCGAATCCTATTTCGAGTCCCTTTCTTTTTGTGGCAATTGGATGACAAAAAAGACAACCCCTCCCACAAAACTACCTCCTATCGAATCCCATTTAACAGGTCCCTCTCTTTTTGTTGCAAGTAAATGAAAAAGAGACAACCCCTCCCAAACAAAAAAGCTAACAAGAGCACCTCTGTATGTCTGGGAAGAGCACTCACCCAAAATGGCAATCAATGTGCGATCTTACAGTTACAAGGTTCCTATGGTCCTATGTTGATCTCATGTTGATCCTATGTTAATCCAAACAGTTACTACATTCGTTCCAAAGAACATAATTGCACATCGCTACATGTGCTGAGGTGCAGAAGTTCAACATCTAATGCACGTTTGTGGCAACCAAAGCTACTCACAACTCACAAAGGGAACGAACAACTGAAACCTGGGCTGGCTTCATCCCCTGCTAGTGGGTTAGATGGAAAAAGCCCGCTAAACCCTAAACACTGAAAAACCTAGGGGGACGGCTGGAACCGCCAAGAAATCCCTGTCCTTGGTCGAAAATGGAAACTTCTCGCGCACGCAGCAAAGCGTATAAAGCCCACCTTCGTTATGAGTGGATTTGATCTTCCTCTCTTCTGACCGCAAAGCCGCCAGTGGGTACACCCAGGCGATGAAACACCACAAAGCAAACATCAGGGTGTGTGTTTTACAGGCAACTCAGTGAGAACTCACATTTGAGCACTCGCGCTGCAGCATCAGAAGTCTTAACTTTCCCCCAACTTGTTGCATGTGAGAGAGCAATGATTGATCATCGATACACTAAACAAGTGGTGGCAATCAGCTTGGGCCAACTACTTGTTCAAACATGTTTAAACCATGTTTGGTTGAGCATCATTACTTAGGTTCTCGTGGTCTGCTTGTTTAAACCAGTTAGTTGCGCAACCAATCCGGCTGGCAATGGCGACTTGACAAATGTGCGCACCAAGGATTGAAGCTGTCAAAAAGGACGTTCATGGTAGATGTTCGCGAAACCATGCGCAACCTTTAGCGCGGTGTGTCTGCAATGATGGCGGTACCTCTGTTGACGCGAAGAAAGGAACCATCTCCACACTTCATTACTTTGGCATGTCTGCGAACTTCTCAAAGCCCTGAAATGACGTTTGGCACTCAAGGCGTGTTGGCTGATTCTTCAGCCTGGGGTATACTCATGTATTGCATTTTTCCTTGGGTTGTCAAGGGTGTGCCGCAAGGCCTTTGAACACTTCAAGCTAGTTGGTTCAAGCTTGGGTAGAAATTTGGCTTGCTGACTAAATCCCTTTCAGTTTGGTTGGTAAACTAATTGGTCGGCAAACTGGCTAAAATCCCTTTCCAACCAAACCAAATCTTCACTTTCCAACCCGCAACTTCTACCCAAGCTGGTGCTGACGAAAATCTTCAGTTTTTGCTGGTTAGCTTGGAACGCACTAAAATCCCTTTCCAACCAAACCTTTGGTTGCTGACTAAAACCATGAAAGCCACAAAAACCCCTGAACTTCACTGGCCACTCGCCGCAAAGCGAGTCGGGGGCCCCCGGCGCAAAGTCAGCAGGTTGCTCCGCTGCTCCTCCGGCCGGTCAAGGCCCGGGAAGTGCCGTCCTGTGGCCGAAAAAGCGGAGGGTTGCCCCGGCATCGGCGACGCAAATTTTTGTTGGGAGCCCCCCGAAATGATATTCCCTTGGTTTCCCCAAAATCAAACGTTCCTTTGGTTTCAAGCCATTTCCATGTCCATTTCTCCAAGGCTTGCAGGCGCTCCTTTGGTTTCCGACTTCTGGGAACCCCCCGAAATGCCTCCGAAATGGTTGTTTTTCCCTTTGGTTTCCGAGAAACCCACCAAAAACAAGGTGGCCTCAAAGAAAGAGACGGCCAAAAGCTGGTTCTACCGTTCTACCGTTCTACCTGGTCCGTGGTTGATATTTCAGCTCGTTTCACCTGTTGCGAAGGTGTGGTGGATGCCGATCGCATGTTGCAAGTAAACCAACCATGCACCACAAAGTAACAATGCCAAATGGCCGTGGGTCAAAAATGGGTACCCAAAAGGCCCAGAATGGAACCCTGAGTAAGCCCGGATACTTTAAAAGGGGATCCCTTAGCAAAATTGAATGGAAACCCCAAGCAGTAGCTTCTTCAAAGGTATCATGTGAACCACAGACTCAAACATGTGGTCCCTACCACACCCTTTTTGTTTTCTTTCGGGAATGTCACCTTTTCCGGAATCCACATTGAAATTGAAATCAGGGGACTTCTCTCTATGGACCGGAAAGTTCTGGAAGGATCAAAAACTTGGGTGTGCACGCGATCGGGAGGGAACATTGAAGGCTTGCTTTCAAGCAAACTACATCCATGCTCTCAACCTCGGAATCTACGCTCAACTAGGGGAACCACCCTGATTAGGTCCAAACGCCATGATCATGAAACCGCACGCACGCACCACGAGAATTCTGCAACTCAAGTCGGACATGACGAGTGTGTGTGTGTGTGTCTTGTTATTTTGACATACGCGTCTCTTTTGAGGATACAGCTTGCACCATGGTAAAACACCCGCCATTTTGGGGATCCCCTATTTTGATACAAACCCACATACCTCAGTTGCCCAAAGAACCTGGAAGTGAAACGTTAACTTTTTGGAACATGTACTAAAGCTGGACCAAATCAGGGAAACCCAAAGGGCAAAAGGTCTGCTTTGGGCAGGTGAGGTACTCACAGCACCTCCGTTCCCCGAGCTATTTAGAAACGAGCCGGCCGGCTCAACTTCGCCCTGCCTAGCAAGTCCAGCCGTATACGCGAAAGGTACTGTACGATTTTCCAGCTCAGGGCACCAACAAAATTACCCGAAGCCCCACACCACCGGACCAGACCGAATTTGACTCCAATTCCCTTTACTCGCTTGCTAGAAGTGTTTAAACTGCTGATCTACCGAACGTTTGATCTAAACCCAAAAAGGGACGAAAGTCCGAAGCTGAACTCAGGGAGTGAGAGCCACGAAACCAACCAACCACACCAAACCCCAAGGGCCCCAAGGATCCGAGTGAGTTACTCAAAGGCCGCGTCTCTCGCGCCAGCGGCTCTTTTCATTCGGTTTGCTCTGAACTGAACGCTCCCGGCAATCGATGATCACCTCCGGCGATCGAAACAGGCCAATGACGCCACGCCTGAAGTGATACACCAAGAAACATGGCCTGGTCTCAACGCGGTACCCTCAAAATGGGCGGGTTCCCTTTGGTTTCCCTTTGAACCGACCTGAAAAAGGGTACCCTCAAAAGACATGTGCATATATTTGTGTTCAGGTTCTGCTACATATCTAGCCTATACCAAAAGTAATGTTTAGATACAAAAAACAAAGAGTTTGCAATATGCAGGAAACAATGGCTGACTGATTGAGATCAGTTGCCAACTCATGAACCGGGAGTCCGACTGCAGTAAATGCCAGGAACACACTACGATCAGCATGCGCTGAGCGTGAGAACGGTGCAAACAAATGGGTGTGTCTCCAAATTGGGGGACACCACAAAAGGCTAGTTTCCTTTTGGTCTGCGTTTCAAACCGCTCCACTTTTTTGTGCGGGGTACCCGCAAAGAAAGACACACCCAAATCTAGACGTGCAAGCGGTGGAGTTTTCCAGCGCATTGCACCCAACAAGGGGGGATTGAAAAAACGCCTCGGCTGGTGGCGAGCGGGCGAGCGCGTGTGGTGGCAACTTGTGTGTAAACAGGTGTTTAATTTTGCACATCGGTTGATGGGAAAACACACATCTTCTCCTCCAAAAAGAAAGAGATGAAAGATCCAACGGGCATTCAAGTCTGCAGAGCTTTTTAAATTGTGGTACGAACTTGTTCGTCGATTCTTGCCTTCTTACCTTTTCGCCGTCTTGCCTTCTTGCATTCTTGCCGCCTCTGTCTTATTGAATATTGAATTTGGAGTGACAGCTTCGTGGTTCCAGACGATAACAGGCGATTCAGCATGTCTTTGCTCTGATTTTGCCAGCCTCAGGCCCTTCATTTCATGCCAAAGTGCCGCTGAATGGCAAACGGTTGCGTCATGTTTGGGAGGCATTTGCCAACCTCTGCCTGCACTACTCCAGTGGCCGCTTCTGCCGCAAAGTTTCGCCGCCCTACGGCATCGGCATCCATTCCCGAATCCAGCCGAGGCAATCCATTGACTCATTCTTGCATGGAGGCACTCGCTGCCAATGCCTTCTCAGCAAGAAACTCCTGCATCATGTGCGCGATGTAGGTCACTTTCAGGCTGATGCTCACGATGTCCTTAGGAAAAAAAAAGGTTGCAAAACAGTTGCCCCCTTTCGTGTTGGAAATTCTCAATCGACCAAAGGGGGTTCAAGTCCAAATCCAGGTCCCACCAAACCACATTTACCATTGGGGTTCACTTTGTTTACAACTGGAGAAACGTAGATGTCGCAACTCCCAATTTGGGTTTCACCATCCCCGTCAGAAAGGCAAATGGTGTGGATGCCGGACGGACCTTTGTGCCATGCAACGGGACAGTATCACAGACATTGAATTTAAGCAGCAACTTCCCACTTTGCGGAAATGGACCCTGTCCTCCCCAAATGATTCATAGAACCAGCAGGACACTCTACAGGAAATGCGCAAAGCACACAGGAAAGAAATAACTTGCTGTATATTTTTGGGTTGACTGTGTTTTACCATGGTTCGTGGCTGGGTGTGGTTGATGTACTCGCAGCTAGGGCATCTGCCGTACGTCAGGTGTGTGGGCGGTTGTCAAAAATATGGCTCCTCGCCTAATGGAGGGTACATTCAAAAGGGCCCCAAATCTTGACACCCCCTTCCCCCCCTGTTTGCGTGTCTTTTTCTTTCGAGACGCACTAGAATGGTGGATTGTCCTTTGGGTTTCCCTTTAAACCAAAAGGGCGTATCCGCGTATCAAATCCAAGAAAAGACGAGCGACCCATTCTGGTTGCAAAGGACCCACCAAGGCCATGGTGTTTTTTTGCCCATCACCACTCACCTGACGTATCCTGACCTTGTTTTGCAGGCATGTGGAACACGGGCCAGGACTGTGACGGAGCGGGTCATCCCTCAAGACCACGTCACCACCTTCAACGAAACTCCCCTGGTACTGCACAAAATTTGCCAAGTAAAAGAGCATAAAGACATGAGGCGAAACTCAGGCCAGAAAAAGCTTCAGTGAATCAGTGAGGTAAAGAAAGTTGAAGTAACATAGCACCTAGTTTGATGTCAAAAGAACAAGACTTGAATTCGAGAGCCTGAAAGCAAAACCGAATCTTGGCCCAAATCTGGGGTACACAAACAGAAACAAACAATGCTCGGATTATGACTCATATTGAGTCAACCTTAAAACACACAAACATGACATAGTTTTGGAGGAGACCCCAGCAAAAGGTATATCAAAGGGCACACAACCCCACACGTAACGTGGAAAACCCCTCAAAGTCCACCTGCTATACAGTAAAATGGGATCACTGCTTGAAGGGGCAGGGTACTTATCAGGTGACTTGGTATCCATTGGCAGGTTACCTAGTTAAACATCGGGGACTTACAACCATGGCTTCCGGTTATATCATGGTCATCTACTTCTCCCAAGGGTCCTGGCGGATTTGCCTCAAAGTAAGTCCTTTTGACACCCCTTCAAGCAACTCGGGCTTTGGTACCGGGTCCCGGCTTCTGCCTTCGAAGCCCCGATCGGACCCAGAAACGAGTACCTGACTTGCCCTTCAAAGTCCCCTCCCTCATCTGGGCCCTCAGATCCCCTGCCAAAAGATTAACTTTTCGTGGGTTGGAAACAAAATCCCCCACTAAACAGCTATAAGGCCAAAAAAGATATATAAAAAAGCTACACGGATGGCTGGGAGCCACCAAGTCATGGCATCGGTCTACGCCAACCCCATCCGGCGAGCCAGCGAACCAAGCGGGGTCTCCCCGCTTGCGGCGAGGCACGCTCTTGGATGGTGGGCCTCTGAGCTGCATGAGGCCCCGGTACACCTCCGACGTCGAGGTGTTTGTCATTGCTTGTCTTTTCGCGCGCGGAGGCAAATGTTGATTTTGTGGTTGTTGTCTTTTGTTGTGTCTGTGACTTTCTTTTTAACAACAAATATGTTGGTTGTTCTTTTTGTTTTGTGTTGGTGTTTTTGTCGTTCTGTTTTGTGCTTTTTTCCGCTTTATGTTTTTTTTAACCGAGGCGAACTACGTTTTTTTGGTTCAGCTGGGGTCATGATGTTGATTCTGTTGTTTGGGGTCAAAGTCAGATGGGGGTGTGTCCCTTTACGCTACCACTGAACGAGGATGACTAAGGCTTCCGTCATTTCCCGGAGGTAAGCAAGGGAGCCACTCGATAAAACAGCGCGGTTCAGAGGCGAGCCGTATTTTTCTTCCCGGCTCTCCTTTGTCCAATGCTTCCGTAAGCATACTCAGTGATGTCATTTCTCAGTATAACCTAGAGAACCACTCGACAAAACCAATGGAAAATTGTCAGTTACCAAGAGTGGCTAGCCTGGAGTCCGCCGGGATGATGTGTCAAAAGGGGGACCCAGAACCTTCTGATTTCCCTTTGAACTACCTACCAAGGGTACCCCAGGTAAACCAATAACAGCTTCCCGGACGAGAAATGAAGAACACGTACATGTCGCAGTCAAATTTGCTTTGACGGATTGATCAAAAGGTCCTTTACATGGGATGACCATTGGTTGGAAAACGTCACTAAAATGATGATACTAGATTGGAAAAACTGACCCATGTCCCCATATTCTGACCCAAAGCATGTTAGACTTGAGCTGCTTCAGAAGCTTTTTCCGCCTTTTCATGGAGTGCTTGTTGGCCCACATCTGTACCCAAGAAATGATATGATTATGTTTCTGCTTCATATTTCGTCTCTGACATAGACTGGTTTTGGAGACGGAGAGAGACAGCTGGGATTGATGTTTCCATCCAGACCTTGGAGGAATCCTTTTGCGGGAAACCTATGAGAGGCTGGGAAGAGTTGGTCTGGTGAAGGGAAACCAAAGGACACCATCCCAACTGTACGCCGTGAGTTGGGTGTGAATTTTCATGGGTCCCGGACCCTTTGGTGGACATCATCCGGAGATTCATCAGCTTGTGAGGTGATTCCTCATTCAGCTTCATGGCCATTTGACCATCGGAGGCTCGCAGCACCACTGTATTCTGTTCGCTGCTAGTCATTCCATGCTGTCACGTGTGTGGTTCGCTTTCCCGCGAAGGGTAGCATGCGATTGACATGCGATTGACACTCCTGGCCGCAAGCAAACGGGCCCCTCAACAGCGGTGAGGAGCACGGGTCTCGTTTTTTGTTGTTGGAGGATACCTCTTTGTTCCTGCAGTTGGGATGGATGAAACCCTTACGTTCGAACAAACCACTGGTGCATGTGCGTCGTACCAACAGGCACATGAAAGTTAGAGGCCAACACAACTTTGGCATCTCTTCCTTTTTTGGGCCCAGACTCCCGAAAAGAAAACAAAAACGCAGGGCTTTCTGAGCTTTGCAGCGCTAAAACTACATGCCAGGGAGCACCCCTTCTGGAAAAACTGGAGGCTCGGGGACGGAAGCGCGGGGTCCGAATCCCCAGCCCAGCTGCCTCATCAGCGCTCAAAGATCCACCCATGTCCTTGCCACACGCGACAGCCGATCGATCCGAGCACACA
Organism: Effrenium voratum; assembly: GCA_963377175.1. Taxonomy (NCBI): domain Eukaryota; class Dinophyceae; order Suessiales; family Symbiodiniaceae; genus Effrenium; species Effrenium voratum. Next base: position 477,443 of record CAUJNA010003355.1, read on the forward strand.
CGGGGCGACAAAATTGGGGTGGGGGGGGGGGGTGGGGGGGGGGGTGGGGTGGGGGGGAGGGGGGGGGGGGAGGGGGTGGGGGAAAAAAATTAGTAATAGGGGGCGTCTGGGGGTGGCCGGTTGCTTTGTTTTTTCACATTTTTTAATATTTTCTCCTAACATTTCTAGGGAGTTGTTTGACTTATTTGTTTTATCATTTGTTCAGTATTTGCTCGCCTGTGTTGTTTTTAATATATTTTTTACATTTTTTTCATTTTCAATAAGTCAAGCAATGGCAACCTTATTCATTATTTACAGTTTTTCAATGAGGTAATTAATGTTACCTTATTCGTTTTTTTAAACCCCAGAATTTGAGAGTATTCAGGGTAAAAGAGTAATTCATAACCTTGTTCATTCATCAATTTTCACCATTAAAAAACAGTATTATAACAGATGACTAACTCTATAAAAAAATAGTTTTAATCATATTATATTGAAATAATATCATTAAAAACAATCACCACTAATCATTGTCATATATTCTATTCGTTTATAAATTTCACTTTCTTCATCAACATTTAATGTCTCTTCTGTATCTGTTTCTGTCTTTGCTTCTGTCTTTGTTTCTTCTTTGTCAGTTATTAAATTGTCCTTGTGTCGTTTTGTTCTTTCGTGCCTCGCTTTATTATGAAGTCCTATCATTATTTTACAGCAAGGACAATCATATTGCTTATGTTTAGTTTCCTTTTCATTTGTCGTATTATGTTCCTCCATATACTCTATACTCCATACTCTTTTAACTATTTTCTGAACAATTTTTTACAATTTTTTCATTTAAGAACAGTCTAACATTTCATCATTTTCAAGGTTCAGGTTTCAGACACAATCTTTATTACATAAACTTCTAGGCGTCCAATTGTCAAGAGGACTGATTATGTCTAAAATAACCCCGCCCCGAAAGTTTGGGGCACCCTGCCCCGAAAGTTTGGGGCACCCTGCCCCGAAGTCCCGAAAGTTTGGGGCACCCTGCCCCGAAAGTTTGGGGCACCCTGCCCCGAAAGTTTGGGGCGCCTTGTCAGTGAAACTGTGTTGTTTCTTCAACCCTGCAAGCCCACATTTCACGTTGCAACCCAAACCCACAAAATCCAAACCCACAACCCAAACCCCCACCCAAATATACTTAAAGAAATATTACCTTATATAGTATAGAGAAATGGCAGGGGATTACAGCACAGGTTCAGTAATTGAATATCTAATATCCAATAATGAAGGTCAAATAAAAACAGGGAAGAATAACAAACCATTGAAAAAACTAATCATCAACAACAAAGAATACTATTACAACAAAGACAAACCATTATCCTCATCACTTCAAAACAAACTCAATCAAGTCAGCAACACACAAGGTTTCAAACGATTTAATCTTCTAAAAAAAGCATCAAACACAATGAGAGGCATTAAAACGATCCAAAAATACAGATTAAAAATAGGAGCAAAAACATCAGAGACATTTTCAGCATTGAAACGATACGCCAACACATATTCAATAACAAACATACCATTCAAGGGATACAAAGGATTTACATATTTGAAATGGCAAGAAAAGAGACTATCAGAATATCTTGAAAAGGAAAAATCAATGAAAATTATTATTGATGTTCATGTCCTTTTTGACCACCACGAAACAGAGACACCCACAAAATTTACAATGAGAAGCAGGAGATACAACATTCTAAACATTGCTGATTTGAAAAAGGCACTGGATAATATGCCGAAAGACATTGAATTACAAATTGAAAATTCAGAACTAACAAGGTCAGGTTTTATAATAAACAAAGTTCATAAAATAAGCATCCACTACGATAAATACAACCCGAACAGAGCAGTCATGGACTAGTGTGGGGCACCCGCAGAGAGGGCCCCGGCAAACCCAGCCTGCGCCACGAACTTCGGCAAGAAGAAGCTATCAGGTTCTATTAGGCCCTGCTGGGGCCTATTGGGCCCTATTGGGCCCTATTAGGGCCTCTTGGGGCCTATTGGGCCCCGTTGGGCCTTATCGGGCCCCGTTGGCCCCACAAGGTTTCTGCACGCGCAAAGACATTGATTTTGGCTCAATTTAGCGATCCCCACAACAAACTTTTCACTTGCTGTTGGTTTTCACCTTCGCTGCGATGCCCTTTGGCGCCGACGACTTTGCTGCTTTGCCGCCAGCCTTTGGCTTGGCCTTAGCAGCTGCCTTGCCTTTGCTTGGGCCGGCTGAGGATGCAGAGCCACTTGGCGGCTCCAATTCAGAATTCATCTCCCGAATCACGTCATCGATTTGTTTCTCGCTCGGCCTCAGAAACCAAAAGCCTTATCGATTTTGCAAGGATTAAAATCTTGCAGCACTTAGCTACCGACTGTGTTCGCGAAGCAGCATCGCTCTCCGACATAAGAAACGCTGGCCACAAATAATCCAGAACCACCTCTTTCAGGGCAGTCTTTTCAGACAATCCACGCTTCGGCCCTCCCCACGTCACGGCGTGTGACCTAAGAAAGTCACTGGTAGCGCCTTAGTTTGCCCCTCGCTCAGTCAAAACCCAAAAACACAACACAAAGTTGCGTAGCATAGTTCACACGCGCGGAGAGAGAGAGAGAGAAAGAGAAAGAGAAAGATAAAGAGAGAGAGAGAAAGATAAAATGAAAGAGAAAGAGAAAGAGAAAGAAAGAACGAGCAAAAAACGAGAAGGAGAGGAGGAAAGTAGGAAAGAAAAAGCAGAGTGAGAGAGAGAGTGAGAAGGAGAGCGAGAAAGAGAAAGAGGGAAAGAGCTAAAGAGAAAAACAAGGGCACAGGAAAGACAGAAAGTAAGAAATCAGGAACTAAACTACACTCAGAAAGAAAGATAACAAGGGAAAAAAGAGAAGGAGAGAAAACGAAAAGAGAGAAAAAGAGAGAAAGAAACAAAGAAAGAACAAGAGAGAGACAGAGAAAGAGAGAGAGAGAGAGGGAGGGAGAGAAAGGGAAAAAGAGATAAACAAATGAAGGGAGAGCGAGAGAGAGATAAAGGCGCAAAAAGGAAAAAAGATACAGAAAGGGAGAGAAAGTCAGAGAATAGATAGAGAGAGAGAGAGAGAGAGAGAGAGAGAGAGAGAGACAGAGAGAGCGAGGGAGCAACACCGAGACACTGCGCTGTGTTTCACGTAGTTTGCGAGATCTTAGTTTGCTTTCGCGCGTGCGTGCGTGCGTGTGTGTGTGTGTGTGTGCGCGTTCTCCCCCCTCCCTCTCCCTCTCTCCCTCTCTCCCTCTCTCCCTCTCTCCCTCTCTCCCTCTCTCCCTCTCTCCCTCTCTCCCTCTCTCCCTCTCTCCCTCTCTCCCTCTCTCCCTCTCTCCCTCTCTCCCTCTCTCCCTCCCTCTCTCCCTCTCTCCCTCTCTCCCTCTCTCCCTCTCTCCTCGTTCAGGACGCGCGTGCCAAAGCGCAAACACCAACGCGAGCAAACCGACACAAGCAGCGCAGACCACCAAAATGCACAGCCTCGCGGAAACACACGCAAGCAAGCAGCAAGCAAGCAAAGCAAGCAAGCAAGCAAGCAAGCAAGCAAGCAAGCAAGCAAGCAAGCAAGCAAGCAATCAAGTAACAAACAGACAGACAGGCAAACAGACAAACCAAATCGAACCAAACCAACAAACAACCACACCAACCAACAAACAGACAAACAAACAAGCAAACCAACAACTAAACAAATCAACAAACAAACAAAACATGAGCAACACAAGCGGGCGCAGTGCGCAGCGCGATGCGAAGAAACTAACAGCCAAACAGGCAGACTAACTTTGACACACCCCCTGCAAACCCAAACCAAAGCCATAAGCAAACAAGCGAATGATTGCGCTTGCCAGCTAAGAAAGCAGCAAACGAACGCCAGGCTAACAACTCCAGAGCGAGAACAGCCGGGAACAACATCCACAACATTCGGGCACTCGTTCGCAGAGTCGCAAACAGAAAGCAACGCGCATGCGTAAACACCAACCAGAATTACACACTGCTGAAAAAGTTCTGGAGCATGTTCTCCGCACCGAGGCGCATGGGATCCATGCGTAGTACCGTTTCATAGTGGGATTGCGGTTGCACCCATATCCTGGAAAATTAGGCACCAGCTTCCGGATGGCTGGATGAGTGCTTTGCAAATGGATGTAGGCATCCACCTTCTCACTTGGTCGGCGCTCGCTGCTTTCAGTCACACCTTCCTGAGTTTTTTCCTGATTGGCTACCACTTGCTCCAATTCTTCAAACCCCTCTCTCTCCTCAGCACTGAGACTTTTCAAAGCAATGAGAACTTCTTTTGGGCAACGCACCTTGGGTTTGGACCCGCCCATAATGGCACTGACCATGGCCTGAAATTCGGGGGAGTCCGGAGACAAATCCGCAAAGTAATGCTTTACGATGGCAGTCGCGTAGTCAATCTTGATGAGCGCCCCATGGGCGCCACTGCCCTCCGCGGGCAGCAAGTACTTCACTTGTTTCTGAACAGCGGAAAGCTGCGGGACCGTGAGATACACCCCTGCTTTGATGGCCGGCTTGACCAAGCTTTCAGGCGGGCCAGCAACTTCCAAAACGACACCCCATTCGGACAAAGAGTCTGGAGCCAGAGCGGGTGGGAGAAGTTTGACCGGCAAGTGTTTCCACTCGCTGGCCTCGCCCAAGGATGTGTTGGTCATCCAAAGAGGAAGCATCGCATGCGTCTTCACATCAAAGACCAAATATTCCTGCCATTCCCAAACTTCATTCTTAGGAAACTCGACTTGGAAGTTCAGGGTGTGTATAGGGCCACTAAACAAAAAGGGTCCCTGCACTGTCGGGAACACCGGAGACAATTGCTTGTTGGACGAATGCTTGGCCACCCTTTTGGACCACACTATTTTTTTAAACTTTCTGGTTCTCGAACTAAAGCCATCGCAGGGGTCGCTGTCCTTCTCCTTGTATTTGTGGGCAGTGAGAGGGACCCCCAACGCAGCGTAACTCCTGAAGCCCAGGCTCAATGTCACCCTGTTTGTGCGTGAGCTCACGTACAGCAAGCCCTTGACGAAGAAGACTCCTGGCAGGAATGGCTCCGGGCGGGAACACCAAGGATTTAAACCCCCACCCAAATTTAGGAAACAGCCGCCTGTCCACGCCAACTCTGCGCCAGCAAAGTTGGAGGAATAGTTTGTGACCAGCCAGGCGGTTGCAGCTGCAGATAAGTGGTTCCCTCCGGGGCCGGCTGCTTTGAATTTTTGCTCCACAACACTTCTGCTCAGCTTCAACTGCTCAGGCAGTCTCACTTTGCCAACAGCCTGTTTCTCCTGCTGCACAGTTTTGGCAGTAACAGGAGCTTTAGCTGCCAAGAAATCTTGAAAAGTAGTCTCCACGACGGGAAATTTGGCCTGCTTGAAAGACGGGGTGGCCCTCATGTAGAAGTATTTGGTCCACCTAAGCCACACTTCAGGTAACAAGACAACAGGACTCCCTTTTACAAAAACCCTTAGACCCCCGTTGAAAGGGAAGGTTGGAATATTTTTCGGGGTGTTGCCTAAACAAAGCCTTGGACAAGTTTGGAAGCCACGCTGCTTTTGAGCCTTGTCGTTTTTGGAAAGCCGCTTGATCGTAGAAGAGACATGGCCGAACATGTCCTCCAAGTACATCTTTGTGTTCATTGGCCGGGCAAAGAGGGCAAAGCTGAGGGCTCGGACATCGCCATCAGTCGCCTTCCACTGCCCATTCTCGCAAACGGCGTAAGCCTCACGGCTCAATTGTTGCCGATTCCAAGCCATTTCGTATAGGCACTTTCTCAAACTCGCCAAAGTTGCAGCAGGCAAAGAGTCTGGCTCATTGTACACGATCTCCTCAGCGCGCAAAACTGCGCGCCAGACCTGGCGTGCTGAGTTGAGACCACGATCCCGCATTTCCACTTGTTCATCATGAACTCGGCTGAGTATGTTGGGCAAGCACATGGCGTGGTGCACTTGGGACCAGCACCGGGCACTTGCCAGTTCCACCAACAAGGTAAAAAAGGACCGCAAGAGTTTGCCTTGCTCCTCAACCCAGGCTGAATCTAGATTCTCTGGCCTGGCTGTGCTGGTCGCCAGCGAGATGAACCCCAATTCAGAGAGGACCTCGCCGCTATGAATCAAGGCTAGCGTTTGGCACACAGTTGAGTACCATGGGTCTCCCCGACTTCTTGCAGCTGCCCAACGTAGAGATTTCTCCTGGCCCCAAGGTGCCAGAAGCCAGGCCAAATGTCAAAATAATACTTCTCAACAGTCGTAAAAACCAAAGAAAAAATAAAACGAGGGTGTACGCATGTCTGTGTGTTTCTGTCCTGCCCCCCCAAGTGGCATTTGAGGGTTTCTGTGTATTCCTGGATCAGGGGCTGAGTCGCTAGGTAGATCATGCGGAATTCCAGTTGAAGGTAGCGATCTCCAAAGAAGTGCGCTGCAATCTCCATATTGTTTTTGAATCTAGCACGGATTTCCTGCAGTTCCTGCCGCGTCTCAGGACGCTCAGCTTCCTCCTGGTCGCCAGGCCGGTCGAGCTACTTGGGCGGTTTGCGAGTCGCCTTCCATATCGGGTCTTGCTAAACAAGTAACTACGATCATCAGCTGCTTAAAAGGCAGCAATCGTTTGTTTGTTTGTTTGTTTGTTTGGGTTCACTTCCCAGGGCAACCCTTTAAGCGGCAAACTATAGGCCACTTGGCCAACATGCTTCCTGATCGGTAGCAAGAGTTCAATCACGCAAGCCTGGTCTACATCCATGTCGTTCGTGGCACCCATTTGCTGGCCCTTTGAGACGATGTAGTTGTAGACCCGCTCGTTGATGGACCAGTCCCGGTCTAGCACATGTAGTGCAATCACAGTCTGAAACCAACTTTTTTGCTTTGCCTTGGTCACGTAATTATCAAACGAAGGGGCAAGTGCCAAACGGACTTTCTGTGTTGCAACAAGTGCTGAACGCATTTGCAAGTAAACATGCGAAGGAAAGCACAAAGATCCCCCGGTTGGTGATGCAGGTCTCTGTCAGCAAGTCCTCTGGCGTTTGCGGGATGGCCTCCATGTTGCCAGATCGATCTTGGGCAATGTCCTCCTGCAACTGTAGGAATTGCTGGGCTGACATGTTCCCAACCATATGGCTGCAAGCCTCCGCTTTGGTCATGAGATTTTGCCCTCCCCCAAAGGGGCCATGGTCAACATTGCTCATGAGAGCTCCCAGTAGGAGCGCTGGTTGAAACCCCGCTCGTTTCAATGCCATACGGCAATTGTTCCACATTGGGTGGAGTGGCTCCCCCTCAACGTGTAGACGGAGATGACATCCATACTGCAGTGTGTACAGTGTTTTAAACGGAAGTTTGTCTTCGTCCGGCGCCTCGGGAGGCGACGCAGCGAAGCAAAATGACAGTTTGTTTCGGAACTGTAGAATATCGTAAGCTTCACACACTGCTGGCTTTAACTACCGAACTGGCCAGTGGCAAAGGGAAAACGGATGCCAAGAAACTGCCGTGAACATGCCACGCTCTTCCAAAGCAGCTGGCTGTAAGAGAATCGGCTTCCCTGGGAGCAAGACGTTCTCGGGGACCGCAGTTTCGAGCCCGTGCCCCAACGCTGACACCATCGCGGAATGAAGAGCTTTGGCATTTGCCTCGGCCACATGTCAACGAAGTCCTTGTACGCCCAGCACCCAACAAAAAGCACACTTTGGAAATACTAAGGGTTGCACGAGGATCCCAAAAATTGCCTTGTTGCTTTTTGTGATTTCGCTGTCTGGATCGCTGTCATGAAGACCAACGTTCCTCAGCAGTGACGCGTTTGTGAGGGGTAGCCAGGGGACCGAACAACATAGGTAAGGAGTGGAATCCTTTGGTGCAGTCCCCCCCCCAACCAAAAAACACAAACAGGGGTGGCTTAATTGGGAATTTGTCGCCCCCTATCTTTTTGCACGTTGACATCGTTTCAAGTAGCGGGAGCACGCAATTTCACTGGTGCTCTCAAATCTTGGGCGTTCTTGTTTTTCTGGTAGTCGGCAGCGGGGTTAGCCGGTCAGTTGTTGTGAACACCCGTCACGCCACATGCCACAGGTGGCAAACAACATTGAAATGCTGTGACATGTCTAGGGTTCCAAGTTTGCTCTGCGTCCCGTTCAAAACTGTTTACTTTAATGGGGTTGGCCGCCAAGTCGTTATGAATGATCCCAGTCCACACAGTCTTTGAGGGATGCCACTAACTCACCCCGCAGCCAAGGCAGCTCTCGGAAGAGCTCCTTCGCGTGCACTGCGAAAGACGGCAGCGCCTTGGAAGGCAAGGCTTGGTGGGATTGACGGTCCTTACAGTTTTCCCTGATAGTAGTTGACTGAAACAACTTGTTTTCCACTTCAGCGCTGGCAGATGCAACTCGTTCCCTCCACGGCCCAGCGTAACAAACTTCAATTCCATGACAGACTCCAAATGAAACATGTGTCTTGGTGAAACCACCCTACCCAGCAACCGAGCAGTTTCACATCTCTGAGCCGTGTGTGAGGCTGCAATCCAGCCTGGCCTACGCAGTCAGTCCGTGAGTTGGCAGCACGGCGGTGCGCGCAACAAGTCTTGCGTACCACTTGACAAACGCTTGAACTGTTTATGTTGGAGCAAGCAAAAGGGTGTCAAGACGAGTCTCCAAGCGCAAACTGGTCCAAAAAGCCGGCTCATTTTCAGAGGCTTGGGGTTTGGCAGTCCCTCTTCCGGATTTCACAGAAAAACACCCCCACACCCCAAATCCCTGACCCAAAGCCAAAAAAGTGCAAAAACTGATGGTTTTTTGGGGGGGGCCCCCCCACCCCAACAGGGCCCATCGGGGCCCATCGGGGCCCATCGGGGCCCAACAGGGCCGAACGGGGCCGAGCGGGGACTGAAAGATCCTTACAGGGCCCGGTGGCTCCTATCAGCAAACCTGTTGTTGAACGTTTTTGTTTTTGGTTTTTAGGGTTGCTTTTTTCCCTCCAGGAGACTGCTCAGGAAAAGGCAACCCACCAACACTGCCAGCTCAACAATCGGCCTAGGCAGGCATTTTAGCCTTCTCCGCGATGCGCTTTGGCACGGCTGGAGCTGGCTTTGGAGATGGCTCAGGCTTCTTGGGATCAGCCCCTTGCGGAGTGTCAACGTCTTTTGCTTTCTCGGGATCATTTGGCTTCGCGGGCGGGTCTTTGAGATTCTCCTTCTCCTTCGGGCTCTCGGCCTTTGAGCTCGTAGGAATTTTCTCGGGCTCACTTGTTTTGTCATCTTCAGTCTTGGCCCCGGTCGGCTTGGAAAGGAGCTTGTGCATCCAGAGGGCCTTGGCAGCCCCACTCTTGCTCGCGGCGTAGACCTTTTGGCTGCCCTCATCAGGGGTCAACACAGGAAACGCCCATTTACCGCCAACGAGCTTTACTGGGTTTGATTTACTGTGAGTCCTCGCTCATGAAGAGACGCCAGTCGGAGCATGTTGCTGGCAAATTGCAGCAGGATTCAGCGCCAATGGTCTCGACTTGAAACGTGTTGGCACCCTTGTCCAAAGTCAGCTTGTACCCGCCTAGCTCCTCAAAATTCGGGGAAACGACACAGAGGGAAAACAATAAGTTGGAGTCTAGTTGGTCCCACAAACAAACATATAAATTTCAACGCCTGTCATGTCCTGGGGAAGCTCGGGGTCGTTGGCAGTCTCGCTCTCACCCTCACTCTCCGATGGCTCACTGGGTGGCGCAGGCTGCTCATCCGCCGGCGCTCCGCCAGGCTCGCTGCTCAGATCTCGACCTTGCCCGAACGGGTCCGGCGTAGCGGCCGGGGAGGGGGGGGGAAGGGGGGGAAGCCTGTTTGGTTCCAAAACGCGTCTTCATAAATATGCCCCTCTGACTTGATTCGTTAATTTGTTGGGTTGGAAGGGAGGCTTTGTATTTGGGCAGGGTTGGGTTTTTGTTGCTGGTCAAAAAGACTTAACAGACGAACCTTTGCACAATTGTTGTTCGGCCAAGACTCTCAGCTTTGGTACCTTACCCTCTTGCATCATAGTGAGCCAACCCTCGCCGCAGTCCTTACACTTGGGGCGATTCTTGCCGCAAGCGCAAAGGGGCTGCGGGTTGTCCTCGCCACTCTCATCGTCATGGCCACCAACCGGGCCTGACGCTGGCAGAGTAGGCGAAATGTTGCAAGGCTTTGTAACTTGTTTCTGTTTTGAGGGAAAGCTCAGCCATTCAGCCAGGAAGCCTTTGCCCGGGTTGCGCATACCAGGCAAAGGGGGTGGCCTCGACTTTTGGCTGACCAAAGTTCTGTTGGACCCAGCAACGCTTGTGTTTCCTGGAGGTGGGGCAGCGCGATCTTGCAAAGGCACAAGCTTGGGCTGGCTGATGGCTTCGGCCACTGACAGAGGCCTGGACTGGTAGTCCTCATCCCTCTGAAAGAAGGAGATGCAAGGGCGAGGGTTCTTTTGCTTCACATCCGTGGCAAACGGGATCTTCGTGTTCTGATCCTTCAAGATCTCGGCGGACCAAACTGTGGCGGTTGGGAGCCAGGCAGAGTGGGCGCCATCCGTGATGTACTGCTTGCCACCGCTCTTCAAGATCTGGAAAGTCTTGTTGCGGCTGAGCTCCACTTCCGTCTCCTTCACAACCTGCAAGAAGGCTTTGTTTGCCCCAGGCCGGCCGAGATGCTCGTAGGACTCCTTGAGCATGGACTCAATCTCTGGCTTGTCCGTCCTCGGATGCAAGAAGACGTGTTCGAGGGGATTCTTGAAAGGGACACTGTAGGGGTTGACGGGCTTCCGTTTGCTGAACCGCGAGAGATAGGCCCAAAGAGCCAAACATCTTTGACTTCCTTTTGGGAAAAAAGGGACATTCGGCCAAGCATCGACCCCAAGGACTTCTGGGCAGCCTTCTTGAAATAGCCGTAAAACCCCACACGGACTTGCTTCGGGTCAAGGGTTTTCAAGTACTCAACACGAGCATGCTGCGGCTCCACCGCAGCACAGAAGTCGATCAGGTGTGACACCTGCAGAAGTTTTACAGGGGTCCCGCTATTGCTCTTGTAGCAAACAGTAGGCGCTTCACAATGGAAATGAAAGCTCAGGCAGGCGCTGGTGTTGCGCCCCAATTCTTAAACTTCAGCTTGACACCGAAGGCTTTTCGTCCAGTGCTAGAGGCTGGCTTTGATCCCTTCTTGGAAGTCCCACCCTTTTTCTTGGATGTTTTGCGGGCTTTTGTAGGGCGGGACTCAACGCTGGAGTCGCCAGTGTTCTCTTCTTCGGGCTCTTCTGGTCCCAAGACTCCCCCATCATAGACAATGGCCAACGCAGACATTGATTCGACCATGCGAGTCCTGAGAGGCTTGATCCAATGGGCTACCAAGTAAACTGGATTTGTTTTTTGGCAATCCAAGCAGTTGGCAAGGGCAGCAAGTATTTGTTTTCTGGCTGCTAGGGTGAACTGTGTGAAAGCCTGGGTTAGACTGTTCTTCGCCTCCTGACTCGCAACTAGTAGTAGTGTTCCAGCGAGTAATTACATCACATGCAAGAGAGGGCCGCGCTTTCATTGATGGCAGCTCCTCACACTTTGCAACAAGAGCTGTCCAGGGGGCCAAAACACATTAGCCCAATCATTTGTGCCAGCGCGACGCTATGCATATGCATGGCGTTGCCCGCTAGCTGGGCAGCCCTGAGCACATCAAGGCTAGGGATTGTATGGACATCTAAAGCTTCGGCAACTCGGGGGTGAACTGGCCACCCCATCATGGTAAGCTTCTCCTTGCTTGTCAAAAACCGGGAATGGGCTGGAAGCCAAAACAAGCCAGACTTTGAGTTTACCCTAAAGGTAGGGCATCGACCGCTACTGGCTGACCACGTAAGGCTGTAGCTGGGGTTGTCTCCCAGAAAGCAGATCAGGTTTTCGTCGTTCTGCGGGTCTTGCTGGAATCGTTGACAGTAGGCTTTCCTGTACTCTTGTAGGCGACGGAGCTCGGCCTTGCTCAACAAGTAGGTTAGATCTTCCATGTTGGCGTGGTACTGAACACCGCGTCTCGCAGCCAACTGCTGGGCTTCCAACTGGATCTCGGTGGGGCTGGCAATCAGGAAATCTTTCACTTCCGTGGGTTGAAGGGCCCCTTGCAGCTTGGAAACCAGGCTGTCCTTCAGCTCAAAAGGGTCATACAAGCAATGGGAATACTCTCGGTTGCAACCAATAGCGTAGGTCCGGGTCCGGTTGACTGCGGTGAACCCGGAATCAGCTGGCTGGAAGAAGAGTTGGTACCAATCGAAACGGTCACCGTGGAGATCCTGCACCATGTCCATGTCTAACTCCTGACAGAATGAAGAGTTCTGGGCACAAGTTTGTGTCAGAGAAATGCAACATTTTATGCGACCAGCGCTGGTTGTGAAAACAGAATTTACCAATTGTTAACCTGACAAGTGTCTGGCGTGCACTCTAGGATCGGGAGTTTGACCCCAGTCTTCTGGCAGAACTTGGCATGGGTCATGTACACGGGCGCAGTGGGGCCAAACCGCTTCTTCCGCTTTCCAGCCCTTGACATGTCCGTGCAAGGAAGCCCTGACACGCCCAGGTCAACGCCCTGCGGCAGCGGGCACTCGCACGCGTGCGCGAGACAGTCTGCGGCCTGCTGGAGCCAGGACCCGACAATGGCACCTTTCTTGCCCCTGTAGGAGTGTGCTGTCTTGTAGCATCCAGGCACGTTCAAGTCCAAAATGTTTTGAAATAAGCACGGCGTCGGGTGCTGCTGACCGCTTTCACGCAAGCACCACCGATGGTTGTCAAAGATCAACTGGTGGCAGGAGGGTGAGAGTTCCTTAGAAAGTGTAAAACAAAACCCGCTCGTCGGTTAATTTTCTTGGTTTTTTCTCGTGAAGACAAAGCCAGAGCCAACAGCTCCCTGGTTGGGTATTTTGTCTCTCACACAAAGCGGGAGCAGAAACGCACACAGGCCAAGGGTCCCACATGGCCACTGTCTTGATATCTGGGGTGAAGGGCACAAGGCCTGAGGAAGTCACCGTTTTGAGCAGCAGTGTCCTTGCCATCTCAGCAGTTCCTGCTCCGGAGCACATGCTGTAGGCGGTGCGGGCGTGCGCCAGCCAAGATGCCTCACAGCACAAACAATGACTGGGCGCTCAAGGGCTTGGTGGCTTCAGCAGGCCTGCAAGTTGGCCTGCCCAACTTCTGGCGCTGCAAAGCGCCACGCTGACTGCAAAGAAGTCATGGCGCCAGTCACCCGTTCCCAGGATGTTTCCTGGCAGGCAGGACGGCTATAGCCCATCCACGAAAAGCGAGCAAAACGACGCTCTAATCTATTTGGCCGTCCTAAGCTTTTTCCTAACCAAAACAGGAAAGTCAAAACGCGCCAGTGTTTTCTTTTGAGCCAAGGTGAAAATCCCTTGCTCAATAGTCTTGAGAAGTCACGGTTGGACCATCTTGAGAAATGGTCCCAAAAAAGTCAGTCCTCCATGTCTACGGATTGCTGTGTGGATTGCGACAAGAGCAGGCTGGCTGAGCAGCTGCTGCTTTCGGACTCGCTAAGCACGCTAACAGCGTGCTCAGCAACTTCGGGAAAATCCATTGCAAAAAACAGGAAGCCACCTGGGCGGCTTCAACTACACTACAGTCTTGCCATTTCAAACAGCTACCTCGGCTTTGGATTTCAATCATAAGGTTGCAGTAATGCAAGGCTTCACTTTCGACTTATGTGGCAACTTACGTGGCAACTTACGTGGCATTTGCTTTGAGCGCGCGGCTTTGGGAGGACCCATCGCGCCGAGGTTGATGGAAGGACCTGGGCCGATGCGTTGGGGCTAGGGCTCAAACGCTGCCATGTCAGGGCGTGGCAAAAGAAGTGATAGGCCTCCATTGGCGCTTTTCCCAGACTGCTTCCATCAAATGAGACCTTGGGAACAAGTGCGGTTCAGCTATGCGCAGAAACATAAACAGAGAAGAGGGCTGATTATTGTAGAACAGGGCACATGCACGTGGCGTTCCGGGCCAAGTTCTCGTACGCAGGCTTGAATGTGCGCTGCCTTGGAGGCAAATCAAAGGTGTTGAGCCGAAACCGTTTTCTACACGCAGGTCAACATGTTAATTTGGCTGCAGCGGCTCCCTCTCTTTGGGCAACATATGTGGCCATCGCTGACCGAACCTTCGCGTCCTTGCAACCGGGAACTTCGCGAAGAGCATCTGATAGCAATGTTTCCTGGCTGGCGTGCGCTTGGGGAGACACACCCAAAATTTGGTTGGGTCGTGTTGAAATTTAATGCTGGAAAACAAGACGAGCGACCCCGTTCCGATGCACTTCTTGCGCTGCGCGAAACAAGTCGGCCGGGTTCCGCTTTGAGCATTTCGGAGGCGCTTTTTGAACCTTCTTGCTGAAGATGGAGTCGAAGTTCTTGTCCTGAGTTTGACAACACAACGCTAGCAGCACCTTTACTTTGTCGGACTGGCAAGCGCTCGAAGTAACAACTCAGCTAAGCGCCGCAAACATCGCTATTTGAGCAATCACTGATATGGATGTTTCCCTCAACTCCCGGAATTGGCCGTTGCTCCTCGGAGCCAGTACTGCTCACAAGAGTCAACCAGCACTCAACGCACACCAATTTTAAACACACAGTGTCTCAACAAAGCCGAGGAACGGGTCCAACGCAAAACCCAGCACTGAGTGAAGGACCAGGTCAGATCCCCAGTTTGTCATCCATGTTTTTGCGCCATCCTTCCAGGGGATTCGAGGGGTTGTGCGATCAAGAAACTACAGAATTGGGTGCGTGAACCCTTTCTCCCAAGAAAGCCTCAGCGTCTTGAAGCCAAACCTGTTCAATCTCTTCGAGCTCGTTGTGGGAAATGAGGAGGGCAGCTGGCACTCGGGCTGTGGTGGGCACCGGAACCCCCACTGGGCGGGCAAAATCCCCTACTTTCAGCTTCAACACCAGGTTGCCAGTAGAGGCGCATTCCTCAACCAGCTTCCCCAAAAGGCTTGTAACCGGCGCCCGGTGCGTGAAAGACACTTTGTTGTTCATGGCACGCGACAACAGCGCGCTGAAAAGCATGGAAGTTGGAAGAGTCAGCTCGGCAAAGAATGACCCTGCTGATGCTTGCCCTTCTTCAACTTCACCATGCAAAGGCGTCAGCAAACTTGGAGGCTCCCACCCAGGCCACAACAGCCTGTGGGTTTCTCGCCACGATTCGATGTTTCTTGACTTCATCTTTCCTTGCAGGGGTTCAGCCAAAAAACAGCTACCCTCTTTCTTCCCAAAAAACTATGTTGGTGACAAGTGGCTGGTTTTCTTGTTGATGGCTTTGGCATCGAAGTTTGCAGCATCAACAGTGTCAGCAAATGACTGGAAACACCGCAGAACCGTGTTCAGGCTCCACTCGCATTGCCGCCGTTGCTCCAAGGACTTGTAAGCCCTGATCGCAACGCTACCGATTTGCTTTTCACCTTAGCTGCTTTTTTCTCCCGAAGTCTTTGCGTTTAACCAATGCCCAAAGAAGAAATTAAACTGAATGCAGCCTCAGGACAAGCTGAGCTGAATGGCGGCGCTTCTGACAGCGCCATGTGCGTGGAAAAAACGGCTGGGGGCATTGGACTCGAATTGGAATGGCGGCGGTAGCTTGGTAGTCTACCCGAACTTGCAAATACCCAAACTTGCCAAATTCAGTTGATTTGCTGGGGCCCCCTTTGGGGGAGCTCTACTCTGGTTCATGAAGCAGGTAAATATATGGAACTACCAGAATGGATTTCAAAGAAAAAGGCGTGTATTAACATTCAAAATGATGATGAATTATGTTTTAAATATTGTGTTTTATGTAAATTTTATGAAGTCTTCAAGAAAGACCATCCACAACATATGAGACACTACACAAAATTAATGACTACTGAAAGTCTCATTAAATGGGATGGTGTGAATTTTCCAGCATCAAATGATGACATAGACCATTTTGAAACAATTAACCAAAATTCTATATCAGTTAATGTTTATGTTGAAGATGAGAACCAAACCATCAGGGCAGACAAAATAACGAAGATTGAAAGACCGTCTTGTCATATCAATCTATTACGAATTGAAAAAGATGATAATGAACATTATGTTTTAATAAAAGATTATAATAGATTAATGGGTAGTCAAACCAACAATCACAAAACAAAGATATTTCATTGTATTTACTGTCAGCACGGTTGTCAATCAGAAAAACTTTTAAATTCACACTTAATAAAAGGTTGTATGGCAAATGACATTCAACAAACAAAAATGCCAGAAGAAGGGACAACAATGAAATTTGAAAAGCATTTTAAGAAACTGAAAGCACCATTTGTTATTTACGGTGATTTTGAATGTTTAACAACAGAAACATCAGAAGGCATAAAGGGAACATACCAAAATCATAAACCCAGCGGTTATATGCTTAACCTTGTAAATGCGTATAGTGGTGAAATGAAACCATTTTTATACAGAGGTGAAGATTGTATTGATAAATTTTGTGAAACATTAAACAATATTAGAGATGATGTTATGGAACAAATGAAAGAATCAAAAGATATTGATATGACAGATTTAGATGAAATTAAACATTTAGAAGCTAGAACGTGTTTCTTGTGCAATGGCGCTTTCAACAACAAGGTGGAAGCGAAAAAGAAGGTCGCAGACCATTGCCACTTTACAGGATTATACAGAGGAGCGGCACATATGAAATGTAATATAGACTATTGCTTTAAAAAATATCATATACCAGTATTCTTTCACAATCTTAAAAACTATGATGCTCACCTAATAATTTCTAATCTTGAACAGTTAAATACAAAGAAAGAAAGCATATCAGTAATAGCACAGAACAGTGAGAAGTTTATTACATTTTCATTAAACAGACTTGAATTTAAGGATAGTTTCAGTTTCTTATCATCATCATTAGAAAAACTTGTTAAATTAACAAAATATGAAGAGAATAAGTTGAGACCTGACTGGCAGGAAAATTTCAAATACAGTTTCAAAGGCAAATACATTAAAAATGAAAAAGATTTGTTTTTACTGACAGAAAAGGGAGTTTATCCTTATGATTATTGTAATGACTTCAACAAGTTTAATGACACTGAACTACCAGAAAAGAAACATTTTTACAGTAGATTAAGTGAAGAAGACATCAGTGATGCTGACTATGAAAGAGCAAAACTAATATGGAAGCACTTTAACATCAAAAACCTTGGTGAATATCACGATTTATATTTGGAAACCGATGTATTATTATTAACCGATGTATATGAAAATTTCAGAAAACAATGTCTATCAGATTATGAATTAGACCCAGCACATTATTACACATTACCTAACTTTGCTTGGGACGCGATGTTATTAAAAACAGGAATTGAACTTGAACTTTTACACGATGAAGAACTTTATAATATGGTTGAGAAGGGTTTGAGGGGCGGTATGTGTCAGGTTTCAATGAGAAAAGCAACTGCAAATAATAAGTATATGGGAGATGCTTATGATGAAGCAAAGCCATCATCATACATAAATTATTTAGATGCTAATAATCTTTATGGTCTGGCAATGTGTAAGAAACTACCATATAAGAATATTAAGTTTGTAAAAGATAATTTCTCAGAAGAAGACATTAAATATTACAATAGTGATTATAGTAGCAAAGGATATATTTTAGATGTTGATTTAGAATATCCGAAAGAATGCCACGACAAACATACTGATTATCCATTAGCACCAGAAATTATGAGTGTATCAGCAGATATGCTTAGTGATTATCAGAAAGAAACCTACAAAGCATATCATTTTAACAATGCTCCAAAAGATGAGAAAACAAACAAGTTAATACTAAATGTTATGGATAAACAAAATTATGTTTTACATATTGACATTTTAAAATTCTATTTGAAACAAGGACTTAAAATCAAAAAGATAAATAGAGTAATAGAATTTAGACATAAGCAATGGTTGAAACCGTGGATTGACTTTAACACAGAGAAGCGAAAGAACGCTACAAGCGACTTTGAGAAAGATATGTATAAATTAATGAATAACGCGGTGTATGGAAAAACGATGGAAAATGTGAGAAACCATATTGACTTTGAACTGGTTGATACACCTGAACGCTACCAAAAATGTGTTAATAATCCTAATTTCAAATACAGACATATCATCAATGAAAATCTTATAGGAGTTGAAAAAGCAAAAAGTGTAGTTAAATTGAATAAACCAATATATGTAGGAATGAGTATTTTAGATTTATCAAAACAACATATGTATTCATTTTACTATGACATTATGAAACCGAAATATGGAAATGATATAAGAATGTTATATACTGATACTGACAGTTTTGTATTACATATTAAAACCGAAGAAATATATGATGACTTTAATGACATTAAGGATTATATGGATTTCAGTGGTTATGACCCTAAACACAAATGTTATGATAAAACAAACAAGAAGAAACTTGGTTGCTTTAAGGATGAAGCCGACGGCAAGATTATAACAAACTTTATAGCATTGAAACCTAAATCATACTGTTTCAGGATACATAACGAAGAGAAAGAAGAAAAGAAGAGCAAAGGAATAGTTAAACATAAAGTGAAGTCTCAGTTGAGCTACAATAGTTATGATGACACATTGAAAAACAATAGTTGCGACACTATAACATTCAACAGCATAAGAAGTAAAGCACATCAAATATACAGCATACAACAAACAAAACAAGCATTATCAGCATATGAAAACAAAAGGTATTATATGGATAGTATAAACTCCTTACCTTACGGACATTATGGTATTTCAAAATAGAGAATTTACAAATATACTTAAAGAAATAATTATATTATATATTAAGTAAAATGACCTGTTTTGTGGTAGATGGCAATAAAAATAAAATTTCTATGACAAATGATGAATTTGATTTGTTGTGGAATTCTATTGATTGTGAAGTTTCAGACTTCAGCACGGATACAGAGGAAGAAATTAAGAAGGCAAAGGAAAAGGAAAGTAAGAAAAAATATAACGATGTATTAAACAAGAAATATAAAGAAGAAGGATACTTTAAAGAGTATTTTATAGAAAATGATAAGTCATTAGAATGTGAAAGATGCGGGTGTATGATTAAAAGTAAGTCTAATATGGCAAAGCATTTAAGGACTGACAAATGTAAAAAAATTCATAGAGAAAGAGCTTATCAGAATGCTGTTGAGAAAGTATGTTATACATATTTAACTAATTCAAATTGATAATATATTATATAAAATATTATCAATTTACCAATAATAACTCGTGAAGATTTAATCTAACTTATTACTCTTAATCATTTATTAAGAGTAATTCGTGCCTGTTATATTTCTTGGTATTCCCTTCAACTTCATAATATTTATTAAGCATCATATCACGACCTACATTTGAAATGGTGTATATATTATTATGCCAACGGCTTGTGGTTTCTTTCCTTGATGTGTAATTACCTTTTCCTTTGTTATAAATTTTGACTTTATCACCGACATTTAATTTAGGATACTTTCTTAAATATTTCTCTTTCATTAATGAGTTCGCCTTCGCTTCCACTGCGTTTTCGTCTTTGTGTGCTTCATTAGGTGTAAGTTTTGTTGTCCCGTGTGTCATTTGTTGATTATACTTGTTTAGGACTGCTTGTAATAAACTCGTCCAAGTTCTATTAGTCGCTTTTATTCTGTCTCCCAACATCTTCTTAACTGTGCGAATGGAGCGTTCAGCAACATTAGCGTGTGTCAATGTTATGATGCTTCTTATTGCTTCACCTTTTAAATACTCTTGTAATTTCTTATATGCGAAAGCGCCGTCATCATCTGTATAAATACTCATTGGATGACCTAATACTTTGAAGCATTGAAGTATTGCTTTATACACTGTCTCACCATCTCTAACCTTCATTGGTTCAATGTGTAGTTTCTTACTGAATATATCTATACATATTAATCCATATCTCGGACTGCTTAAATCTGATGTGCCCGTTGCCTTCATCAGTGAAATCATATCCATTATGTCTAACTGATATTCATATCTTGCGAAAGGTGCTGAAAAACTGTTGTATTTGCTATAACCTTTCTCCTGCTTGATAGGTTGCTTTTTCATAAATGTCCTAACTTCATCTAATGTTATACCCAGTCCTTCTTTATTTGCTTGTTTGTATAACTCATTTACTGAACCGAACCCGGTTTCAACATTGTAATAAAGTTTATGTAAAACCTCATCTTTTGATAATTTACTCATTATTTAAAAAGAATAGAATAAAATAATTCTTAATATTTATTAATAATATTAAGAAGTATTGATTTAACTTACTCCATTTGGAAGTAAAATTCCCGCTTCTACCATTTCTTCAAAACTCATCCCTTCATCTATTTCAGGTTCTTTACATATTATTTTAAACTGTTCTTTTTCAATGTCTATCTTCTTTTTCTCCATGTCATTAAATATATTTGCTTTCTTTTCACACTCTCCACAAATATTAATATAATGTTTATGGTAATAACTCATTCTATGTATTTTTTCAATTAATCCTCTATCATTTTTAACTTCTTGTTCAAAATCCAAATTGTTTCCTGTAATTTTACAACCGCATTTTAAAGTAGTCATTAGTTCTTATTATATATATGGTCATTTCTTTAAGTAGTTTTTTAATATAAACTAACCAGTATCTCACTAATCAACTCACTCGGGATTTTGTATAAATCTTCTTGCTTATGCTTTACATAATTCTCGCCCCAATTTTCCTTACGACCGGATGGCATCCGTTGCGCAGTTTCAATATGTTTATTATTAACAACTTTACCGCAGTCTTTTTTACATAATGGTCTCGCTTTCCAGTTTGTTAGATTGTTCCATAACCTCGTTCTCTTACGATAATTAAATCCATATTTACAATAGTCAATGTCATTAAACCTTAACCCATTCATAAAAGACTGACTTTTCAATAATCCAGTCTGTGGATTTTCAATGACAAAATACGGAAAACCGAAATAATCAATTATCTCTAATGTTTTTAATACAATACTATTAGCATATTCAATGTTTCTTATTCCTGTTGTTTTTGCTTTGCTGTATTCGCCACTGACTTCGTCAGTGGCATATAGCGCACCTTCGGTGCGGTATTCTGTGCAAGGTGGTGATGCCCAAATAAATTGAAAATGATTTCTGTCAAACTGTCTATAATCCCATTCAAGTATATCACAATTAATATCAGCATTTTTCAAATCTAATGAGATAACATTAAAACCTAAATCACGAGCAACTTTACCTACGCTTTGACTGCCTGAAAATAATTCTAATAAATTCATATTATTAGAATGATTTAGATATTTATTATATTAATTCGTATTTTCCTTCTTCGTTCTTAAACAGTTTGTAAAATTCAATAGTTTCTTGCTTCGGACTTTTAATTTTGTTATTATTTAACATATCCATATATTGCTTTTGTTTATCTTTAAAACTGCCAGACGGACGCCCTATTTGTTTCTTTTCAAAGATTTTATCCATCTTATCCTTATCGTCTTCGTTATTGCTTTTAGGTTGGTTTATTTTTTCATCAATATTCTTAATAAGTTCAGTTAATGTTTTAATATTCTTACTAATAATTATAATCTTTTTCATTAAATCGTTAATTGTAAAACTTTCATTTTCTGACATTTCTATATATAAATATTTATATATTTATTTATTTATTTATAAAGTGCATTTATGTTAAATCTACTCTTTATGTACTAATTTATGTCTCTATTAAAACTAACATTAATTAAATGTTCATTAGTTTCAATCACCATATCACCACCTGTTTTTTCTTAATATTCAAATCTGTATCTGATTTTTTATAAGAAAACATACATGGGACACAACTAACTTTAACGCCACCTTTCTTATCTACTGTCAATTCATTCTTAAAATTCATAACGTGATTACATTTATCACACTTTATAGATTTACTTTCGCCCACTGATTTAACACTTTCTGATGTTTCTTTCCGTGCTTCAATATCTGGCATTGGTCTTTCTTTGCTTTTACTATTTTTCTTTCTTCCCATTTATATTAACATTTACATTTTTATTTTTGAGATATTGAATTCCTAACTTAATTAATTCTAATGAATAATAACAACACTTTTTAATTTTATTGTCAGTTATTACAACTTGTTCTATTTTCTCAACTTCATCTATTATATCAATATAATCTGAATAACTTCTATCCATATTAAATAATAAGATAAATTATTTATTCATTTCTTTCTTTCTTTTCTTATAAAGTTGTTTCATTGTATCGTCTTTATTCCATCTATATTCAACAGTTTTCTGATGATGTTTTGAATTTAGATGTTTAAATACATATTTGTCATCATAAGTTTTACCACAACTGCAATGGACAATAGTCATATATAATAATAAGATAAATTATTATATAATTAATCTTATTATTAGAATATTCGGGGCTCAGCAAATGGGTTTCTTCGGACTGGACAACGCAAGCGAGGTTCAAATTAATTATCTTCAATGCTTATGATTGAAGCAATGGAAAGCCTGTTCCATTATGTTATTCACAACCACTCATAACATAATGATGATCCATTCAATAATAAATATAAATTATTTCTTATAAGTATTTATAATATTATATTTATTATGCCTGATGTAAAACCAATTGATGAAATCAAATATGACTTTAAGCAAAGTAAGCACGAGGTCGTCCCTAAATTGCCGATGAGAGCTATGATCGTCGGTCCATCTGGAAGTGGAAAATCAACTTTACTTGTATCAATGATACTTGATATTTATAGAGGAGCATTTGAAAGAATTTTTATCTGGTCTCCATCAGTAAATTTGGATAGTATTTGGTTGCCTGTCAAAAAATACATTAAAGAAGGTTTGAAAGTAGATACTGATAAAGAACCGTGTTGGTGGGATGAGTTCAATGTTGAAGATTTAGAAAGAGTTATAGAAACTCAAAATAAAATAATTGAATACCAGAAAAAACAAGGAACGAAGAAATTATTTAATATTTTAGTAATTTTGGATGATGTATCTGATAATCCAGCAATAACAAGAAATAACAAATTATTAAATTCTTTATTTTGTAGAGGTCGTCATAGTGGAATATCAACACTTGTAAGTCTTCAAAAATCATCAACAGTACCACCAATTATTAGAGTAAATATAAGTCATTTGTTTTATTATAAAGTTAGAAATTTTAAAGAGATAGAAATATTGCAAGACGAATTATCAGCAATTGTTAGAAGCGATAATTTGTTAGAAAGCAAGAAACTAATTTATAAAATATATGAGACCGCCACTGATGAACCGCATAGCTTTTTGTATATTAACCTTTTAGAAAAGAACCCTGATAAGATGTTTGTGAAAAAGTTTTCACAATATTTGAAAATAACTAATCAATAACATTAAATCGATTTTAATGTTATTAATTCAAATTAATGAAGCGTTGCATAAATTCAACGCAGGTAATTTATATAATAGTTTGTCCGATTTTTCTTTTTCTAATCTTTCTATTCGTGTCACACATTCTTGAATAGATTTAATGATTAAAGTATCTGCTCTTGTTTTTTCATCTACTCTTAAATTCTTAATGTCTTCCATACTGTTATTTTCATCGTTTTTGCTTTGACCAATACCCATTTTATATATTATTATTTTAGATTATAATATAATAATAAATACTCACAGGAATTAAAATAGGCCATAATAATCCCCAAGCTACGAGGTCCAGTGCCTTGCTATACTTATCTACTCGTCTGTGGAATGTCTCTTCTTTCCTTTGTTGTTCTAGTTCTTTAATATATTCATCAAATTTAGAATGACTAAAATTACATTCTTTATTATTACATTTATCTAATGTAAAATCATCTTTATTTAACTTAGTAATTCTACAACCACAATAACAAGTTTTTTCTCTCATACTATCATTCTTAAATAATACTTCTATTTTAACTTTTCTGTCAATGTCCATATATATCTATATATTAATTATTTATTTATTTATTTATTTATTTATTTATATATTTATATATTTATATTTAATTATTTATTCAGATTTTTCTTTTTTCAATTCCTTAATTTCTTTTTCCATTTTTTCTTGTTTATCTATTACTTCAAGTAAAGCTTTATGTAATAATATTGGTACTTTTGTATATTCAATACCTAAATATTCGCGACTGCTATGAACTACATTACTAATTTCTTTTGGAACTGCTTTTAACAAATCATCAGCAATGTAACCGATGTGTATTGCATCCTTATCATCTCTATCTTTTCTTTTGAATTTTTTAGGTTTGAATTTCTTAATCATACTAATACAATTGCTTTTAAGTAAATCTACATCGTATTTCAATCTTGCATCGGAATTATCTATCAGGCTTCCGTTTATGGTTACTGTCCCAGCGGTAATATCAATAGCATCGCCTGAAGCATCTTGAATATCATTTACAAATAATGTTTTTGTATTAACAACTGTTACATTTTCATTAAAAGTTGATGGAGCATTATTTGTAAAACTTCCAGTATTTACTGTTGTTCCAAATGTTTTATCAATAGATAATAAAACTGATGGAGTACTTGAAGCATCTGAAACTCTAAACGCTGTATTAGATGTTCTGAATATTACATCAATTGTAGATAAATTAGTTCCATCATAATAAGTTTATATTTCACTTGTTCCCATTTTAATATCAGTTCCAGTAGTCATTGAAATATTATCCAAAAATGAAACCGTTGTTAAATCAAATGATTGAATGGTATTAGTTGCTAAATATGCATTTTGAACTGCTAAGTTAGTATCAACGGTTACTAATACTCCCCCATTAGGTGCTATATGATTGCTTCTTAATGCTCCATTAGTTTTAACATAAACATCATCAGCAAATAAATTACCCATAACATCAACAGTACTTGTATTAAAAGTCCATCCAGTAGTAATATTAACTGCTCCAACTATGTTAGATTGAACGGCAGGGTCTCCACAAATGAATCTAATTGAAGAATTAGCGTCAGTATTTCTCATATCAAAAGATGAAAAAGCACTAACATATCTATATAATTCACAATTTGTATCAATTGTTAATTTACCATCAGTAGCAATATTAATATTATCACAATTAACATCAGCATTCGTATAAATATTACCTAGCACATCAACAGGTTTATTAAAAATGGTTTTATTCACTAATCCATCACACATAAAATATTGGTTAGAAGCATTACTAACATCACCAACACTAACGGCAACAAAATTATTATGAGCCATATATAAACCTTCTATTGCATCAGGTGTATATCTTTGTATTGAACCATTGTTATTAAAATTCAAATATGAACCATTATTAAGACTTATTGCGCTGTTAGACCCTACAAACTGAGCAGCACCTGTAAATCTCGCTTGTCCAGCACAATTTAAAACATAGCCATTAACACCAACAGCACCTAAACCAAACCTATCTTTAACCCACACACGACCAACATTAGCATCTCCGATTTGAGTTTCCCATTGACCACCTGCGCTACTCATCCACATTCTACCATCTCTATTAATATTAAATTCACGATTAAACATTTGAAATGTCATTTGCAAACCTAATTCAGGTGAAGGTGTAGTACTAAACTTATTAAATATTATAGAACCAGTAGTCAGCATATTTAAATTTCTATGTAAAGTTGCATTATCGCTATATATAATAGGACCTGCTATTGATTGAGCGTTAGTATCTATTTTGTCTAACTTTTGTCCTAATGATGTATCCTGTGAATTATTGCTAGTAATTATTGAATTAATTGTATTTGTATTTCCTGTTATTAATCCACTTAATCCGTCACTTTGTAAAACATAACGAGCATCAGAACCAGTTATATCTAAAATAGATGAACAAGAAAATAAACCTGATACTTGTAAATTACTTAATATTGTGGTATTATGATTTAATAATATTTTATCATTTTGAAAAGTTGAAGAATTATTAATTTCTACATCTCCAAAGCCTCTTTGATTTAAAAACATTGTTGAACCTGCCAAACTTCCATAAACATAACTATCAAAATAATTATTATACATTTCAAAGAAATTGTTATAATTTCCAAAGTTTGCTATTTTGAAAGTTGAAGTAGTCGTTATATTATGTATTAATGTATTATTTAATACTGATGTATCTAACTTTTCTGATAATAAATTATTAGTTGTTATTTTATTATAGTAATCAGTTTCATTAAATGAACCACCGTTCTGTAAATCTGATATTGCTATAATATGTGAATTTATTGTGCTATTTAATCCTGTTATTAAATTAGAATTAGAACTAATATTATTAAAATTAGATGTCATAGTAGAATTTAAATTATTTATTAAATGTGAATTTGATGAAACATTATTAAAATTTGCATTAATTAAATGTGAATTTGATGAAACATTATTAAAATTAGATGTTATAGTGGAATTTAAATTATTTATTAAATGTGAATTTGATGAAACATTACTAAAATTAGATGTTATAGTAGAATTTAAATTATTTATTAAATTTGTATTTGATGAAATATTATTGAAATTTGTATTTGAAGTTATTGTCAGATTACCTATTAAAAATGTATTTGAACTAATATTATTTGATAATACATTAATTTCTGTTTTGTCATATGTTTCAGTTATATCATAAAAATTAGCGTCTATTTGTTGCTTTGTGTAAGTGTCGGCTTGGTCTGCTTTACTATCTAATACTGTTTGAATGTCAGATTTACTTGCGTAAAGGTCTTCTATATCATTAACTGCTCCGTCTCTTACTTGTCTAATTTTATTTGCGGTAATATCAAAGGTATTCATTAAGTTTTTGCTCATAATATTATATTATTAATTAGAAAATTAATAATATCATATTTTTTATTTAATCATAAAAGGTTACAGAATTTGAACGGATTTCAAGGATACATTCATGCACCATGAGCATGTAAAGTCTCTCTGCCATTTTATTTTCGGTATATAATGTTGAACCATCCAACGCTTTTATTTTAACAACCATATTTGAATTATTTTTAAGGTTCATACCAGTATATGCGGCTGACTCCAACTTTTGTAAATTAAAACCATACATAAAAGCGTGAGACCTATAATCTTCTGCTCTAACTAACATTGGATTATCTGAACAATGCATAAGATGGGCGTATGCTTCACGGACACCTTGAATTTCTTGACTGGGTATGACTTGATTACCGATTATCAAAGAAGCGGATAAATCATATTCTGGGTCATAGATACCTACACCATTTGCTATATTCCCTAATGGATGATACATACGGTTATATTCTTTCAACAGCTCTCCATAACCTCCAACATAAGTTTTTGCAGATGGGTTTGAAAAAGAAATAAACAATTTATTTAATTTAGATACATTACGGACAATTGTAGTGAATACTTCAGTTGAAGCAGATGCTGTTTGCTCTTGCATGGTTTCAGTTTCAAAAGTAATAGGGAGAGAACCAGTTTCTAAAATTTTTGCATACTCGGCATATAAACTATCATCAATAGTATAAACATTTCCTTTGAATAAAGGTTTTGTAACTGACCAAGTGATACTCGTATTTGAAGCAGTAAAAAGTCCCGTTCTATTAACAATTGGTTTTAATACATCACTTGTTAAATATAATTCAACTGTTATTGGACAATAAGATAAAGGTAGCCAGTTTTCACAAGTTTTGAAACATTTTAAATTTAAATCAAAATATACATTAGCACTTTTACCTCCTTTAATTCCTCTAAAATTGTTATTGGTAACATTTCTAACGACTGATTGAGTAGTAGAAGTTGCTGACGCATCACAAGTTAAAAACCGTCCATCGTGATTAAGAAGAGTATTTCCAAAACCTAATGCTTCATCAATTCTTTTTTCTTCTGATGATTTTAATACATCTTTCATTGTACTCGCACGAGAAAGAGAATTTAAATCACATACAATGACATCACCCATTAACACACGCACTCTATCAAAGAAACCGGCTGTATCAATTGGTCTGAGTTCATTACTTGCTGAGTTATCAGTGTTGTTTAGAGTAAATCCTAATAATAGAGATGGTAAGGACAACCATTGGTTAGGTGATCCAGTAATGTTAAATCTAATTACTGAATTTGTATCAGCGGTATAAGTAGAAACCGACGAAGGGTAAAAGTTTTTACTTTCTTTTGACCGAACATAAGAACCGCCATCTTTTAATTTAAATCTTAAATTCTTCTCTACAAGGACATCTTCAATATCTAATGCTTCCATAACTTATATATTTAATAATAGAAAAAATATTATGTTATTCTATTATTAAACTAAGTTATTTTGAAATGTGAATAATCTACTAAATCATTTTGTTTATATTTTTTACTTAATAGTTTTTTGGATTTGTTTTTAATGTTATTATTTTCAATCTTATAATTAGGTTCGTCTTCTACAATCTTTTTAATGTCATCATAACTGACTTTCTTTCTAGGATTTATAGTATTTTTTATATCATTATTAGGCATTATATATAAGACTATAAAATTTCCTTTACAGGCTCAATGCTTCTTGATACATCCTTGCCAGTATCACCATACAATGAGTGTTGATGATTTGTTAATGGGTTAAAACCTCCTCTATTTGATGTTATACTGCCTCTATCTAAAATACTGACTATATCACCAAAATTTCGTATGCTTGTGTAGTTGTCATTGTTTTTGTTTGACATTGAAATAAAAGGAGCACCGTAAGTAGTTAATCTAATATTTCTATCAGGATTTTCTTTTAAATATTTAGCACTCGCACTACTACCCAATGAATGTGAAATAACTTCACTAATATTATGGTTTTCATCAAGTATATCACTAATATCTCTATACCTTTCACTGAATGAACTTAAACCAAATGGAATTGTAATATCGCTTAAAATATCATTAATATTTGATTTAATATTAGATTTACCAAATGTCCCAGCAACATATAGTTTATTATTATCTAAATAATAACCTTTACCATTTGTATATGCTTTGTTTAATCCTTCTGTGTCAGATAAATTATTATTATATTTAGGTTTGAATAATGATTTTTCTTGTTGAATTTCATTAATTATTATTCTATACATTTCGCTATATCCTTGATGAAGAGGATTGTATGATTTTAATTTCCCTTCTTTTAAATAATATTTATTCTTCATTATATTAATTATTGATATTTTTTTATCTAATTAATTAATATAAATATGGCAAGATTTAGAAAAATATACATTGATACACGACATAGAAATCTAAATGAAAGTTTAAGCACTTCTGACTTTGTTATAGATTTACCGGAAACCCAAGAAACAGGAGCAAATACAAAACTATATCTTCACGAACTATCACTACCTAATACTATTTATCCTATTGAAGAAAATGTAAATAACAGATTATATTTAACATTAGGAGGAATATTAACAGGAGCGCCAGTATATTATTTTATTGTAGCACCAGATAAAGGTAGTTATGTAGGTAATGAATTAGCAACCGAATTACAAAATAAATTGAATACTGCTACTAATGGAACTGATGGAAATAGCGACTTTTTTAGTTGTAGTTATTCATTAAAAACAAATACTATAACTATAACTGTTAATTATGTTTCTTACTTTTTCATAATTCATACAGATAAAGAATTGCAAACTAACTACGGTTTTAGTATTGATTATGACAGAAGCCACACAATGTCTATTAACAATGTTTTAGGAAACACTGTTGAAAAAGTCAATTTTGCACCTGACCCTTTCGTTAGTGGTTTTGTTAATTTATTACCAATGAAAAATATTTATTTAACCAGTGATAGTTTAACTAATGGAAATCAATTAGCACCTTATGGAGTTGCCCGTGTATTGAAGAAAATTCCTATTACTGCTGGATTTGGTAATGTAATCTATGATAATGAGATTTTAATGAATGACGCTAATGATGTTTCAATGAGACATTTGCGTCGTCTTCATTTCAAATATGTTGATGCTTATGGAAAAACCGTAGATTTACATGGGGCAGACAGTAGTTTTAGTTTAACATTTGTTGAGACTTAATAATTCATCATAAAAATTAATTATATAATATAAATATATGAGTAAAATAGAGGTGGTAGATGTTATTAGTGAAAATAATGAAGCAGTAGAAGAAGTTAAACCTGTTGAGAATAATGAAGTAGTTGAAGAAGTTAAACCTGTTGAAAATAATGAAGTAGTTGATGAAGTTAAACCTGTTGAAAATAATGAAGTAGTTGAAAAAGAATTTACTGTTAAAAAGCAAATGAAGGAGAAAATGAATTGTCCTACTTGTGGAACTTTAATGACTGCTTACAACTATAAGTATAAACACGCTTGTCGTGGAGTGAAGAAGGGCACTAACAAAGTTATAGATTTGAACAAACCCACTAGAAAAAAGGTCATCAACCCAGTCCAAGCAGAAGAATTCAAAGAAGATGTTTATAACAGAGTAAAAAGCGATATTCCAAAAGTGGATGAAAAAGAAATAGAAAGAAGAGTTGAAGAACGATTGAAAAAACATTTAGAAACAACAGCTAATAAAGTGTTTGAAACTGCAAAAGATAGATATATTAATATGAAGGTAGAACGAGATAATAAAAATAAACAGAAAATTAATAATTTAGCAAGTAAAATTATTTAATCTAATTATTGTTATATAATGATTATTGATAAGAAACAATTGCTTATGCGTCGTAGAGAAATTTATGACAATGTTGTAAAGAGAATAACAGAACCGCAAACTAAAGATAAACCACATATCAGTGATGTTATTGATAGAAAAGCAGTTTTTTGAAACAAACAAACCAAAAAAGAAGAGTAAATATAAATCAACTCAACATTACTATTATGAAGGAGACAACAAGGCACACCAACCTAATTACACATATTTGAAAGAATTACAAGAACAATTAGAACGTCATAGCGCTAGAACAGATTATGCTGTATTTCAAAATAAAAGAAGATATATGGATGAAGCACAGGCGTATTTTAATGAAATCCAAAGGTTGGAAGGTGAAAAATTGAGACATCATCCATCAAGTGAAACAGGTAAATCCTATTCGGAAATGATTAAGAAGAAAAAAGATATAATTAACCAATTAAGAAAGAATTATAAGTTTGAATAAATTATTTTATCTAATTAATTACATATAATGAGATTAGATGATATGCAGATGAAAACGCTAAAATCACAATTAAGATTAAGACCGTCTTATAATGAACTGATAAAGGAAATTACAAAGGAAGAATATAAAAATAAGAATATAAGAGATGTAATAGACAGAAACGCTTATTATTTTCGTGATAGTCCATTAGGAACAGTGTATGATAATAACACAGTAGATTTGAGACAACAACACTTTAAAAAAATATTATCACAACCTAAAACCATTGAACAGTTTGATATGGCAAAGGACGATGAAATGGATGATTTAAGAGACGGAGCAATACAAACACTAACTGCTACAATGGACGACGCCGAGGAACAACACGAACAACAAATCAGTCAAATGTCAGAAGATGTTAGACGACAATTTTTAGATGATTTACATGAAAGGGCACGGGTAGCCACAGATTGGAGAAAAACAAAATATGATACTCCATCAGAGGTTTATTCAATGGCAACCGCACAATCAAGCGATGATGAAATGCCACCGTTAGAACCGCTTATGACAGAAGACGAAGCAGTTAAACGGATACAAGGGGCACAAAGAGGACTACTGACAAGGAATGAAGAAAGAAGAGAACAAACAAGGGACAGCGCTGACAGTTCATCCACAGTCCAACAAAGACAAACAAGAACACATAAGGAAACCATTGACTACTCAACTGATATAAACCATTGGAGAGGAAGCACAGTAAAAGAAGAAGACTTATTATTTCAATTACATTTAAGAGGAGCAGGACTTACTGAAGAACAGGAACAACAATATTCAAACACAAAGAAAAAGGGGAAAGGTAAAAAAGAAACTGGTAGAACTTATTTAGTTGGACTGGTGGAGAAACTCATAAACAGTGGAAAATGGACGACGAAAGTAAATGATGAATTGCTAAGAAAAAGAATGGAAGATTGGTTAGTTATGAAAGGAAAAGGTAAAGCAACAAAGGGTTAAAAAATCATTTATATATTTTATCAATAAGTATATAAAATGATTAAAAACCACAAGCAAGAGTTAAGGAAACGCCCTACTTATGATGAAATGCTTAAACAAGCAATCACAAGCAAAATGAACACAACTGTTATATTGAAGAAATACAAAAAATATATGTTATTGAATAATTTTGATTTTGATGAGATAGATTTAATGAATTATAAAAATAAAGAAAGATATATGAATGCAGAAGTTATGATGGCAGACAAGGCAACACAAACGCTTAACAAAGAAAACAAGGCAACACAAACAGACCTACCAAATGACAAAGCAACACAAACAGACTATTTTGATGACACAGGCTTGATTTCAGAGGGATTTTCAAAAAGTTTCAAAAGTAATCTGAGGAATAGGGCAGAAGCAGAAGCACAAGCATCCTTATTCACACCTATTCAAGACGATGATGATGATGACGATGATGATGATGACAAAAAAGATGATGACATTGATAAATACAAAAAGAAACTATTTATGTTGATGAGGATTATAGAACTTATGATGAGGTCAGGTTTTAGTATAGGACAAATAGTAGCACACTTAACATATCACACTACATTAACTACAATTCAAGGTTCAGAGTTATTAGTTAATTTAACAATGAATTCATTAGTATCGTCTTATGATATAGCAAGTGCCATAATGAATTGGTTAAATACGAATGTTAGTGAAGAAGTTGAGTTAAACACTTCACCTCCTGTCAGTGTCCATAGTTCTCCGCCTATCACTGTTAATAGTTCTTCAACGCATACTGTTAATTCATCATCCACAGAAGAAAATCCTAATTATGAAATAGCACCGCCTACCGACATTCCAATTCCTACCGGTGTGGATGGGGACGAGTCTGAAAGTGAAAATGATGAAACTGAAAACCAAAATACCAACCCTACAAAAACAAAAACTACTTAAAGAAAAAATACCTTAATATAGTAAGATAAAAAAATGAATAAGTGTATCAGAGAAGAATTGACAAAAGAAATTGTAAAATGCCGTGGTTGTGTGATATTCAACAACAAAGTTAAAAAAGCAAATGATATATTACCTGACTGTATCATTTATAATATTTTGAGTTTTGTAAGTTGTAAAAGATGCACCATTACAAAACATTTAATGAAAAACGAACCTGACAATTTAAAAGAAATGGATAAGTGGATTTGGTATATGACGAGGTTAAATAAATGTCCAACAAAAAAGTCATTACAGTCAATATTTACAACAGGTTTAGATAAAACCTTAAAAAAGTATGGATATGATAATAGGCTAATCTTGTATTATGAAACCGCTACTCAATTTCATTATAATTTACTTTTTCATAATAATGACGGTTATATATCTTGTAGTGATTTTAGCATTTCAATGTGTAGAGATTTTCTTAAAATGTTGAAATGGCAATATATAGAAAACAAAGACAAGGTCGTTTATAAACACATTTTTGATAATGAGTTTTATCATAAATTCGTCTGTCATTTGTTAGAAAAGAAAAGGTTGATTATAGACTGGTTTAATTATAGAGATAATGATGATAGTGATTAAGATTAAGTTTATTCATATTATTTAACTATAATATGGTTAAACACTTGTATCCCCCAGAAAGCCTTAAAATGGTCTGAAACCTGAAACTTGAAAATGATGAAATGTTAGACTGTTCTTAAATGAAAAAATTGTAAAAACATGTTGAGAAAATAGTTAAAAGAGTATGGAGTATAGAGTATATGGAGGAACATAATACGACAAATGAAAAGGAAACTAAACATAAGCAATATGATTGTCCTTGCTGTAAAATAATGATAGGACTTCATAATAAAGCGAGGCACGAAAGAACAAAACGACACAAGGACAATTTAATAACTGACAAAGAAGAAACAAAGACAGAAGCAAAGACAGAAACAGATACAGAAGAGACATTAAATGTTGATGAAGAAAGTGAAATTTATAAACGAATAGAATATATGACAATGATTAGTGGTGATTGTTTTTAATGATATTATTTCAATATAATATGATTAAAACTAATTTTTTTATAGAGTTAGTCATCTGTTATAATACTGTTTTTTAATGGTGAAAATTGATGAATGAACAAGGTTATGAATTACTCTTTTACCCTGAATACTCTCAAATTCTGGGGTTTAAAAAAACGAATAAGGTAACATTAATTACCTCATTGAAAAACTGTAAATAATGAATAAGGTTGCCATTGCTTGACTTATTGAAAATGAAAAAAATGTAAAAAAATATATTAAAAACAACACAGGCGAGCAAATACTGAACAAATGATAAAACAAATAAGTCAAACAACTCCCTAGAAATGTTAGGAGAAAATATTAAAAAATGTGAAAAAACAAAGCAACCGGCCACCCCCAGACGCCCCCTATTACTAATTTTTTGGGGGGGAGGGGGTGGGGGGGAGGGGGTGGGGGGGAGGGGGTGGGGTGGGTTCCCTTTGGGTCTGGTGGAACGTGCAGTGTTTGTTTCGGCCAAATTTAGATCATTTTTCCAAAACCTGAAATCAGATATGGATCCAGGGGAAGGACCTGCATGGCTCTTTGCTGGTAACCCTGAGTGAAAAGAGCTCGCCACAAAAAAGGAGCCCTCGCAGGTTTCTCCCAGCCCGCGTGCGAGCTACCAGTGGACCAGCCGCACAGGTGTTCACCGGGGAGACAAGTGGAAGTGGTGAGTGCTTCGATCGAGGCTCCCCGATTTCCTCCGGTTCCTCCAAACATCACCAAGTGAGAGGTGAAATCAACAAAAAGGGACGTATGAAGGTGTGTCTTGTTTTGAGGTTGCCCTTGGGCAAGTTGGGCTAAGCCCCGCGAAGCGTAGGCACCCGAGCCCCGCAGAAGCATTGAAAGTATTTCTGGGTTCCATGGAAATTCCCCCGACGGCAAACACCAAACACAAATTTGGTGAAGCCGCTGGGCAATCCAGACAACACGGCTTGCCCAAAACTCGTCTCCATGAAATTGTGTGTTAACCCAACTCAGTTGACATCCCGTGGTTCGACCTCTTGCTAAAGTGAACTTCGTTTGGGAAGATATGTAACTCCAACTCTAAGCTCTACAAGCCGAACACTATGAGCAGGAAACAACTTGGAAACCCCGAAGTCAGCCATGGTTTGTGATGTTATTACTTGGGAACCGCCAAGATTCATCACCCGCACTCTATTTGCTCAAATCCCCAGGAACAAATGAGAAAAGATGTCCAGTAGGGAAATTGATTCTCTCTAAAGCCAACAGGGGACGGAAAAAAAAAAAAAAAAAAAAAACACATTTCAGCAACAGGGATCCTTACATTATACACCTGAACATTGCAACTTGTAAATGGTGATGTCCCTTTGTTTTGGTGGAAAAAGCCACATTTCAAATGGTTGCAACATGTTTTTCTTTTAAGGAGCCCTGGGCAAATGGACGCATTTTGTTGTCACTTTCCGTGGGGAGAAAAATTCGGACACCCAAGCACTAAACCAACATAAAAGCCTACCCAAAGGAACCGGCCGGCTGGGAGCCGGCAAGAACTCGCAAGCCAAGGATGAGTGCTGCAGAGCTTCCGCGTCCATGACGTCGAACAACCTGGGATCAAAGAAAAACCACGCCCCGTCCAGTGTCAAGCCCTACCCCAGTGAAACCCCGGTGATGAGTGAAATGAGCCAAGAGAAGTGTCTCTTTCGAGGCTCTTCTTCCCCTTTTTTGGGGTCTTAAACGGTCACTCTCTGTGAGAGCAAATTGTGGCAACTTGATTTCCTGTGGCCTTTGCGAGCAAGGGACACCAAAGGAAATGTCACTTTTGGAGGTCGCTGCCTATTGTCCCACCCGCGAGTTTGTCGCAATAGGCTTCTTCCATTTCAGCTTCCCTCTAGTTGGTGGTTTTTTTAGCCCGGTGGTTTGGCTAAGGGGCAGCTTTCCATCCACAAGACTCAGTTCACATCTCGCCGATCCAAACCAAGTGAGACCTGCAAAAGGGATCTTTCGCCTTGAATTTCATGCGTATGTCTAGTCCTGGGATGGGTGTGGGTCAAAATTAAACCACCAGGAATTGGACCGCAGGTTCTAGTCCATGTTTCCACTTACCAGGGTTCCATTTTGGCTACCTATTTTTGACCCACAGCCAGATCGATTCCCTTGAAAAGCCAAAAATAAGTGGCAAAAAATGCATTTCGGCAAAAGGAGGGGCGTTTGCCTACTGCGAAGTGGAATTTGTCCATCTGCAGGAGCTCCTACCATTCTATCCAAGTTCGGCGCACAGAAAGAAGAGAAACTCGAACAAGCCCATCTACACACTTGGCACACTTTGGACACTCCGCGCTTTGTGCTGCGGTCGTGCAACTGCAAGATGGCCCAAGCTGAACATAACCGACTTGCATTATCCATCTCTAGCAAATAGCTTTGGGAATAAGGCTAGCCCTTTCTTCGAGACATGGCAACTCAGGGCAACAGGGGTGTTCAAACTCGGCAACGAGTTTGCAAAACAGGGATCCTTACATTATACGCCTGAACATTGCCTTGTAAATGGTGGTTTCCCTTTGTTTTGGTGGGAAAAGCCACATGTTTCAAATGGTTGCAACATGCTTTTCTTTTAAGGAGCCCTGCAAAACACAGACACAAACAAGCACAAAGCCCCACAAAGACAAGAGCGAGGGCAAGCTGGCAAGCTCAAGGCTCTCAGGCCATTCCGGATTCGCGGTGTTCTACAACACTGCTTTCTTCCACTTCCAAATCCTCCATTTGCGTTGTCCCCTGGAAAAAATGAGAAAATGCCCAGTAGTCATAGACAAGCGTGCGGGAGACTAGCAGTCAGCCAGGCTACGTGGACTTGTTGTGGATGTCGATTTCTGCATCCTCCAAAACGTGCTCGAAGTGCGGATCATCCAGCCAAGCCTTGGCAAACCAATCTGGAAAGACTTCTGTTGAGAAAACCGAAGGTCCCACTCTGTATGGTGTTGATATACTTCCCTGTGCGGGAGGTATTGATGTCCATCCCCCCCTGACACGAAAGAATAATTGCCGCAAACACTTGACAAATCAGATCCTCAATCCGACCAAAGCTGCATGCCACATCATGTGCAAAGCGACTGCTCTAGCTGCAATGGTTTGCTCCATGTTTGGTTAAACCAGCCCGGAGGGTTGGGTCCCTTGGTAAGGAGGGACTGAACGACCCCTTACCCTTCAACAAGCCATCCTCAGGATCTACTTGATTTGACCCTCTGGGCAGGAATGACCTTCCACTGGCTGCTTCCTTCGGCCTCAAGTTGCCAGATGAACACAGGCATGCGAAATACTTGTCTATGTATACCTGCAAGTGTTGTGCACAAATAGATATTCCTTCTAACAGCTTTGCAGGTTCATGATCTTAATATGCTATCGCTTGACAATGAAATTGCATCGAATTGTGAATGACCATGCCTGAGGTGATCGAGGCCCGGGCATGGAAGGAATCCCGGCTGATCACCTGGGCTCCGGAGCTTGGATTGGCAAAATCTGAGTGCAGGCTTTCCGGAATGTGCATCTAGGTCCTCGAGATTTGAGAGGTTAGAATAAGTTGGTACCCCACTTCTTTTGGTTTTGTCTATTTTAGTAGGGTCCCGAACCCTCCCCCAAAAAAAGTTGGGTGAGAAAGGGCACTACTGGAGGACCTAGACATGAGGCTTTCCCGCCATGAAACACAAATCGTAGATCTTAAGGTGTGTGCGTGTCAGTAACAGGACCAAATAGAGCTGAACCGCCCAACTCTCTCTTTTTTCCTAAGGCACAGGACTTGCTCAAATGAGAAGATGAAAGGCTGCGCGCCGCGCGTCGCGCAACTTTTCCTTCCACAGATTTGGTGATGTGGTTTGACCCGTGGGCCGAGGCTCTTCGTCTCAAAGAGCCAAGTTCTTTGCATTGATTGGCGCTTTGCCCCTCGAGCCTGCCGAGCTAACAGCCCGAAGCATTCGCATGCCGCCTTCTATTCGATGCGCCGGCGAAGGCTAGCCCTGGTCCAGGCTCAAGGAACGAAAAGCCAACGTTAGCCGCAGC
Source organism: Effrenium voratum (assembly GCA_963377175.1). Taxonomy (NCBI): domain Eukaryota; class Dinophyceae; order Suessiales; family Symbiodiniaceae; genus Effrenium; species Effrenium voratum. The sequence continues at coordinate 515,609 of CAUJNA010003355.1, forward strand.
GAGCGACAGGCCACTACGGGCCCAAAAAGTTGCGGCAGCCACCTTTGAATGCTGACAGAGAGAGACCCTCGTAATAGGATGATGTCTTATCTGCGCATGTCGAATGGCCCTTTGCCACCCTCCATTTGCTTAAGTCCCCTGGAAAAATATTTCCAGTGGCGCTAGATTCCCTTTAAAACCAGCAGGGGAAAATAACACATAGCCTTAACCAAATGGAAGCCAACTCACTGGAAGCCTGGACCAAACTCGTTGGCTTGCAAAGACTCGCTTGTTCATCATTCTAAGGGTTGATTCCTTTTCCATTCTTTCCAAGTATCGTTCTTTTCGAAAACCGGATCCGTTTCCCTGGATTTCCGGAGGTTTTCTAGAAAGATCCGGATCCCTGAAAAGAATGGAAATGGAAGGTAGCACTAGAATCATCCACTGGATGAAAACAAAAATACTCGGGTTCCCCATGGGTCGCACTGGCAACACATAGGTGGCAAGCCGCTCGAATTCAGATCTTCCTTACAGCTGGTCTGTTCGGGTGCACAGGTCGCAGGAACTAAATTCAGCCTGCATGCTGCAGGTCATCATCATTGGCGTCCTTCCGGAAAAATGGATGGCCCTGGTAAATGAAGTACAACCAATCTAAACCAGCGCCATCTAATTTTAACCAGACTAACCAATTAAAAGGACCCCTATGATCACCATCTTGCCTCTCATTCGGCAAGACACTCCGAATTCTGCCGACCGCTGGGATGCGGGTCTCTAGACTTTGGCCATGCGCCTTGCAGGCGCGTGTGAGGCTCATGCACATGGATTGGCCTGAAGTGGGAAGCAGGCGCCACAAAAGACTCCGCAGCAGAATCGGGGGGGGGTCTCTATGGAAGATGAACCCCCGGATTCCGCGGGTTCTGCAATGCCGCGGATTCCACGACTCTCAGACTGCGGTGCCTTCTTTGCTGACGGAGCTATCGCTGCGCTCCAGGACACGGCTGTGCTGGCGGTAGAAGTTGTCGAAATCCGCCTCCACTTCGTGCAGGGCCTCGATCATGTGCCCCATCTCCTGGCAAAAGGCGCTGGGGGTCCTCCCTAGGTGTGTGTCTCAGAACAGGGGGCACCCCCTAACATGGGTCATGCTCACCCTTGGTGTCCCTTACCAACGCCAAAAAGGGTAGCCTCAAAAAAAGACAAGGCAGGTGCATTTCTTCTTTTCTAAAGACCCATATTCAGTGCCTTGCTGTCTTCACGCCTCAGCCTGGAACATACAAGAGTTGTCTCCAAGTATGGGAACCCAAAATGGGTGGGTGTCCCATAAGGCTTCCCTGGAAAGAAACCAAACCAAAAAAGGGGCACCCTCGAACAAAATGACACCCGTACCACACCGCACCGTGTGGAAGGGATACCAGTGTCAAACGGAAATGCTTTGTTTTGCGGACGCATCCAAATCCCGCTGAGACCTGATTTGTGGAATCCAACCGCACCAATTCCCAAAGGATGCCCGAAGATCAAAGTGGCATCTTTCACTGTATCCTGCCATTCAGAAAGGGTGTCCGAAATGGTGTGCGTGATGTGACGACGTAACTGTCCCAGTGATTCCATCTCTCTGCATACCCTTTGGTGGACATCATTTAGGCGTCCACCAACCACTTTTGAGGTGCTGCCCTAAAATCCATAGCGACATGAGCACGGACCAAGTCTCACGAAGCCCGGCGGAATCGACTGAATCGACTCCTCGTCCAACTCCACCACCAGGCTCTCGTCGTTGCCAGTTTCCAGGCTATGCAGCCGCGAGCCCATGTGGGCAATGGCCTCCTGGGCCTCTTTGAGGTCTGCTTCGAACCGGTCCTTCTCCAGCTTCTTGATGTAGTCCTTCGCACTTCTTGCAAAGAAAACAGCCGAGACTGTCATTCCTTTGTGGGGTTGGACAGAAGCTATCATTCCGGAAGTATGTCCCGTCTTTTCAAAGACAGAACACGCACAGTTCAGGTGACCCTACATGGCTGCAACAAATGGGTTCAATCACACATGTGCCCCCTTTTGGGGCAAGCATTGGTTAGAACCTGCTACAGTGATCCACTATAGTAGCTACCTGGCCATTTTCCTTTGAGTCTTTAAAGGGTGGTTCCCATGGCTACTTGCACCTGGAACAAAGACACGCGGGCCCGAAAAAAGGAATCTCCAAGATGCTGTTCCAAGTGCCCTTTGTTGTGGGGGGGTCTTTCCCCTTGTCCAATCCCACGTGGACAGGGGCGTCGGGGAACATGGGCGTTCAAATGATCACTTCATGAGTAGATGCCCCAAAAAAAGGCCCAAACTTCTTGTGTACCACTATGGTCTTCGCAAAAAGTGGTTCGATCAAGTCCGAAACGGGACTCGATCCTAGCGAGGAAACGAGAAGTGGCGTCCGCCTGATTTCCCTGACCAAGGGGGAAACCACTTTGCCCGATTCACCTGGAAGCTTCGCCTAAAAGCTTCACCAGAAGGCACTTCTGAAGTGCCGGGTTGCAGGAAAATAATTGCAAACATCAAGCAGTTTGAAGGGTTTTGTGGAGCACAAAATGTGGGCCTGTGGGGGTAGTGACCTTGGTCTTAGACTTCACCAAGCTTCACCTGGAGGCCCATGGTTCTAGGGGTTGATTCCTTTTCCATTCTTTTCAACCATCGTTCTTTTCAATCACCAGCGGTCTCTGCAGGTTGTTTGGCGGTTTTCTGGAAAGAAGGATCCCTGGAAAGAATGGAAATGGAAGCTACCCCTAGAATGGTTCAGACGGACACCACTTTGCCCAATTCACCTGGAAGCTTCACCAGAAGGCGCTTCACCAGAAGGCGCTTCACCAAGCCCATGGTCGCTGGGTTTCCCCTTCGCATAGGTGGCCCTGGTCAATGGAATCAACCGCATCTAAACCAGGGGAACCCCTCTATTTTAAGCAAACCAACCAAAAAGGACACCTATGCCCCTTCGATCCTTCGCTTCCCGTTGCGGTCCTTCAGGAGCTGTCGGCAAGCCACGTAGAAGAGCCCCAGGCTGCCCGTGAAGAAGGCGGGCAGCAGCAGCGCACGGGTCGGAGGTCCGGGGATCACGTTCTCCATGTAGACGCCGATGAGCCCTTGGCTCCAAAATAACGTGGTTTAATACCTCTCGATGGACCAAATCCATTTGGCAGCACGAAGTGACACCAGGGTTGAAACCATGATTTTGGTGTCTTTTTTTGATGATACCCTTTTTGGGTGTGGTTTGAAGGGAAACCAAAAGAAAAACCGAAGCCATTGCTGGGGGTCCCCAACAAAGGCACATATTTTTGTTGGGGAATCGAATCCACAACCAGGGCTTCTTGGGCACTGTGTACGACATCCTCAAAACGAAGGGGTCTGTGTCAAGACTTTGGGCAACCCCCCCCCCAAAAAAAAGAAGAAGAAAGAAAGAACAACTGGGTTGTCCAGTATAGACGGTCGATCGAAACGAGCCTTAGAAGGCGTAGCCGGCCTCAACAAAAACACACTCAAAAAGCTGACCATTGGGCCAGTCTTGGTTTCATCTGTGGATGACGGATATCTGTCATACCCCCATCTTGTGCAGTCAATGAAAGGAATGGAAACGCAACTGCAAAACCGCAACACCTTTGCGTGTTTGCTCGGGAAATCGGGCTTCGGACCAAAACTACTTGGTTAAGCAATCCTCGAAACAACACCAGTCCCAATTCCTAATTGGAAATCATCAGAGCCGTTGCTGGTCCGACATGCTTGTCATTTACCCAACAGGGGACACCACCGGGAATTGTTGAAAACTGGGCCCCTTAATGAATGTGGCCGTCCCTCCTCCCTATACATCAATAAGGGGTTGAGGATCATCCGCAGCTGGACTACATAGACTGCGGTGCAAAGAAAAGGAACCTTGGGGCATTCAACGCATCTGCTGCGCTTGTGCTGACCAGCTTGAAAGTCCGTACACACATGTGTTGGGCAACATGTTGAGTATTTGCAGACGAGACAATGCAGGAGCAGAACAACATAACACAATTAGTAAGCAATACCTTTCTCTGATGTGCTCGCACCATCAATTGCGACCTGTCCATTCAGCAGTCCTGCTGAACAAATCACCCCTTCAAACAAAATCAGGGGCGCTTTTGGCACTTCCTTGAATCATCATGTACTGCACCAGAACCATTCCAAGGGGAACAAGTGCAGCCTCTTGACTATTCGTGGCTAATAAATATATAGTGGCTATTGGGGGGCAATAAGGACCATTAAGGGGCATTACCTTTCCATGTCTCCCCTTGCTATGTCTCAGTGTTGGATTTCAAGAGGCCCACTGTTGCTGCTGCTACTACTACTACTACTACTACTACTGCTGCTGCTGCTGCTGCTGCTGCTGCTACTGCTACTGCTACTGCTACTGCTACTGCTACTGCTACTCTACTGCTACTGCTACTGCTACTGCTACTGCTACTGCTACTACCACTGCTACAGCTACACCTACTTCTGCTACTGCTTCTTCTACTATTTCTACTGCCACTAGTACTAGTACTACTACTAGTACCTGGTACTACTGCTACTGCTGCTACTATTTCTACTACTTCTACTGCCACTACTACTGGTAGCGGTTCAAAACGGAGTGTTTGCCAATCCAAATTCATCCTCCCGCGAACCCCTTCATCAAGGAGTGCGGATGGCCGAACTGAGCAGCCCAGAGTCCAAAGCGGCTTGGACATATGCACTTAATTGCCCTAGACATTGCAAGTAGGAACAAGGGACACACTCTAAACTCCCAAGGCTCGTGGTTGGTTTACTTGCACCCAGCGGGCATCCGCTGTATGGCTCCAAGTCGGTACAGGAAAAAGCGAATGGAAGCAGAGCGGCCGCCCACAAAGTAGAAGCTCCAGAGGCCGAAGAGCACTGCGAGCTTCCGCGCGTCCACACCCACCTCAGCGCGCTCGATGTCGTCCAAGCGGGAGCGCCGGCAGCCCTTGCGGAGGTAGATCATGCTGATGCGGCCCAGCGTGGACCCGATGTCCTCAAACCAAATGAATTGCGAGGAAGCATTGGGGCTGAGATTATCTTTGATGCGTGCAATCAATCCTAGGGCAATGTAGGGCAATCAAACCAGTGACGTACGCGGCCAGAAGCATGAAAGTCTGAAAGTCTACCCGAATGCAGCCGCGTTGCTGTGACTGTGCCGGTCACGTGCGTGGTTCGGACAATGGCGCCGAAGTGCGAGGTGCACATGGCGTTCTGCAAGCCGCATGCAGTGGCAACGAAGCACGCGGGGAGTAGCCGCCCCGGGATGAACGCGGCCAGGACAAGAAGCGTCGAGTTCATAAGAAGGGCCAGGCCGTAAGAGGACTTGCCTCCAAAGTGCACCTGAGGTCCAAGCAGCCTTCCGAGTATGGCAAACGGCCCACAGACCCAACGCTGCCAGCCCCCAAAAATTCAACTAAAATCACTGAGACCACACGCTCAAGGCGCCTGGTTCTTGTCAATAAGAAGGCCGCACGTGTAGGCGCCCACCAGAAACGAGAAGACTAGGAAGAAGGCCTCGCGGAAACTCTCCGAACCGAACTCCCCCTGGTGGTACCCTTCCAAGCGGAAGGCCATGGCAGACGTGCTGCCCGTCACATGCGACGCATACCTCGCATGAGCATGAGGTGCGCGTGTGAGGTCATGCCCAATCGATGCCCAAACTCGCTAGGTCCATGCTGGCTCGGAAAAAAACAAACACCCTGTCAGGTGGTGTGGTGCCCGTCGTCCCCCGCCTGTGGTTGAGTAATTTTGCTTGATGCTACGTTTTGTGGAAGGGACACCCAAACTACTATTGGGCGGACCTGGCACCTACAAACCAGGTCCTGCCGGGACACAAGTTCCAACTCTTGAAGGCGATGACGTTGGCCGCGCCGGCGCAGGCCGCCAAGCACCACCCGAAGCCCATGACCCAGAACTTGGGCCGCTGGAAGCTCTTCCGGATCTGGGCCGCCTTCTCCCTGCAATGAATCACGCTTGGAGACCCGACCCTCTAAACATGGGTGTTTTGGAGGGTACAACTCGCGGGTGCACTTGCGGCGGCCAGGGTATGTAGCAGCAGGTTGACGAATGAACTCTCCCCATGACTGACGCGAGCCCCAGAAAAAAATGACTTGTTTCCCCGAGAGGATTCCACGTCCTTCCCAAACTAACAGAAGACAAATAATAGCTCGCCAGAAAACCCTTCCCCCTAATAGAGTGTGGGCGGCTATGAGGGCCCCACTGTTTGCTGATTTTTTTTAGTAGAACGATGGTGTGCATGTGTGTGTGTGACCTATTACAGAAGGCACTTTTTTTGTTTAGGGTTTGCTTGACATCGATACAGCAAATTCTACGGACTGACTCCAATAACTCTTCCAGGCACCATTACCCACAAGACCTGAATCGGGAATTAAGTCTGTCAGTCATGCCTGAATTTTTAATCATGGCTTGTCAAATGGATTGCGCTTGCCTGCCTTTCCACATGTTGACTGCCAGCAGCTATATGCAAATTTCTGGGGGAGGGAGTGCTCCTATCGTTACAGACTAGCCGGATGAGCGGCCCCACCCCTTGTCAACAGATGTTGATGGGGAGTTCCCTACCACCATCTCAGCTTAAGTGAATCCACCAGTAGGTTACTATTTCTAGGCTCCTTCTGGAGCCGAAACATTTGCTTGAACTTTGTAGCTAGGGGGTCAGTGGAATGAAGGCCTCTGCAAGTGGTGATGAGGACCCTCACTTCCTTGTGACAGTGGACTTAAGGATTGAACCTTTCCATTGGCCATGGGTTGCTGGTAGACGAGGGTGTTTTCCCCAGCTGCTGAATTACTTGCAGATCACTCATATGGCCACCAGGTCAAGACATGTGAGTGGAGAGCAGACCACCTGCAAGTGGGCACAGTAGACTCCACATCAGCTCGGATCGGTTCTAGCTCCTATGCTTGCTGGCGGCATGCAATAGCTTGCCTGGTGGGGGAAAACAAAATAACTTGTTCTACTTGCACCTTCTACAGGCCATGAACAACTTCTGATAAGTAGATCTCCTATGGTCAACAAACAAACTATGTTCATGAAAACAAGAAATCAGGGAACGCAAACATGCTCTACACTACACGAAAACAAAAGCCCTCTTAACAAAAAACACACATGTCCGGTGCTAGCTAAACCCTCTATGTTAACCAATAGCAAGCTAGCAGCTTGATGACGCTGCAGCACATTGGCCTAACCTATGACACATGTAGCTGTATGTCAAAGCCATGTACACGAATATACTATATCCTGTTCTACCCAACTCAATTTCCATAGGAGTGTGATGCACAAGACAAGCCGTGAGAACTCACGAAAAATTCGCCCACAAGCAAAATGCATAGAATATATTTTTCTAGAACGTCTTGTTGCCACAGGTGTTAATCAAAGGTGAAGGCAAAGCAGCAAGAAAACGTCGGTGCTCGTTGCAGAGATTATTGTAGCTAACTCTGCTTCCTAGCAACCATTTTTAATCCTGCATCATCAATTGCAAGCTGGCCACTATGGTGCTATTCACGCGAATGTTCAAGCAGCAAACTACTAAAATGCATAGCTCCATTTATATATGTAGTGACCCATTGAATTCAATCCTAAGCAACAAGACAGTTGTCCACGCAAATCCTGGAACTTTGCAAATAGGGGCAGGCACATAGGACGGAGACAGCACACAAGACGCCAGTGGCATAAAATCTGCAAATTCTACAAATCCAAAACCTCGAAAAGAATCCAAGCAAGAGACCTCCTTGAGATCGCGTCACCCCGAATCGGTCAATTCGCTTGGTCAAAAATAGGTACATGGCTGTGGGTCAAAAATAGGTACCCCAAGATGGCTTGCCCTGGCAAGTGGAAACATGGGCCAAAACCTGTGGTCCAACTGGTTGTTTGATTTTGACCCCACATGAGTACTTCCCACTACCCCTCCATTTGCTTAAGTCCCCTGGAACGAATGAACATATTTCCAGTATAGTGATAGAGTCCCTTTAAAACCAAGAGGGAACATTGAAAAAAGTATTGCTTTCACCAAAGGGAAGATCCCCCGCCTCTTCTTGGTCGGGCTGCTCTGAGCCGAGTGCCCCGGAGAGAGGCTGGCTTTCTCCACAGCGAGCGTCTTCTGCGTCATGGCTGTGTCCTAAACCTTGGAAGTGGCAAAGTGGCTGCGGAAGCGGAAGCGGAAGAGAGCAGGTTGCAGAGAGCAGCAGAAGCCAATACCAAGCCCACGGCACCGCCCAAGCCAAGACAGCATGTTCATCCAGGCTCCCAACACCCCACGCCAGATTTACGAGACTGGCCTCTTGATACGCTCCAGCACTGAAAGGCAGGAGAAACGTCACCTAATCAAACGATGGACCCATGGACCCCACAAATCCCAAACTCACTGTGATTTCAATGCGAGTAGGTGGAGAAATCAGCTTGAAGACACTACGCCCATATAAGTTGAGCACGGGATGCTCGCCAAACATCCTTTTGCACGCGCCAACGCGTGGTCTGGGGGTTTCGGTTCGGAGCTCTTGTCGAGCCACGAACCGTGCATGTTGGCCTGGCTGCATTCCTTGAGCTACCGGGATCCGCAAAGACTTTGAGCAGCCCACAAAATTGACGCATGAATCACAATGTACGATGTAGTTGGCTCAGCCCCGGTCCGCTTGCCCCAGGGATGCGTCGCTGGAAACTTCTGTCTCCGGCGACAGGCCGCCACGCCCAAAACTTGCAAGCCACAATCATGCAGTGCGAGCATGAGAAGTTGACAGTAGCAATTCTCTTGGGACCTGGCAACGGATGTCCGCATCAGGCTTCCCACATGGGTCACACCAGCAAGATCACTTAAAAGACTTAGGTGGCCGTGGTCAAAAGCCTTGTGAATTCAGCCTCTCAGGCCCTTTACTCATGTGGCCTGGGGCAATTCGAAGGTCCTAAGCGCTACTTGCAAGCCCCTCGGCATTGCGGCACATAGCTCAGACAGTGTTTCTTCTCACGGGGTCCTCTTGGCCGTCTGGGGAACACTGAAACAAACTAGTTATGATTTATGTTTCATATTTGGTCTAACTCAAAATAGGAAAAACCGCAAATTGGAGAACCTAAGGTCCTTAGAGTCCCTGCTGTGCTGCCGGCAGAGGTTGTCGAAATCCGCCTCTACCTCGTGCAGGGCCTCGATCATGTGTCCCATCTCCTGAGGAGAAACTCGCTTCAAACGTCGCTGAATTGGAACATTCCAATCACGCTGCTCGTGTGCCATTAAACGCGGCATAAGGCGGCAGACCTCAATACTGTGGGTGGGCGAAATCCATTTCGCACCGCGCAGAAACCCGCGGTTCTGATGATTTCCCCTGGCAAATACCATCAAATAACGATTTCAACCATGGTTTCAAAGTGATGAAGGGATTTCGCAACCAGTACGAAAGGCCGGTGACTTGGAAAAAGCAGGCCTAAACAGTTGAGACAACCTAATCGTCCCAAGAGAAGCGCAAGCAGATCCTCGTCCAACTCAACCACCAGTCCATCGTTGTTGCCACTTTCCAGGCTGTGCAGGCGCGAGCCCATGTGGGCAATGGCCTCCTGAGCCTCTTTGAGGTCTGCCTCGAAGCGGTCCTTCTCCAGCTTCTTGAAGTGTTCCTGTGGCCGTGCAGTCTCGGAGCCACTTTCGGGGCAATCTTCGGAGCAATTTTCGAGCCAAGGCTGTCTCAGTGAACAAGGGACACGCACATGAAACTTCAACAGCAACTGGTTACCAAGGTGGCAACCGGGATCCACCCGGCGCCAGTGCTATGTGTGACTCAAAATGTGACTCAACGCCCATTGCGCAATCGATCCCCGTCTGGTGGTGCGGTGTGGATTTCGCAACTATCCGCAGTCAAGGGAACGGAAAGACGAAGTTCGAAGCGGGAGCGCCAGATTTGAGACACTTTGACTCCGCTTGAATCGACAACCTCTAGTGGTGTGGAAACTACCGCCAAACGGTTTTTGGGGCCTTCTCCTTCTTTCCCCCTCCCCCCCAAGAAATCGCTGCGTCGAGCAGACACTGTGCACTATCGCAAAGGCAAAGGCCGCTACAAAGAGAACCAGCTAAGGAACAGGATGGCTGGGAACCGCCAAGCAAAATCTGAGTTGGAGCATGACCAATACCAATCCCAGACACGACTTCCTTGGAAAGCTCTCCCTGCGCTACTCCAAGCCACCACAAGCTGCTAAACGCCACCAGCAATCACCGCCACCCACGCAGCAACGACCAGAGCCGATCATACCCAACCACGGCTGACGTTTCTCAAACCCAACCCCAACCCTCAAAGCAGTGACATCCTCTGTCTGCGTTAAGTCATTTCTGGCTGTGCTCACATAGCAATTTGTCTTCCTAACAACAACGGAGACAATCAGGCAACCGTGGCGTGCTCCAAGCAAAACACATCACACACCAACAACTGGCACAGAAGGAACACGTGGATCAATCCTGAGTAGAAAGAATAGGTGCATCCCAAACATATTGCGGTTGTCCTTTAGACCAACCCTGCAATGAGGTTGGTGCCCCCCTGCCAAAACCAAGAATTCCACAACAAGAACGGGCCACTCCCAAAAGCACATAACCTGAGCCACAGGGCGAATACCCACACCATTTTTCTGGCAGGGATTCTCCTTTACTAACCTTCATTTACTCACTTCCCGAGTGGATGGGCCAAAAAAACAACAAATCCAATGTTGTTTCCCCCTACCCTTCCTTACCCGGCACCCTCAGCACCCTCAGCACCCTCCCCTCAGGCCTTGAGGAGCTGTCGGAAGGCCATGTAGAAGAGCCCCAGGCTGCCCGTGAAGAAGGCCGGCACCAGCAGGGCCCGAGGCCCCGGCATCAAGTTCTCCTCGTAGATGCCGATGAGCCCTGCCCCCCCCCCCGAGCCCCGAGGTCGCTTTCAGTGGGTCAAAGGGACCCGTTTGGTGGACCTCGTGTACGATGCTTTGGGTGGGGGACGTTGATTTCAGTGGGTCAAACCGACCCTTCGTTGGACATCGTTTGATTTTGTTTTTTTGGGGAGGGGGGGGGTTGCATGTCCACCAACCTCGTTTGAGGCGGGAAAATTCGGGAAATTCATAGCCATGTAGGTAAACACACACACACACATGCCTGGACCCTCAAAGTACCCATAAAAGAAGGAAACTTCACCCCACAATCTTGGGGGTTTTAAGCAATTGTTCAGGGAACTTTGAGCGTTCAGGTGGGTACATCTCAAAAACGGGGGGAACCCACACAAATTGGCGGTGTCCCTTTTTGGGCTTCCTTTGAAACCAGCCATTTGAGGGGGGCTGATCCATATTCCATTCTGCCCCCAGTTTTGACCATGGGGATGTTCCCAATTTAGTGGGAAATATCATCGTTTTATGTTTTAGTGGTTTTCCAACCAATGGTCATCCTATGCAAAGGACCTTTGGATCAACCCCCACGTGGCGCCATGAAACTTAAGAGTCGGGGCCGAATGAATCCGCACCCGTGTCTAAGAGTTGGTGGACATGAATTCACACCTAAATCATGTCCACCAAAGGGTCCTCTATCAAAATCCACGTGCCCATTGCGCGAAGTGCTTTGGATCCGTGGATGAGAGGATCATTCAGCCATACCCGGTCTTGCGCAATGAGAGGAAGGGAATCAGAGCCGGGTACTGTTACATGGTTGAGAAACACCTTCACGGGCATCTCTCCAAAGCCACAAATCCAAAGTCAAAGCCCTCCACGTCAGACCCTGAGAAACAGCACCGCTAACCAGCATCAAGATGGCACAACAAATAATGACCATGGGGGTGTTTCCCTCCAAAACTGATGAAACTCACACTAAGGTCACTAATCCTGTGTTGACATGCTCGAGTTTGAACCTCAGGCGAGCCGCCGCCCATGAAATAGAAGCTCCAGAGCCCGAAGAGCACCGCGAGCTTCCGCGCGTCCACACCCACCTCAGCGCGCTCGATGTGGTCCAACTGGGAGCGCCGACAGCCCTTGCGGAGGTAGATCATGCTGATGCGGCCCAGCGTGGACCCGATGTCCTGCAACCAAATGACTTATGACTTGCGAGGAAGTTGTGACTTGCTAAGATGATCTAAGATGCGCGCAATCAAACTCAGGGCAATCAAACTATGCCAAGTGAGGAACAGCCAAATATAGTCTTTTTATCATTCACTCACAGACCAAACTCATCAAAACTTCGCAGCCAGAAGCAAGAAAGTCTAGCGAGTAGCCAAGTCGCAGTGACTGTGCCAGTCACGTGCGTGGTTCGGACAATGGCGCCGAAGTGCGAGGTGCACATGGCGTTCTGCAAGCCGCATGCGCTTGCAACCAAGCAAGCGGGGAGCAGGCGCCCCGGGATGAACGCGGCCAGGATAAGGAGGGTCGAGTTCATAAGAAGGGCCAGGCCGTAGAAGGACTTGCCTCCAAAGTGCACCTGGTTCTTGTCAATGAGCAGGCCGCACGTGTAGGCGCCCACCAGAAACGAGAAGACTAGGAAGAAGGCCTCCCGGAAACTCTCCGAGCCAAACTCCCCCTGGTGGTACCCCTCCAAGCGGAAGGCCATGGCGGACGTGCTGCCCGTCACATGCGACGCATACCTTGAATGAGAAGCTGTGCCGGATCGATCGAGCCTACGATCCCAAACCTGTGGCAAGACCTCTCACTTGGTGAACCTTCAACCTTGGATTTTCCCTCCCACCAAGTACCATGGAAGTGCACTGTGCGCCCCTTTCCAAAAGGAAACAGCAGTCTTGCTACAGTCTATGCACTTCCATGTTGGTTGGTGGGAGGGTAAAGTTTATCGAAATACCACCTAATTATTGCTTTGCAAAGGTACAATATGTATGCATCAAAAAAAAAAGAAAAACAAACGTTGACCCAGCTCAAGCGTGTGTGCGGTGGATCCCTCGGGCTCTGTTTGGCCGGGACACAAGTTCCAACTCTTGAAGGCGATGACGTTGGCCGCGCCGGCGCAGGCCGCCAAGCACCACCCGAAGCCCATGACCCAGAACTTGGGCCGCTGGAAGCTCTTCCGGATCTGGGCCGCCCTCTCCCTGCACGCTTTCGGAAGTAGTCAGTGGATCTCCATTTCCCAGCTTAGGCGACCTTTTAAAACAAAGAGGAACGAGTGGTGGTCTTTATTCCCGATAAATTGGTATGCGCAGTGTGAAGGGTACCTTCCGCGAGCATATTTCTATATATAAGCGCTTCCGTGGGCCTTCCGTCAAGTTGTTTCTGGGAGTTGTGGAAGGTAGCTTCCGCGAGGGAATTCTTGTGCATGATTCGCTCATAAACGCACTGTGGCCAAAACCACCCCAGACCAATTTAAACCCTCCATTTGCTTAAGCCTAAGTCCCCAGGAAATATATATATATATATAAACATATTATGTCCAGTAGTCATAGATTCCCTTTAAGACCAACAGGGGGAAACACATGTTCTTGAGCAAATGGAAGAAACCACTCTGCGCTGCTGCGGCTGTACCAGTGTGGCCCGCAAGTGCGGCTCAAGTGCGCGTGCTTGTTGCGCTACTGGGCCCAAGCTTGGGGGTCGCACCCTTCTGCGCACCTGCCGAGAAACCATCCTGTATATGGCCATGGGGCATAACCTATGGCTCAATTTTCGGGTGGAGGAATATCCATTTGCCACCTATTTTGATGGTCACCAGGGGTACAGGGTTTTGACCCACAGCCATATCTTTGGAGACTCTGTGCTGCTTGTTCAACCCCGATCTACTTGCACTATCAAACGTACTTGGATGAATCCGGACGACCACAGCACCCAAAAGCGGTTCGCCAGTATATAGGGGCTGCCTGAGACCTCGCAGAGCTCTGGTGCCTTTTCATGCCCCTCATCAAAGCAAACGCGAGCAAGTCAAGCGCAAGTTCCGTGGCAGCTGGCGCGGCAGTGTGATGCTACCCTGTTTCTATACATGTTCGAGTTTTGGCGGGAAACAAAAAACAACAAAGGCGGCACGTCACTTTTTTCCCCGCGCCAATGATGTCTTGCCTGGGACGTGCCGCACATTTGATATTGGAGGCTCCGTTGGGTGCTTCGCCACGTGAAGCGCGCTGTGTAGCTGCATGGTTGCAGTGATGTTGTGTTAGTTGCACTATGCAGTGTCAGTATATATGTGTTTAGTGTATATGTGTTTTGTGTTTTGTGTTTGGTGCTGTGTTTTGTGTTTTGTGTGCTGTGTTTGTGTTTTGTGTTTTGTGTTCTGTGTTCTATGTTTTGTGTTTTGTGCTTTGTGTTTTGTGCTTTGCGTTTTGTGTTTGGCGTTTTGTGTTTTGTGTTTTGTGTTTTGTGTGTGTGGGTGGGTGTGAGTGTGTGCGTGTGCGTGTGCGTGTGCGTGTCGTGTGAGTGTGTGTTGCACTGGTGGTGGGCCTTGCAATTGGCGGTGTGTCGGCGGTGGTGGTGCTGGTGGTTTGTGTGTACTTGTGCGTGTTGTGTGTTCCCTGATTATGCGTTTGCTATGTTTGATATGCTCCACATGAAGGTACAGGGAGTTGTTTTTGCCTGTTGCTGTTGAATGACGGACTTAGCTGCAAGTAAGAGGAACACCTGTTATGCGGTTTGACTCACATTTCTCACTGGTTTGGGAGCAAGGACTGGTTGCTTGAAACAACTGTTGCGTGAGATACAGGCTGTGCAAGAAGTGGCCTTGCACAAATGACTCCCCGAACGACTAAAAGGCAGAACATGGCAGAACGAAGAATCGATGAAACACGTTCAAAGTGGATGATTCGAAACCAAGGAGTCAAAAAGAAGGACATGGCCATGGGTCAAAAGCCCGGTACCCCAGTAATAAAATGGGTTGTGAATTCACCTACCAACCAAAATGGGATCCCAAAACGGTTTTGACCACCACAGCCACATGTGCGAGCGATGTTTCAGGAGGACTCGGCCAGTTTCGCCCACTGAAGCTGCCTCTTGGTGGGGCTGCTCTGTGCCGAGGCCGGAGACAAGGCTGCCTTCTCTATGGCGAGCGTCTGCTGCGTCATGGCTGCAAGCTGTTCGTCGTTTCGGACCCCACGCTCTGGTGGCAAAGTGGCTGCAGAAGGCTGCAGCTGTGGCAACCGAACAGAAAGCCCAGCGCGGCAAACCGCTGCAACCGGACGGGTGACGTGCACCTTCGCACGATGCAACTCATATCGCACAAATCATATGTACCTGGACCTTCCATTGTTACATAAATGTGTGTCACGAAAGAAAAATGCTCGGAGCAACTATTTTTGCCCAATGATCCGAAAAGTGCTCGTTCCCCAAAAAGCGCTCGTTTCATAAACACGGGTTTTTGCAAAATACTAAGTGTTACATATTTTGGATGTGCGCTCTTGTTGCGGGTATTTGCACTCGTTTTGCGGGTATTTGCGCCCGTTTTCCGGGTATGTTTCCACATGTGTCCACGCAACAGACTACATGAGAAGAGAGAAGCCGCCGCAATAGCCAAAAATGCTCGAATCCAAATTTGTGCCCGTTCCCCCGAAAAAAAACGCTACGAAACACCCAAGGGGCACAAATTTATGTAACGAATGAAGGTCCAGGTATATATATATATATATATCACTTGCACCAACACTGCGATTGTCCAATTCTGTCATAATTGATGAATCCTGGACCTTCATTTGTTACTTGAATGTGCGTCTCTTGGGTGGCTAGCAGAAATTTGCGAATCGCGCAGCTTTGTTTCGTGACAAGAACATATGTAACAATGGAAGGTCCAGATATATAGTATGTTTGGAGAAGACATTCAGGTGGCCAGAAACGTGGAACCTGGCAAGAAACGAAGTCGAACACTCAGGTTCCATGCCCAAGTTTTGGGCCGGTAAAGAGGGGCTGCCCCCACCAAGCTTTTTAAGGTTGGGCAAGGGGTGGACCGTAAGCTAAACAATTGGCCGTGGCCAAGAAGTGTGACACTGAAAATTGCTCGTAGACAAGTAGTTCCAAAGAAGTACAAAGCGTCTTGCACATGTATACGTAACAGCCGCCATCGCCAGGAAACAGTGACGTAGTATACCAACTTCAGATAGCATGTGACACGCTGGGAAGTGGACACAAACACGGAACTTCGCCCCAAAATGCAAACAAACAAGGCCCCTTGTCAGGCATCGCACCCTGCGCGATTAGAAGAAGTGGGCCCGGGTGATGGATATCCGCGGGAGGGGCACACGGCGTCGGAGCGCAAACCAAACGGAAATCGTCGCAGCCCTCAGGCTGAGCGGTGACTTCTGATTGAGGGAAAGCTGATAGTTTCCTCTTTTTAAACTTTGGTGCCCACAATGTGCCGCAGCTCGGGTCGCGCCATGAATGGCATGCTGGCCTGCCGGCATCCGTCGGGCTCATCCGAGCAGACACAAGATCCACGGAACCTTTCTGGATATGGATGTGTGTGTAGCAGGCCGCGCTGCCCAAAAGTTGCAAGCCATCTTGCGGTGCCAGGAAAGGGACATGCGATTCTGCCAGCATGAAACACATGCATTCCTTGTTTCATTCTGGTCTGCCTTTCACTCTGATGGAGTTTGCACATCTCCTTCCCGGCAAGATAGCGGCCAGCGTGAAGCCCAAAATTGAATTCAGACCAGGCATCCAGGCCGTTTACAGGACCTGGAACGGTCGTACCTTAAATTCCGCACGCGCAAACCCTTGCCTCTTTACATCACGTGCGCCGCTGTGTCTTGACAGGACACGCGTGGCGCGTTGGAACGCGCCGCGCATGAAGGTTCGGGGCTTGCCGATGGGACAAAACTAATGTGGCGCACGCCTGGCAGTTGAGAAATCAAGTTCAGCAACCCCCGAAAAACGGCCTAAGCGCCCTGGAGGCGCAAAATCCATCGTGCTGACTCCTGGATTGGGACGCGTTCTCGGTGACGTCTGCAGATAAATGGCTTGGCTGGCTCAGTCTGCTGCAGGAAGTGCCCTTGCGATCCAGGACTCGGCTCTGGCTTCGGATCTGGTCGAAATCCTGTGACACCTCGTGCAAGGCCTCCATCATCTGGCCCATCTCCTGGCGCTCCACTTTCTGATCCCCTGCTCAAAGTGACCCCATTTGTGGGTTAAGTGGGCTGTTCCCAGATTTTTTTGCGAAGGGTCGAGAACTCTCAGTGGGTTAAATTCGGAAACTACCCACTAAACCAACCAAAAAAACACCCAAAAAGCTCAGGAACCGGATGGCCGCCACCAAGTCTCTCTCTCTTGGCGGGTCCGAATGCGTGATTCTCCCATCGGAGCCGGAAGGCGTCGTCTTTTTGCGTGGAGCCCTTGCTAAAAGTTGGACTTGTCATCAGTGGGTGTGTCTGACTGTCTCAAAGCAGGGCAAGCCCAAAACTCTTGGCTGCCTCCTGGATTTCGCTTCACACCAAGCCTAAAAAGGGTACCCTCAAAAAAGTCTAAACACAAAACAGTTTCTGGCGGTATGGCTGGAACGCCGTAGCAACGGGCGCATGAACAGCAGCTCAATACTTGTCAGTGGAGGTAATTGTCATGATTGGGTGCTATGAACTCGACTGGCAAAGCTGAACATGGGTCGGCCAGCACAAAAACAACAACAACTGGGGCGCTGCCAAACTTTGAGGGTGCCCTTTTGACGGGGTTTGGCGCAAGGCAACCAAAGGAAGGACCGCCTCCTTCTATTTGGCCCCCAATGCTCAAAGTGAGGAACCTGAGCATTGAGAATGTGCGCTGGTTCGAAGAGATCTGGGGACTCAAGGGAAACTAGATACTCATAGGGTTCCATGTCCCATGGGGAAAACAAACACGATCTTGCCATCCAAATCTCCAAATCTCTTGGTACAGAAGGATGGACAGATTTTGGCGGTGATGGTGTACCATGGTACCATCCCGTACTTCCAGGGTTGGTACACTCAGAGAAACATGGAAACCCAGACAGCCTCATGGAACCAAGGCTTCCATGGACTCTCGGGAGGCTACCAAAGGGAAACCTCGCAATGTCCAAAGCTTTGGATTCGCCCCTTTTTCTTGTGGATTTCTCCTGTTCTTCCCCCTGTTGGTCCCTTTTTTTTCTCGTACTCTTTAGTACTCTGTTGATATCCAGTGGTGGATCCACAGCTTCGCCACATCCAAACCGATTTCTGTCGAACTCCTTATCCAACTCCATCAGGTCGCCATTCTCCAGGCTCTGCAAATGAGTTCCCATGTGGGCGATGGCCTCTTGGGCTTCCTGCAGATGCGATTGGAGTCGCGCCTCCTCCAATCTCTTGATGTAGTCCTCTCACGCCAACGGACGCGAATGACTCAGGTTTGCCCACAACACCTGGGATTTTGGTATGTTTCTCAGGACACCTTGCGCTGTGGGGAACCGGGTTGGTCTAAATATATCTCAGGAAAAGGTTCGTCGGTGAAGTCTGGGGATCAAACAGGCTGTTCAAATTGGGGACCAAAAAAACCCGGTGGGGTGGTTACAATCGCATTCCGGAAAAGAAATTCTGGGTCTCTTCCGTCACATCCCTTTCCATGCATGTGCATACTGCTTGGTTTCTTGGTCGCTTCATGCCCTGAGCGAAAGGTCGATCTCCTGTTGTAGGCTTCATGGAAACGCTATTTCCCCAGAGGTCTCAGGGGCGATTCGGTCACACCAAACACCCATGAAACGTTTCAACAACCTTTGGGCCTGGAGCTTGTACCTGGGTTTCCTTGGAGAAAGTCTCTCAGAGCTTGTTTGGGAAACCCTTCCCAACAAGTTGCCGGGCGGGGCCAGGGATCTTCGATGGATATAACTCGTCGCAAAGAAATCTTGCCGGGACCCGAGAGCGGCTTTTTCAGCCACCTAGGTCCTCCAGTTTTGGAGGTTAGAAAACCGGGTACCGATTTTTTTGTAGTCGATTTTAGGGGAACCCTCCCCAAAAAACAGAACAGGTGAGAAAGGGCACCTAGCTGGGGAACCCAGCCACTGCTTCAAACCCCATGTTCCAAAACCCATACCCTCCAAACATCACCCTCGAGGGGTTGAGTGCTGGGAAACGGTTTGGCTCTCAGGGACTCACACTGCTTGAGTGGTTGGAATCCATTTAGATCCGAATGCTAAAATCAGAGGCCTGCAATGGCAATGCATCTAGGTGTGGGAGTTGATGGCAGCGAAATCCAGGTATCAACCGCCCCGGAGTCCCCTGGAACCGGCATCTCGCCTATGGACCCCGTAGCTTTTAAGCTGGGGGAAAGAAGAAGAAGAAACACATCTGTCGCGAGTAACAAATGGATGCGGGCAAGCGCAGCTTGCTACTGTGGACGAAATCCGTTCGCACCACTTTGAAGCCAGTGTTTCTTGGTATTTACAGGGGAATCATCAGAAACCAGGGTTTCTTTGGTGGTGCAGGATTTCGTCCATCTACAGTATGTACCCTTGCCACAGTGTGGACCGCCACAGCTGCCATCACGAAGCATAGAAAAAAGATTTCAGGACTCCGCAGTGCAGGCCGTTGCGCCCGTTGCGCTGCAAACCGTACATGAGCTTGGGTACAGTTGCTTTGAACAAGATTTGATTGTAGTTGGTTTGGGCTAACGAAAGAAAGCGAGACACACACACACACACACGCACACACGCACACAAATGCAAACTCAATGAATCAATTTGGAAGCCAATAAAACAGCGCTTGCTAAGCAAAAGTTCAATCTTTGGGCCCTAAAATAAATACACCAAGCTAAAGGGTTCAAGTCCAACTCACCAAGTGGCTTCTTTTCAGGCCAAAATTCCAATATCTCATTTTCCCTCAAAGCCCGGTAGTTTGGCGTTCCGGAGACGAGTCCCATCTACCTTCCAGACCCTTAACCCAGAGGTTCAAACCCAACTCAAACCACCAACCCAAACAACCAATTTAGGGGACCCCCGGGCCCCTCCCAAAAAACAAGGTGGTTCTCATTTCAGTTTCTCTTTCAGACAACACACAAAATAGTACCAACATCCAAAAAAACCACACCCAACCTCGCTTCCTGAGTGAACTGGCTAAAACAAGACCCAAACTAAGTTTGCTCCAAATTCAAAAAGTGACGAAAGTCCATGAACTCAGGAAGTGAGTACCAGAGTCACCCAAGTGGTAGATTGAAGAAGAACAGCTCAAGTTGACTTTAATAGCCTCGAAGAGTAACAATGATCAACCCAAGACGGACAGGTTTCCTTTGGGTTTCCAAACAATCCAAAACATAAGACACTCAGGAAGTGAATCTTTTCAGGGGGCCCCCCAGAAAAGGGGGGGGGGTGTTCAACTGTTGGTTTCCGTTTCAAGGCCACACAAGGGCTACCCCAACTTGTTTGTTGCCACAAGAAAGGTCTTCCCCATTGCCTCAAGTCCACGACCTCAGGCAGTGAGTGTTTTTGCAGGGGGGTGGAGCAGGGCGGGGGACATGGAATCCACGAATCTGTGACACCAAAAGCTGCGAAGACGAACCCCGCCATATGAAGGAGATTACTGTGGATGGACGAAATCCATTTCGCACCCCCTAAGAAACCCTGGTTTCTGATGATTCCCCTGTAAATACCAAGAAACAATGGCTTCAAAGTGGTGCAGGATTTCGTCCATCCACAGTATGGAATAACGCGAGGGATCCCACAACTTGGTTGACGTTGGAAGGGGAGCATTTTTTCTCAAATTTTAGCAGTTCAGTGGGGGCTTCCCACTAAATCAAAATAAGCAAAAACCCTAAGGCTCATGACCCCTCCAATGCAGGCCCCCGGGCCCTCCAATGAAGAACAAGGACCCCTTCAGAGGCCCTTGAAAACAACCCATCTTGAGGCCCAAGAATCATCGGGAGCCTTTGGGAATGTAAAATATTTCCCAACAACAACAATGACAACCCGTGAGCGCATCAAACTCGGTTCCCCATATTTATCACTTTTGGAAAGGCCCCCACCCCCATATTGATAAACAGGGGTTTATTAAATCTGGGGTCAACCTCAAAACCCATAATTAAAAACACAAAACCAAGACGGACTGGTCTTTCTTTTGGCTACCAACTCCAAAATAAGCCATCGAATTCCCACCAAAGCCCACCAAAAGCCCACCAAACCAAGGGCTGCCCCTAACTCAAAACCCCTCGAGCGCTCCATCAACGCTTCCTTGAGCAGCTGTCGGAAGGCCACGTAGAAGAGCCCCAGGCTGCCCGTGAAGAAGGCCGGCACCAGCAGCGCACGCGTCGGAGGCCCGGGGATGAGGTTCTCCATGTAGATCCCCACCAGCCCTTGGCTCAAAAACCGGGATCCTTACAAGAAAACACCTACACATTGACTTGTAAATGGAAGTGTCCCTTCATTTTGGTGGAAAAAGCCATGTTTCAAATGGGCAAAATGTATCTTTTAAGGAGCCCTGAAGAAGGACGTGTTTTGAATAAGACACATCTCGGTTGCAAACTCTGCTCCCCTGCTAAAAGTGAATGACTTTTAGCGGTTTAATACGGAAACCCTACTAGTTGGCAAAAAGTTAAAGTCCTAACATCCAAGCAAAATGCACCAATATTAAGTGGGGATTGGGATGTTTACTGGGGGTACGGGGTTTTGACCCATGGCCAAATAAGACATCCGCAAAACCAAGGGGACTGCGTCTCAAAATATGGGCTTGCAGGCTCAAAAAGGACCTGTTTTACTCACTTCCCGTCGAGTGGATCGGCTAAAAAAAGTCAGGACACTTTCAATTCGCACGCAAATGGTCTTCCCGAAACGTCGCAAGTCCGGGAATTCGCGAAGTAAGTTTCATAACACATTCGCAGAATGAGGATACCAGTGTCTTAAAATATGGGGGGCCTTGCAAAATGGCGGATTTTCCGTGAAACGAGGCTCAAAAAGGGAAATACAAGTAAAATGAGCACTTGGCTCAAAAAAGAGAAACAACATGAGGAAGTGCATCAAAGCTTCAACCTAAAGAAGCTCTATGTCCATGTCTCCAGTTTCTCATACGAGCAAGCGCTATCGTCCTAGCAAAGGTCTCCCTGCGCACACGACGCGCTTCCCAACCACCAAGCCACACACACCCTGCGAGCAATGTACGAAGCCAACTAATGCCTAACCCATCAGACGAAGCCATGCACATGATTTACAAAAGCGACCCAAAGAAACAAATTACAAATCGGAATTTGTTTGTTGAATGAGACATCAAAACAGAAGTCCTCGAGTCTCACAATGAAATTATGACATAAACATGATCGAGTCTTAGCCTACGCAAATCTATTGAGGAACAAAAAAGGCATCCACACACCAACGGGACTCCGTTATACCCAGGTTTGGACGGTCAGGTCTTGACTCCAATTTGGAAAATGACTGGTTTGCTTTTGGCTTCCCTTTCAAACAGACCCCCAAAAAGGTACAAGGCCTCTAAAAGACTTGACACACACACACACCCAGGTGGTCTTGATTGATTTGGAGGCTAGGAGGTGGTTTGCCCATTTGCCCACAAGAACCAGGGTTTAAATAAATCCCCGAGCCACCAAAGAGTCAATCACATGGATTGCCCTTCCCGAGAAAAGGCCGAGCACCTGTTGCAGGATGGAAAAGCCGAATTTTCATCCAAGAGTTCCTTCTGGGGCGATTCGGTCACACCCTTAAGACCAGCCAGATTGAGGGTCAATGTTAACCCCGGATTAATAATAAGCCTTCTTTATTCACAGAGGGTGTTCCCCTCCAACAGTGATGAACCCGAACCAAACCCAGGGACAACCTATCAATAAAATCTAATACATAGTGGTTGATTATTCGTGGGCTCAGACAAGCTGCCGCCCACAAAGTAGAAGCTCCAGAGCCCGAAGAGCACCGCGAGCTTCCGCGCGTCCACACCCACCTCAGCGCGCTCGATGTCGTCCAAGCGGGAGCGCCGGCAGCCCTTGCGGAGGTAGATCATGCTGATGCGGCCCAGCGTGGACCCGATGTCCTCAAGCCAAAGGATTTCTCGTCTCGGCTTGGAAGTTGGACACCTTTGAGCGTGGCATGTCATGAATCCCAGTGCAAAAGTCTGGCTGGGAACTGCCAAGATGTGTGCGGCGGTCGAATATCAAATTTGGAGCTGGCTGGGTGATGGCTCGAACTTGGTGAGTGTGGCATGAGGCACGGTCGAAATTACTTACGGCCGTTTCGCTTAGTTGGAGAGTCTCGCGTTTCGTTTTCCAGCGTTTCAATCCATTTCCAGGCGCATCCGTATCGATTTTTCGAGATGTCATCAGTTCCAAAGCTTTGGTGTGCACGCCATCGGGTGACTGTAACGCATCCGGGCTTGGGGAAGTAGGATGGATGCGCCTGACTTCGACTCTCAGCCAAACGGCTTGGATGTGGCTCTTGTGGATCCATCCCTGGATACTAGAAGAGTATAAAGGATTACCAAAAGATTACAAAAAAGGGACCAACAGGGGGATTAACAGGTGAAATCCACAAAAGGCGCATCCAAACAGTTTTCTAGAACTGCATGCGTGCTGATTTTCCCACGCAATGCCCCAGCCAACCAAGCCAACCATCGCATAAGGTGAGTCTCAGCGATATGATCTGTGGAACACAACAAACTCGGATCGCATGGACAGCTAAGGGTGACACATTCTACAAGGAGTCTAGCTCTGCTATCGCGACATTTCCCCTGCGCCTGGCTGTCCTCACATCCCCTGCTAAAAGCGAAACTCTTAGTGGTGAATGTTGACCCAGGATTAATAAACCCGTCCCATTCTTCGGGGGTGTTCCCTCCAAAAGTGGTCTGACTCCGACTAAAAGGGGACACCCCCCAATCAAAATCAACCAGGGGTTCTGCTTACTCCGGGGTTCGCAGTACTAAACCCTGGCCAACCTAAGGAACTGGATGAACCGCTAGAAGTTGAGGAGCTCTGTTTGGGGTTGGTCAAAAGCCAAACAGGCCAGGTCCTACACCTTGGCCGTACAAACGAAACCATTGCAAGCTGCTTCAAAGGGTTTCTGCATGTACCAGGTTGTCTTGTTAAGAGGGTACCCTTTTTGGGTTGCTGTGAACGGACGGGGCCCTGCTTTAAAACGCATCCGCGTATCCTTTGTAGGGACGGTCTTTTCGAGAAACACCCTCGGGTCGAAGAAGAGTGCCCGTCATCTAGCCGGCAAGTCGCGGTGACCGTGCCTGTGACGTGCGTGGTTCGGACGATGGCGCCGAAGTGAGAGGTGCACATGGCCTCGCGCAGAGTTTGCCCGGGCAAGGTGAAAGCGTTTTGCTCCTGCAGCGCTATTGGCAGAGTTCCCCTCCTGAGCGTGCGCGTTTTTCACGTGCTGAGAAGTTGAACTATGTTTGTTTAAATGTTAGCTGAAGTGTAAAGAAATGCGATTAGACAGAACATGCTGTGCAAATTGTCATTGCAAATAGAATCATTCAAATCTAAAATTTATTGTAGCACAGAAGTGGCGTTTGGATTCATTCCTTATCAAATTATGAGTCAACTCTAACTTGATTGTATGTTCCGTGGGAAAGACTTCTAAATGGAAGATGTAACTTCCAGTAGGATTCCGATCAAGTATTTCCTATTGAATCCCATTTAAATCCTATTCAAACTCATTCAAACTGAAATTAGAGAGCAGCCGTTGGTGGAGATGTGAATTGAGTACGACAAATGCTGACCATGGTAGTGCTGGGGCGGCTGAGGTGTGTATTTTGTTGCATAGCCCTGGCATCCTGGCACAGCCTGGCGTGCATGAAAGGAGACACTACAGTAACAGACAAAGGTTTGGGGTGGGTTTAGGGTAGTCCGTTTAGGGTAGTCCATAAACACAACCACGACTGCAGCCAATTTTTAAACCACCCTAAACCCATCCGAGACCAACCCCAAGAAGCCCCACCATAAACCAGCACCAACCATCCACCTCAAGCACAGCCACCCCCAAATTTGCTCTGGAGCCAAGCCTGAGCCAACCTGGAACCCACCCTAGACCCAGCCAACCAAAGCCTGGTGATGCTGAGGATGTTGAAAACAATGCTGAGGATGTTAAAACGATGCCGGGCCTTAACCTACCCTAAACGGACCTACCCTAAACCTACCCTGAACCCATTCCAAACCTTCGTCCTACCGAGGCGCCAACCAAACAACCAACCAACCAACCAACCAACCAACCAACCAACCAACCAACCAACAACCAACCAGGGTTAGCTCTGTGCCAGGGCTAGGCAAAAAAAAACACCCTTTCCGTGCTGGGGCTAGTAAACAAAAACCAACACGATGTCGGGACCTCTGAATCCTTCTGAAATCTACTTAATATCTTTGTCAAATTATACTCAATGTCTTTATGAAATTAAATAGAATTTGTTAAGGGAAGACTCCAATCTCTTCTATTTTAAGATTGACTTGTAAGTTATTATTACTCTATTTACAAATCATTAAGCATCTAAACAACATGCATTAAACATTGTTGGGACTTTCTTTAATCAACTTTATTTGATATATAGTTGTCAAGTTCTATTTAATATCTATCTCACAATAGTTAGAAATCAATAAGGAAATAATCCAAACAATGTCTTTAGGATAAAGTATAATTTAGATGATGAGTATTATATTTCAATATAAATGCTGCACAGGATCTCCTGTCCAATCAAATTGTCTTTGCAAATTGTTTAACAATTTTGGGGCCTCTACGTTCTTTCTTATGAACTCTACTTAATATAATTTTCAGGTTCTACTTGCATAGTTCCAACTAAAATTAAGAACAATGTAATAAGGAACGAGTTCAACCAAAGCAAACGATCTCTATCTTACTGTACTGGGGCTTGGAGGTGAAATGTACCAGCGCACTTGATCACATAAGCTCTTGAAAACAGGCCGGAAACGGTGCAGTACAAGAAACAACTCGAGACAACCAAAACAAATCATATTCCCCCCCTCGCCCCCACCCCCAAGTAAGGACAGCTGATGTCCTTTTTGGTTGTTTTTTGAAAACCCCCCCCCCCCCGCGAAAAAAAAAAAAAGAACCAACAACAGAAAACAAATAAAACAAACAAGTCAGGACAGCTGGCATAGTCTTGGTTTGTTTGTTTGGTTTTTATTTGTTTTTTTTGGGATCGTTTGTTCTTCTGTTGTTTTTGTGTTTGTTGGTTTGAGGGGTTTCACACTTGTCCAAAGAAATGCAAAACCATGCGTTTCCTGAAATAAACATATCATATAATCAAGCGCACGCTCAGGGTGACCTGTTCTGTTTTAATAAACTGGGATTGATAAATGTATGGGCTCAACATTACCGGTCTGAGACTTGCAACTCTTGGCTGGACAGCACACTTCCCACAAAGCTGTTGGTCAAAGATCCGAGCTAAAAGCCTTCAAGTGGCGTTCTGCAAGCCGCAGGCGCCCGCAACCAGGCACGCCGGGAGCAGCCTGCCAGGGATGAACGCGGCCTCGACGAGGAGGCAGGAGTTCATAAGCAGGGCCAGGCCGTAGAAGGACTTCCCTCCAAAGTGCACCTGAGCCACACCAACTCCAGGCATGGCTGTGGATCAAAATTAAGGAGCTAAGGTTACGCAGGATGAATTATTTCTAGGGAACCGACTCAGGGACCCTCGAAAAATGCCCACCAACCACCTGGGAGGGTAGACTCTAGGGATGAATTCTAACTAGGGACCCTGGGAATGATGTCTAGGTCCTCCAGATTTGAGAGGGTAGAATAAGGGTGCCAGATATTTTTTCTGCAGTCTAGTCTAGGGGAACCCTCCCCCCAAAAAAAGGGTAAAAGGGCAGTACTGGGGGACCTAGTCTAGGTATGACTTCTAGCTAGGGACCCTCGGAATAATGTCCACCAACCACTTGGGAGGGTATTCCTGAATAGAAGTCATGCCATCTAGTCTAGATGCTAGAAACCCTCTTTAAGGGGAGTCCCTCTATTTCCACATGCTTCCCCCAAAAGTCACCTGACTAGCAACGCCCTATCTTACCGAAAAACGACTGTCGTGGGGCTGCCAACAAACAGCCTGCAAAGTTCAAGTTTGCTTTTGGGAGAATTGCTTCCGCTTCAAAAAGCCTTTTGCCCCGTCTAAACCAGCGCAAAACCTCCGAAGGCGCCTGGTTCTTGTCAATGAGCAGGCCGCACGTGTAGGCGCCCACCAGAAACGAGAAGACTAGGAAGAAGGCCTCGCGGAAAGTCTCCGAACCGAACTCCCCCTGGTGGTACCCCTCCAAGCGGAAGGCCATGGCGGACGTGCTGCCCGTCACGTGGGACGCATACCTTCGCTCGAAGACATGCGAGCTTTCTCAGACCTAAAGGTCTGTACAACAGGAATCAAAACGGGTATTCGACCTCCGCCCCTAGGGCAGGGACACCCGTCCAGGAACCTTCACACTCTGCCGGCCAGAGACGAGTGCCTGATGGCCAAAAGAAGTGGCAGCTACCCTGCACGGACCGTGCCTCTTCTTTGGCAGAACGTGCAGTTCAATGAAACCCTCAGGACCTATTCAGCTCAAGGAATCGGAGCCACATCTCTTCTGATCGGCCAACAGCTACAAGGGAAGAATTGGAAAAAATCCTCAAATTGATCGTCTAAGTGCTTCGTTGCTGTAATAATGTCTCTGCGAAAAGTTTACCGTTTGTGGGTTTAATGGAAAGCCCGATTTTAGTTTAAAGATCCAACCCAAAAGGAATCAAGTGATTCAAGGAAACATCAACCCCTAAAATGCAACCAAAGAATCCGAAAACACGGGAAGCACACACCAAAAGACCAAGGGGTGACGTTTCAACATATTGATGTGTCTGTAATTTTGCTTTTGGGGCTTTGAATGGAAACCAGAAGGGCAACCTACCATTTTGGGGGTGAGATGGGTGAGTCAAAATCGCTTTGACGCCTCACATTTTGCAACCCACGCTGCAAGTTCCAGCTCTTTAAGGCGATGACGTTGGCAGCACCGGCGCAGGCCGCCAGACACCAGCCGAAGCCCATGACCCAGAACTTGGGCCGCTGGAAGCTCTTCCGGATCTGGGCCGCCCTCTCCCTGCAAACTGAATGATTCACCCAACCGTTCCGCATGAGCAGTCCATGCCGCAAAAAGTAATTACCTCGAGTCTCCATGACCCTTTAAAAATGGTTGGTCATTACCCAAAATAAAGGAGTCATGGACCCATTTATATTTCGGGTCATGGAGACTCCAGGTACATCCTGCAGCAATACTTGCTACAAGTTGGTGTGTCTGTTTCTGAGAGTACTTGCTTGTGTGGTTTTGAGGGGAAACCGAAAGGAAACAGCCCACTTTGCCCCCCAGAAGAGACGCCCACATGATTGGTTGGCTCTACGGACAAAAGCCTTCGCGACAAATGCATCACTCCCAGCCGCGCCGATTTCTGTTTTATGTGGGTCACAAGGTTCGCCTGAAACCCGCAATCGCGGGGTGTGTGTCTTGAGGGCTTCAACACCCCGAGGGATGCTTCAATTGGTATCCCTTAACCACTCCACATCCAAGTAGCTTACCTTATTTTGCCGGTTTGGCCTTCCTTCAATTCTCTTTAGCAAAATGGTAACTTGAGGGTAGCTTGGTGGGGATGCGCATTTTTCACGTGTTTTTCTTAGGGGGGTCACAGGCTGCAAAGCCAGCTGAAAGCAGCTCCGCTCGGCTTCAGCAGGGGAACTCTTCAAGCCTGCGCCCTTGGACACAAGTCGACACCGCCCGCCTCTTGGTATTCTGCGAGCCCGGAGAGAGCGCCTTCTCCTTCAGCGTGTGCGTCATGGCTCGCGCTGTCGTTAACCAAAAATGGCTGCGGAGATCCTGTCCAACCGCACCGACGGTTTATCCCCCCTGCAGGTGTTTGCTATCCATCCGCAGTAACCCCCAAGAAAACTTCAAAGGTTTGGGGGTTCCGGCTGTTGGCTTCAAACTAGACTGGGGTGAAATAGTAGATGGCACACTTCCCTTGTGCAAGTGAGGACAAACAATATAAAAAAACAAATTCGGCTCAATTGTGCCATCTGGGTCGGTCTTTTTAAGGGTACCCCCCTAAGCCAAACATGTACTCCCAAAGCAAACATGGTGATGTTGCTCTTGGCTCAAAGAAAGGGAGTACCAACTCTAAAACCCGACTGAGCTCCGGGCCACATCAGCCTCGAGCAGGCAGTCGAACTTGGCCCGCACGCGCGCCTAGCCAGAAAGCCGACCCCCTGCCCAAGGCAGGGGTCCGCCTTTTGGGTCAAAGACTTGAATCTAGGGTACCTCGTCTGCGACAAGAACCACCAGGTTAGTGGAACGCCCCCAAATTGCGGGATAAAAAGAAGAAGATGGCTTAAGCAAGGGATTGGCCCAGGTCCTTTGTACACATTCTTCTGTTTTTGGGAACGTTCCCAAAGGAGGTTGGCGAATGGCTTAAACCAGGGATTGGCCCGGGTCCTTGTTACATGGCTGTGGCTCAAAAAACCGGTACCACAATGGCTTGCCCTGGTAAGTGGAAACATGGGTACCAAAACCTGCGGTTTGCCCCTGTTTAAGTTTGAGCCACACCCACATGTTCCTCCCTCATCTTCTTCTTTGGGAGGGTTAACTTAAAGGACTGGGTCCCCCAAAAAAAACGGCGAGGGTCTCATCGCCAGCCTTACCCAAATGGTGGGCGTTTTTTGTGTTGTTTTCGGCGAGTCTTTGCTTCGGCGAGTCTGACTCACAGGTGGGCACCCGTGCGTTTTTTGGGACTCAAACAGAGTCAAAATGTCAAAAACAAATCAAATGTCGACTACACACACAACCAAATGTCGAATTATGATGTATCTAACACAGTTAATGCCAGTCAAAACCCAACACTCAACAGAAACAAAATGTCGACCTTGTATCTAACACAAGCTGCCGCGAAGAAACATGCTGGCTGTCAAGCAAGTCAAAGAAACAACACACTGGTAATTCTTGAAGAAGTCTGCCCTAAACCATGTAAACATACTTACATTTGCTGAAGCCGCCTAGAAAAATAACATTCCAGTAGCGATAGATTCTTTTTAAAACCAACAACTATATTCTTGAGAAAACGGAAGGACTGGGAAACAACCAGGGCATATGGCACCTTGCAGGGTATCAAGCGCCAGCGCTTGAATCGCCCAGCAAATCGTAGGCTTTCCAAAACAACCCGGGGCGATGAACCGGCAAACCACGTGAGACCCGTATCTCAGTACTCGAGCTCCTCCCCGAATGAACATGGAAACCACAACTCCACTGGTAGAGAACATAGACACAAGTTCCAGGGAGGCAACCCCCAGCACGTTTGCTCCAACTCTCCCCCCCTTTCCCGCTTAACGCGAGACAGCTTCCACGCGGAGACGCGCCCCCACGCGACTTGACGTCGCCTGTCGGCTCAGGCGGGCCGAGTCCAAAGTGCGCATGGACTCCTCAGTCTCGGCGGGCACCAGCGAATCGGTCTTCACCAGCAGCCTCGAGCCGAACTTCGCGCGGCGCACCCGAGTGAGCAAAGCGGGAAGCTCCGCCCATTTTTTCGGCCCAGGGAACCTGAGCCGGGTTAATCCCCCATAGGCCGGGAACCGAGAACCGGGGATAGTCCCGGGAAACGATAAACTCGGACAGTGCAGAGGTAAACGAAGAACTCAAAGCAACATCTATCCAGTTTCAACCAACCAAATGATTCTGCACTGAAACTGGTGGTTCGGACTACATTCAAACAAGATCCGGTTTCCCCAGGTTGCTCGGACAGTGAAACTACTCGTTTCCTGGTTGACCTAAAAGGGGCATCGCCTAATGATCTGTCAGGCGCGCAAATACAACCAGCTCTGTATCTACAGGTGTTGGGGCTGAGCACAAAATTCTACAAGCATACCCTCCCAGGGCACACCACAAGGAAAATGGTCCAAAAAGGACCACCCGAACGTGAGGTTCCATGTTCATTGGTGGGAGGGTAAGTACCTACTTACCCTCCTTTCTCAAAGGGCACCTCTAGAGGCACCTGATCGGTGTCCTTTTTCCTTTGAACCCAATGTCAAGTGCTGTTTTCTTCAGTGGCAGGGAGGACACAAATTTGCTGCGGGCGAGCGGGAGCTTTGCATGCATGGAATCAACTGCGCAGGTTTGCGGCTTTGTCATCGGCTATGGGTTTCTTGTAGGCTGAAGGCTCAGGGAGCATGCTCCTGCGGCAGAAGCGTACTGACACTATGTTGCAAATCACATGTGGATAAACAAAAATAGAAACATGATGGCTACACTCCAGACCTATTCCAGAATGCCACGAATATGCCCGCGAGTGTGCGAGCACCTGTTGCTTAGACAGGAACAAACACAAAGATTCACGGGCTCATTGTAAATCCAAGTAATTCCTCTCACCATCAAACAGCAAGGACCTAATGGTCCAAACCAGGACCCCTGTCAGGTTCCATGTGGCAATTGGCGGGAGGGTCACCCCACCCCACCCCACCCCACCCCACTCCACCCAGCCCAGCCCAACCCAGCCCAGCCCCCACCCCACACCACCCCGCCCCACCCCAACTTCCTTGCCCCAAACCCACAGGACACAAGGGAGCCCCCAACCAAAAACCTCGACGTAGCGGGGTCTCCATGGGTTTTCCGGAGCCAGTTCATGCCGCGAGAAATGGGGTACGAGCACCCTGGTTGGAGTTGTGCTCAATGGAACACAAAAGGAAAAACATATTTATTTGCTTTTGGCGGGAAGGGGGGGAGGTTTCCGATTTGGGTGCCAAGTATGTGTGAAGGTCGGGTTGCTTTCCATTGGGTTTCCTTTGCAAAGCGTCCCTTGCCAAGGTCATCTCAACTAGGTCCTCCAGAGAGGCTAGAATAAGGGTACCAACCTTTTCCTGCAGTCTTTTCTAGTAGGGGAACCCTCCACCCCAAGAAAAGGTTGGGTGAGAAAGGGCACCATTCGCTGGGCCTCGTCAAATCCATGAGCCCCGTATCCCAACTTCGCCTGCAGAGGACCTCCTTGAGCGCGAGCTCCGTGGTACTCGCCGTCTCCGACAAATCCCTCGGAGGAATGGAAGATCCCCGCTGACTGGGTTGCTGCAAGGACCCGGCAAAAAGTTCTTCACTTTTTGGGGGGTCAGTGGAAAACACCTTCATTTCCCCAAAGAGGTAAAGTCCAAACATCCGTTGCCCAAAAGCAGTCAAGTTGAAGCACTTGGAAAAGCAGAAAAGCAGCGCCCACCCATGAAAAGCCCATGGGATCTACTCAAATGCATATAAAGTCACGTGGTTTGTTTTCAAAGACAAAAACACATGCCTTGCTATAACCCAACAACATGTATCAGTAGCAGGAGCTACTAAAATCACCAATAAGGATTTCAGGCGATGCTCAGGGTCTATTTGTCGCCTCCTTTGTACGGGGTGTCCATGCCCCCCGTGGCTGCAAACTTGACCAACTCACTTCCCCAAACCTGTTGCTTGCCACTGGTCTTCCCAAAAAAAAATATTAGGTTCATGCACTCGCAAAGTGAGCTAATCAATGATGTTGCGGGGCATTGAATCCCTATTTGGGGATTTAAGCATCCCTTGCCTCCCCCAATGCCCAAGTTGACTAGCAAAATCGATGCTCGTGATGTCCAGAAAGCTCCGGATGAGTGTCGTTGAGGTTTGCGAGTCATTGGATGCCCCATGCCGAATGTCTGTGACATCGCCGGGAACCTCTCGTGGAATCTGAGGATAAACAACCAGGATAACATACCGAAGCCTAAGGCTTCCAGGCTTTGTCAGGTGAGCCATAATCCTAAGCCGGGTAAGTGAAGGTTGGTAGGGGATAATTTATCCCAACCAAACATGGGTGCCGCCGCCTTCTCAATTATTCAAATGTTTCTGGGTAGACCATTAAATACCAGGTTTTGATTGTGACTCAAGGCAGGACCCGCAAGCCGGTCAAACATGCGCGGAGGATTACTCCTGGTTGATCCAAACTCCCCCGAATTGCGCCTTTTGCCTCTCCCTCATGGGCATGAACCAATGCCGCAAGCGATTTCGAGATGAACATGTAAACGTAGTCAG
This sequence comes from Effrenium voratum, assembly GCA_963377175.1. Lineage (NCBI taxonomy): Eukaryota > Dinophyceae > Suessiales > Symbiodiniaceae > Effrenium > Effrenium voratum. The sequence continues at coordinate 548,469 of CAUJNA010003355.1, forward strand.
CAGAGGTGTGGCAAAAGTGCCTGTGCATCTCAAAATCTTAAACCCAGGGCTGAAGCAGTCCAAAGTGCTTCAAAACAACTCTAGAAACAACAAAGCCGCAGATCTTTGCATGATTTTTGCAGGCAGTTCCAGTTTTTTCCACAAGCGCTCTATCGGAAGAGATGTCCTCTATACTGGCCCAACCAAAATGCCAAGTCTGCTTTGCACAGAAGACATATGCCAGCTGCAAAGGTAAAGCAGAGCTGAAAGTGATCCCACATGCAGCATCTTGTCTAAAATGCAATCGGCGAAGGTTTCGGCAATCCCCCGACACATGTCCGCACTGCTTCACTTGTTTCATCCCTGAAGTGAGTTGCAATCAATGCTGCCTGGTATAAGTGATCAAATCACGGCCGCGCCCATTGGTTAGCTGTCCAGTACCCTCCAACTTCCTTCAAACAAGACTAGGTCCTCCCGTAGAGAGGTTAGAATAAGGGTACCCTATTTTTTCTCTGTAGTCTATTTTAATAGGGGAACCCTCCCTCCCAAAAAAGGGCAAAAGCGCACTGCTGGGGGACCTAGCCAAACCAAAGGGGTGTCTCCCCCCGCGCACCTGGCAGGTGTTGATTCTTTTTGTGGGCAGGTTCCTTCCCAAGTGTTTCCTGTCACCCTCCGATCCCATCCCCCGGGAACCCTTGCCTCTGCTTTCTTTCGAGTTGGCTCGTCATGACCTGTCCAGTGGCTCTCAGATGCCAAGTGGCCATGGGCAACTGCGCGGCTTCTTGAAACTGGCACTACGGCCTCCAGATTTGAGAGGTTAGGGTTTAGGCTACCAACCTTTTTTTCCTTTTCTGCATATTTTAGTAGGGGAACCCTACCCCCCCACAAAGGCTAAGAGGGCACCTAGCTGAGGGGCCTAGACAACAGTAGACAAAGCAGAAACATGACAGACTGAACACAAGCATAGTGCCACCGGAGGACTTGCACCTGCATCCATCAAAAACCGGAGAACACCCTACCGGAAAAACAAATCGGACAAAGTGCAGACAAGAAAAATAAACAGCAAAACCTTAGGAAATCCAGAAACAAAACAAACAATCCAGGGGCTTCATGGGAGATGCCACCGTTAATTTAATTCACCACTATATTAAATATATATAGACATATTACCTAACACCCCTTTGCCAGAAACCTACCTTTCTCCTCTCCAGTTCATGATTTGCCCATCCAGGACTAGAACGAAGGTTCTCTCATCTAGAACCAGGACCAAACTAGACCTAGACGATTTACCTCTGATTCCTAAAGTAACTGAATTGCAAGTAGAGTGTCTTCTGTAATGTCCTTTATACCTTCTAATTAGTTCAGTAGACTAGAACAAACTAGGACTAGAGCCAATGACCTCTCAACTAGGACTAGAACGGGACCAAACTAGGACTCGACGATTTAACTCTAGTTCGCGTAGTATGTAAATTTCAAGTATCATTTTCTTGAACCAACTAGGGCTAGGAAAATCACGCATTTTTCAACTAGGACTAGAGCCGAGGACCTCTCAACTAGAGCCGAGGACCTCTCAACTAGGAATCAACCTAGGACCAAACCCTGAATGAACCACTCGAACTTTTAACCGAATGAGAACACTTGTGTTGTTCAACAATTCCATGGTATTTGCCTTTTCTTGCAGCCTTTCTTGGGGGTTCGGGAAAGCCTAGAGCAAACCACGGCGTATTTTTCAAAACTGTCAAGCCTCAGGCCTGAGATCTACAGTGAATCAACTCAGTGACCAAATGGCCATGGGCTTTTCAAAACCCAAATCGCACCAGTGAACGGGACCCAATCCGACCACTAAAATAGGTTCTAAAATGGGTGCACTTATCCCAAAATGGGATCCCAAAACGGTTTTGAAATCATGGCCAAATGTCAATTATTTTGCCCTTCCCGAGTGAAACCGAATGAAACCACATGAATGTCCAGTCGGTTTCACTCGGGGCCCGGATTGAAGTCAGGCGAAACATTTCTAGGTGGAGTTTGAATCTTGCATCTTGGATGCTTTCCCCAAAGCCCACACAAGGAACTGCAAATACCAGTGATTTCTTTCTGTTTTTTTAGGTAGGTTTTTTAGAGGGTACCATATATACATGGGTATACATGCCGCTTTCCTCCGGGCGTAGCAGGCTGGTTCCAAACAGAAACCGTAGCACCTGGTATCTGCGGCTCCCCGCTTCACACGATGAGATACTCCTAAGGCTATACACTAAGAAAGTGGCTTCTTGCCTGATTATTCAGTTGATCATCTGATGCTCATGCTAGCCTCCAAACAACTCCCATTGTGAAGGGAGCGTTTCGCTGATTCTGCCATGTCCCTGTGCAGACAATCCTGCGCCTTCAAATCGCGAGGATTCGACCAGAAACAGTTGACACAGTGCCACAGTATCACCCTCCTTGCGCACGATTTTGGCCTTCCAATTATTTCTGACTTGCTGCGGGAATAGGCCGAGCAAAGGGCTAAGCTGGCTCCTGGAACTGGTTTCCACCCGGTCGCACGCTCTGGAGCCCGGGCGTTATCGATGAATATCGCCATGATGAGATTGAAAATTCCCACGGTGACCTTGGACAGCAACAAACAAAGCAGAAGCAAACCTTCCCGAAAAGCGGCTGAACATTTCGAAAAGCAGAAATATACTGAAAGCAAAGGAGGGTGACTGATGAGCACGGCTGCCTTGCGTGACAGGCAGCATTGAATCACATTTGGCCCTTCCAGCTTGCCGGCGCATGCGTGCGCACACAACTTGGTTGCTGTTAACCCCCCTGCAAAAAGTTTAACTTTTTGGGGGTTTAGTGGAAACCCCCTTAATTTCCTAAAATGTTAAAGTCTAAAGATCCAACCCAATAGCAGTCAAGACAAGCGCACACAAGCGCGCCACAAGAGCCGTGTGCTCAGCCCAACCCCCGACCGGGAGCGCTGCCAGCATAAACACTAAGATGTAGCCCATGAAGAAGACCATGCCGTACTTCTTCCGCAGCCTCTCCTAGCAAAAACAAGGGAAGCACTTCTCTCAGGCGTCGCGCGTCGGCGCACCCAAAATGGCACGAAACAATGGAAGCCGACGCTCAGAAGCGAAACAACTTGAGACATCCACAGCGAACGCGCACGCTCAATGCGGATAGCGTGGATGTAGGGCAGCAGCTGCCAGCCAGCCGCAAGAAGATGTGATGGCTCCGGAGCCCGAGAATGCCGAGAAATGCCGCTTGTTGCGCTGCTAAGACTATGCCTCTATGACTGCATGATTGACACGTGCTGCAGCATGGGCGGCGAAGCTGTAAAAGGACAAAGACTGGCGAGAGTCAGATGCTCGCAAGCTGTCCGACCAATCTTCTCCCAGCCAGCAGAAACAGCTCCTCAAACCTCCCCGGAAACCTTAAGATGTTTGTGCAAAAACAACTGAACAAAACAAACAATGGCGAGAGTACAGCACAAGTACCTGGCGTGTCGTCAACATCGAACGTCTGAATTCCTGCTGTTTCCTGGCTTCTTCGAGTAAAGAGACTAGAGGGAGCTTTCTTGGCCCGGGATTGGTTACACCCCGGTCCCGTGTTTGCGTCTAAGCATGATTAACTTCACCTGACGCATATCCTAAGCAAGACAAAGGCGCGCTCGCAACCCTTAACTCAGGAGGTCCCCACGGCAAGCCGCAAGCGTCTTGCCGTCTTTGGCGCAAGCCGCTCCCGGAAAAAAATACACTCGCCATTCCCTTGCTGGCTGATGCTCGTCAGACCATACTCCAAAGGGCAGCCTTCGTTTGCCTGACATGGAGACCAGCAATGTTCGCCCATTTAGTATGAGTTTTGGCTCTGCCCTCTGGTTGTGGGACTTGTTTCAAATGGCATGCCCATGTTAGATGGACTTATTTCGAGTGGGTCGGATCCACCAAAACCTTGATCCGAACGCACACACCGCAAAACACGGGTGAAGCCACCTTCGAGGGTAACTTGCATCTTCAGTTCTTCTACACCTTTTCTCGAAGCCGGGGCAGCATGCCGCTAGCTGCCACATTGGCCCAAGTGCACTCGAAGCCACCAAGACTCCATCGAAACAAACCAAAAAGGCGTAAGTCCTGAGCAAGGTGTGCGAGCTCCTCGACAATGTGCCAAAACCCCGAACTTAGGGGGTGGGTCTTCACACGCAGAGAGCAGCACATTTCGTCTCCTTGTCCAAATGGCGCGAGAGGATTTCTGTCAAAATGGCTTCCGTTGAGTGTCGCTTCCAGACCCAGGCTGCTGCCCTCCCACATGGATGTTGCCCAAACATGGTCAGAGATTCACTTCCCATCGAGTGGAATTCGCACAAAAACAAAATCGAACTTTTCAGTTTACCACTAGGTTTTAGAGTCCAGAAACTCAGGCGTGAGGATAATGTCCCAGGTTTCAGGGTACTTTGACTTGGTTGACGTTGGAGCAGTGAAGTGGTTGGGTTTCAACCACTCAACCACAATAAGCAAAATGTAAAATGTTTCCCAACAGTAATTATCCTCACGCCCGAGTTTCTGGACTTTAAGCTTTTTGGGAAGACCATTTTCGTGGTAGATTGAAAGTTCGCTTAAAACAAAATGCGAATCCACTCGAATAAGGTCGAGTGTTACTTATCAACAACCATGCTTTGAGGGTAAGGGCAGTGTGGGGATTTCCCACTCAACCACAAGAAGCAAAAATGTAAAATGCTTCCCAGCAACAACCAGGCTTTGAGGGTAAGGGTCACAAGCCTCTTCGGACAGACCCGTCAAGACTCCAGCGCCGTCCTGCAAGGGCGTGCCATCGTAGGCCGCGCAGCCGTCCGTGAAGCAGCGGAAGAGCGTGAACATGGCCGCGACCAGCGAGCCAAACTCCTCCGACAGCCAAGAGAAACCGGGCGTGGCGATTTTTTGACTAGGCCCTCCTGTAGAGAGGTTAGAGTAAGGGTACCGTCTTTTTCGGTTTAGTCAATTTTAGTAGAGGAACCCTCACCAAGAAAAGGGGCAAAAGGGCACTACTGGGGGACCTAGTTGAGGATACCGGTACCCGTTTTTAAGATGGTTTTGAAGGGAAACCACCCGTTTTAGGACGCCTCCTATTTTGCGAGCAGACTGGGTCCATTCATGTTGAGAAGACATCCGTTCAAAAGTTACCCGAGCTAGATGATGTTTCACTGCAAACAACCCTGGCAAAATTAGTTTTGAGAATCCCTCAAAAGGTTTTCTTTGACTGACCTGTACGAAAAGAGCTCAAGTCATAATCATCGGAGCAGACACTTAGTACTGACATGGCAAGAACAAATGGGTGTGTGAAAACTTGGATTTTGACACACCCAGATTGCGGTGTTCCTTTTGGTTGAACCAACATGAAAGGGGTCATGACACCACTTCCCCTAGCTTGAAGGGACATGGAACCACCGGCCCCATTAATTTGACCACGTATCAAAGTCACGCCCTGCCGGCGAATATGACTTTCCCGAACTATCAATCACTGGAGATATCCAGGGGTTGCTTTTGGCTGTACTAAAATGGTCATAAAGGTTTCGTTTGGCCAAGAACAACCCCCTAAAATTCCAATTGGAAAGCTGAAGTTGGGCGCTGCTTAAGTGGCCCCAAAGGCAAGTCTCCTCCTCGTCCTCGCCTATCAGCTTGTTGAGGGCCTCGGTTGCAACAGCACCCCAATGGTAGCTCTGGCTGTGTGACGGAGCACCCCCCCAGGTCAGAAAAGCTATCAAAGCCATCCAATCTATGCTGCTACTGGTGGTTGTGAGCTACGACCATGCGCATCGAAACGGCAAATGTTGAGATGTGCCGAGTGCGCGGCAACTCCAACGATGTAGATGAAGACAAAGAGGAGAATGATCGCCTTCGGGCAGAATGCACCAAACTCAAAGCCGATGCGATTGAAGCTCAACAAGAAACTAACCGGCTCAATTCTAGGAAGACATCTTCAAGCTCTCCAAATGATTCAAAGGCAAACCACCCTCAGAAGTAGTTTGAGAACTCGCGCAAAGTTTGCTTTGAGGGATCCAGACTGACAGTTGTTTTGTGGCTATCCTGAGACTCAACCGAAGGAAGATGAACCCGTCGGCCTTCCATCTCACGGGTCATGCCTGAACTCAAGCAGGTACATCCTGTGTCAGGGGTCTAAAACCAAAGGTCTGAAAGCTTGGCATAGTTCAGCTTCCCCTTATAGTTGGTTGTTTGGATTTGTTGGTTTGGTGCGTAAGGAGGGGTTTCCCATCTACCCTCTACAAGGACCCGGAAATCCCAAACCACCAACCCAAACCACCAAGGGGTGCCTGAATAGTTCCAACACCTGAAATGGAACATTCCCCGAGAAAAGGACCCACATGCTCAGCCTAGGTGAGCTGACCGCAAAGGCAGAACACATCACAGGCCTGCCTTCCTTTAGCCCTGATCATGCTCGCACTTGCCGCGCTCAATATGCCAAGCCACCCAAATCAAGACACGGATGCCGGAAACGACACCCATGACCATCATATTCAGCTCTCCTGAATTCGGTGTGTGCAGCTTCTCACATCGGCCAAATGAGTTTGTCCCAAAATAGGGGATTCGCCCAAAATGGCTGGCTTCCTTTTGGATTCCCTTTAATTCCAACCAAAAGGGAAGCCCTAAAACAAGACAGACCCAAATGGCTCCCCGCCCAACAGTCAGTCTTGTCAGACCCAAACAAACCAGCTTTATTGCCTTCCAGAACCCTTTTGTCCACTTGCATTATTTTGCCCGGTCCAGTGCCTGAGTCACGGCAAAGTCACGGCAAAGTCACGGAGTCACCTGTTTCCCTAGAAACTGAGTCCCAAATGGACCATCTTCTACTGGAAATGTTTGACCGCACCTCACCAGTCGTTTGTTCCAAAAGGTTCTCCTGCTTGCAAGCAGTGTCCTTTCGCAGGGTTTTGGGCCGAAACCACAAGCCCTGTGTGTGTGTGTGTGCGACCCCAGCTGCTTTTGGACCCAACACCCAGAAGAAAGGTAGATGGTCCGGATTGTAAAAACGAACAGGTTCCCTTCTGGGTACGTGTCAAAATAGAAATCCCGTGATGCGCCCAAACTGGATCAAGTGTCATTCTGGTTTTCCGTTAGAACCCATCCTCAAAGAAAGACACGCAAAATGGTGCGCCTTGTTTGTTGTAGCTCAGGGGGAACCAAAGGAAAATCAACCGCCCTACGGGTGCTGTTGGCGCTCCCGGTACACCCCGAGTTGCTGGGAAGACTTGTGGCCCCACATTCTATATCGATTGGACCCACAAAATCAAAATAGATGGGTGTCCTTGGTCACGGGGCATAAAACCAATCCAACCCATAGGAACCCCGTCTATTCCTATCCACCTAACTTCAAAAAGGAAACCTTTGATGTTGACCCCAGATGCACTCTGAATCCAATCGCATTTCACCCAGGTTGCCACCGCAGAATATAAAACCTAGGTCGTTAGAATAAGGGTACCCACTCTTTTTTTTCCTGTAGTCTATTTTTAGTAGGGGAACCCTTCCCCCCCAAAAAAAACGGGGTAAAAGAACACCTGGCTCCTAGAGAACATCACCCTCCGAAACGGGTCGAGACGGTCTCAAACCTCTGCTTCGCTAGGCCGAGGTGCGGAAGATGGAGTACCTCAGCGCCCGGATCAGCCGAAAGAGGCGCGCCAGCCGCAGCATCTTCAGCAGCATCAGGACGCTTAGGTCCACCGAGCTGCCTCGATCCCAGCCATCCGATCGACGCGGCATCCGCGACGTGCGTGTGCGCGGCTTGCGAGCCTGACCAAGCCCATGAACCCCGCGAAAAACCCGTCTAGTGAGTCATAATCTGTCATAATTAAAACCCGGTTTCAGAGCCCGCTACCCAGAACCATGAGAGTTAAAAGGCGGCGAAGGCATCCAATGGCAAGGATTCTTTAGGAATCTTCATCTTGGGCTGTGACCTGTGGCTCTCAGATCCCCAACTGCAAGCCCTTTGGAACCCCTTCCGCCTTTCTCCGCTTCGAACCCCGGAGAGTGGCCCGGACCCCATTCCAGCTGTTGAACAAAAAATCGCAGCGGGTACCCTTCCCATTTGGCTTCAACAAGAAGGTTCAATGTTTAAATCCCCATTCAAACGCCCAAAGGGTCAGTTGAGATGTTTGAATGGGTGTGTGTGTGTGTGTGCGTGTTGTCACACAACGCAAAGCATGTGAGCAGAGAGCAGCAACGAAGAAGGAAACGGGGGCAACCCCGCTACACGACACGAACAATAAAGGGTTCACAGGGGGGTTCACAACATAACCCGACGCAAAGGGTGATCACCACAGCGAGAAACTAAGGGAAAAGCAAGAACCCCTGCAGTTTGTCTAGGTCCTCCAGTAGTTTGAGGTTAGAATAAGGGTACCCACTTTTTTTCTGTAGTCTATTTTAGTAGGGGAACCCTCCCCCCAAAAAGTTGGGTAAGAAAGGGCACCTAGCTGGAGGACCTAGTAGTCTTTGCGGAAGTTGGGGGCAGAATTCCTCCTCCCCAGGATGCCTTTGGACCTCGAATATGGTCTTTCAAAGCCAGAGACCTCAAATGAATGTGGATCAAAATGAAACAGCTGCAGTCGCGCAGGTTTTAGTCTACCTTTTACCTTTTCCATTTATACTGGGCGCAAATGACTTGGGACTCATGGGGCCAAGGGGGTATATGCAATTGAGATTTCTAGCATGTGTCTAGCCCTTCCCAAGCTCTTCCCGCTCATCGTAATTTACTTTTCCTTGCATTTGCAAATGCTTGTTGCCACGTTTTACCCTCTTTGTCTATTCCAATCTAGGCCGGCTCAGGGTATTTTCAGAGCTTGTAATATTTGTTCCCAGCAGTTCCGCTGCTTTCCGTTTGCAAGAGAGCCGCACGACTTGGGACCTGTAGGTGGGCAAGCCTTGGGAAAGGCAAGGTCCTTACAATGTTCTTTTAACATGATGCAACCCTGCAAAAGGCTCTGTGAAGAACCCATGACACAGGACTTAATCATATTTTCAAGTGTGCAACTTGCACGCTAAGGGTTTCTAGGATTGCCTCATGACTTGGGAACACTCTGGCGGTTGGGGTTGCCCACATACTCCCAAGTCATCTGCACCCAGTATACCCCCAATGTTTGAGCCAAATTCAAAGCGCTCGGAACCCAAGGGGTTGAAAGCGAATCCCTCTGGGGCATCCGCTGGCGCCCATCAGGAACACCGCCTGCCGGGAATCGATGGAATTGGACAAACGGCGCCTGGTGGTCCTGACCGTTTTTCCCGCAAGCTCAAAAGAGGGAAAGGGGTGCCCTCCAAAAAAGACGGCAAGGCCACGCAGTCGCTTCCCAAACCCAACTTTCTTTCTTTTTTCCGGCTGCCACAAGTTTAACCCGGAACATGGGGGAGTGGCCACTTTTGAAGGGAAGGTTTGGCTTTGGATCAACGGAGTCTCCAAATAAGCGGTGGGCACCTGCTACGCCCTACACGTGGCAAACCTGCAAATTCCAATCAAGCTTGTGGTCTGCTTGCAATATTCCGGGCATCCAATGTACCCGTAGGGTGGTCCCCTTCCCCCCCCCCTTCCCCCGCTTGGGTGCTTCTCGGGCTTGGAGCAACCGTAATGTTCTGGCCCTCTGGCCCTCACGCCCTTGGCGCCAGCATGACCCGTTCGGCATGCCCCGCCCTGCCGATCCTGATCCCCTTCCTTCCGCCCGCTTGACCATTCCGTTCGACCATTTCGCTCGACCCTTTCGTTCGCCCCGTTCGCCTGAGTGACGCCAAAGTCGAAGAGCGAGGTCAGCAGGCAGAAGAAGTCGAAGGAGTTCCAGGCCCCCTCGGGGCCGCGGAAGTAGCCGCGGCAGCCCATGAGGTACAACTTCACGCTGGCCTCTGCGGCTGGTGGCTGCAACGCCCCCTCTGCAACAAGTGAAACAACATCTAGGTCGAGAGGTCAGAATAAGGGTACCCTTTTCTTCTGTAGTCTATTTTAGTAGGGGAACCCTGCCCCAAGAAAGGGGGGCACTACTGGGGAACCTAGACATCCCAAAAGGCGGTGAAAACCAAAGCTCGTGGCCATTGGACAACACAAATCGCCACCCAGAGTTCATGGTTGGGCAGCCGAATCAAGCTGCCAAGCCAAGGACAAGGCGTTGCGCGGCATGAGCGAACGAGAAGCCACCAATTGGGTAGCCAACGGCTGTCGTCAAGTCTTGCTGCAGCCTGGTTTTCCATGTCATGGAATGCCAAAAGCGCAAGTAAGTGTCAAGCAGGGACACAAGCAGGGGGTACAAGTGCAGAGACGAGTGGGGAGACGAGTGGGGAGACAAGCTGCGACAAGGTCTGAGTCAGCAAGCACAAGCAGCGAAACAAGTTTGTTTCACAAGTGAGCACAAGTCGAGGAGGCAAGTGGGGAAGACAGCAGGGGTACCAGGAGTAAAACATCTCGTTGGAACCCCAACTGCAAAGCTGTTTGAGGAAAGAGCGCGTCAATCTGCTTCACATTCACGAATCGGGGGCGTTGCTCCACTTGGGGGGGCTGAAAAGGCGGTTCCCAAAACAGCTGTCAAGACAATTTTTGTGGGTACTATCATCAGGTTTCGACTGTGGCTCCACTTGGTGTGAACTCGATTCAACCCAGACCAAAGGGTTCCCTTTTTGTTGCGACTTGATGTCAAACGAACAAACTCAACACATGAGCTAAAAACCGGGCACCATGGCGGCTCAGAAGAGACAGTCGCTTCCCATAGGCTGTGGGTTCAAGCCACCATTAAACCATGGGGGGTCATAGAACCAGTGTTTTCCTAAGGATTGTCACCATCCAAATTGGGTCAACCTGTCTTTTGGGGGTTGAACTGGTTGAAGCCTAGGGCCAAGGTATTCATTTTTCCTGAAAAGAAAAACCCCTGAAAAGAAGTCCTGGTAAACTTCCTGGCCGTCGGTATGGGCTTTGGGAGCCCAGGATTTGCCTCCTTGCCACCAGGGGAGATTTTTGGGAGCACAGACTATTCCCCTTGTACTCACTTGCCCAAAGGAACCGGAAAAACAAAAGGTTAACCTTTTGGGGTGACTAAGACTAGACCAAACCCGGAAAACCAAAAGGTCAAAAGGTCGGCTTTGGGCAAGTAAGTGTATGCTTGGTTGGATGCTTCCTTACCAAGGCAAGCCTGCATTCGATTCGGCTCGGTGCGTTGAGCCCTTGCGAACACTCCCCAAAAATGTGCTTTCCCTTTTACACAACCTCAAACAAAAAGGATACCCCCCCCCCCCAATATAATCCGAAAAGGCAAAAGCCCTACCCACCCACCGCCGCCCCGCCCCGCCTCCAAAAAGTAAAATGCCATGAAGCATGATTCCTCGAACGAGACGAAACGGTACCCGTTTTCCGTTTTCTGGTTTTCTCCGGAGACCAACAAACGCAGCCTTCGAATGGGGGGGGGGGGCCCCTATTCTTTCGGGGGATCGACATGTCGGTCCCCTTATCCTTTAAGACTGCGTGGAAAAAACATATCTATCCGTGGGGATTCGTGTCCAACACCTGATCTTTTGAGGTGGCTCCAATTAATTGAGAAAACAACAACTGGCAGGAGATTGAACATGACCCACCGAAAACACCGAAAACACCGAAAACACACACACACACACACACACACACACACACACACACACACACACACACACACACACACACACACACACACACACACACACACACACACACACACACACACACACACACACACACACACACACACACACACACACACACACACACACACAGAACAAGGTTTCTTGCCCTGTTCTACTGTCCATTTGCTTCGATCCGTTTCCATGGCTCAACAAATTTTTCAGTCGGCTCACCTCCAAAACGATTGGGGAGTGCCACCAGCTGTTCGCTTTCAAAGGTTCTCTGGCGACCCCAAAGAAAATGACCAAAGCAAGGCTGCGAGAAAGGTTTTTTTTTGTCGTTTTACGAATGGCGTCTTAGACGTCTTGCTGGACCAAGCTCGCGAGCTGCGAGATTAGGGCAAGATGGATCCCAAGCAACAGCGGATCAACAACGATCCGAAAGCCAAGTCAAGGGCGTGCAAAGACTTCGGCTAAGAGAGAGGGAGGGTTCCAGCGCCCTCGCCCCTTAAGTCTCTGATCTTAAGGCTCACATGTCATTCGGTGACACACATTCAGATAGCGAATCTCCTGTCCGCACATACTGTCATTGCAGGAACCAAGCACAGGCACAATATGGCAACATAAAAAAAGGTGAAACGGGGAATGCCCCCCCGAATTTGTGGAGGAAGGGGCAAGAAGTGGAAGGGGCGGGCAAGAGGTGGTTCAAGAGGGCCAGACTTTCCGCCCCCCCGGCCCTCTTGAAGCTCCACTCTCCTCCCCTTCACTGATCCGCCCTCCCGCACGCTCAAACCCCTTTCTGAAAGCCAGCACGGATCGGATGACCGCGCTTGGTAAGTGCTAGGCATCCCAAATAAAACACGTCCCCGAAGTGGCTGGTTCTCTACCCAAACCGTAAATACGGGAACCCCTTGTAAAGGTTTAAGGACATTCATGGGTAAATCGCCTGTAGCGCGTTTGTTTGTGAAGGGTGGCAAGACTTGCGTCCACTTACATCCACTTCCTTAAAGTTAACAATTTAAGTGGGTAAACCTATGGCAAATCACTTAATCATATCCACCTCCCGTGTAGACGATTTCAAAAGGTCCTTTACATATAGGATGACCATTGGGGACACCACAAAAAATGATACGGCTTTCACCACAGGTCTCAACGACCCACGGGGCGGTTTCCTTCAAACCGTCTAGCCCTGCATTCCATGGAATATTGAGCAACCTAGTGAGAAATGGAATGACCCTTACAAACAATCCCTTGCAGTTTCCTTTCAGGGAATCACTCATCCCGCTTCTCATTCCCTATTGCCCCCCCGCGAAAAAACAAACACGCGCCGGCCGTGTGCCGTCTGCCAACCGCGCCGAGACAAAGCCGCCGCTCCGGCCGCTTCGGCCGAACCGAAACCGGCGCCGAGGCGCCACGATCTCCCAGGCAGCGTCCCCGGGCACCGCCTCTTGGAAGGCGAAGCTCAAGGAGTTCAAAGTGATGACAATGGCCGGGACCTCCGACTCCCCGGAGCTCCCCGACTCGACTCGACTCGACGGAGCGCGGAGCCGAGTCGCAACCCGGCGAGACGAGCGAGAGCGAGCCGCCGCGCGAGAGCGCTCACTAAAAAAAAGGGAAGGCCAAGGGGGAAACAAACAACAACACGAGAGCGTGTTTAAAAAGAAGAAGAGAAGAAGCACCGCGGAGAAGAAAAGAAGACTGGATGGGTGGGGCGCGTTTTTTAGGGGGTTCCGAAACCCAAGAAACTGGCACGAGGGGTGGTTTTCAGCTTCGGGTTGTCAACTTTCAAACCACCGAAGAGGAGGATCATGGAGGATCACCAAAGGCCGGGAAGAAAAACGCGTCGAATCAACGTGGCCAAAGGCGCCTGGACCAAATCGAGCGTGGGGTCCATGTGGGCGTGCGGTTCTTGCTTTGAAGAGCAACCAAAAGGAATGACACTGTCGACGGACGGTGTGCCCACAGGAAGCGCTTTTGAGGCTTTTGGCGCAACAAAAATCGTTGGAGATCTCCGGTGGGTTCTTTCAGGCACAAGGAAAAACGCGAAATCCTTGTTTGTTTACCCGCTTTTTCTTTGGTGGGGGGGGTCTCAAACCCTCCGAGAATCATGTGGGGTGCAGGCACGTGTGGGAGTCGTCGGGTTTAAGTGGGTGTTTTGGGGCTGCGTATGTGCCGGGCTGGTTGCACAAATTCGTTCCATCCCTCGGTAGTTGTTTGCAGCCCCCCACTAAAAACAAACAGAACCAAACAAAACTCAAAATCTGAAAACATTGCAACAACTGTGAAGATGTCCAAAGCAAACGTGAGCAATCAAAACTGATTACGGGACATGTTTAATCTCCCCTTTGGTCCTTTGGGCCTCGTTCAACGTGAGTTTTGCTTGCGAGGGGTGATGTGTAAAGGGGAAATGCAGGAAGCCCTGTTGAAGAGCACGCAGTTCGTTTCCGTTGGACCAAACGGCACGCTTGGCGCAAGCACAGCTCACAAGCACCACAGATGCAGAGTTGTCGCAGATACGCGGATGCTGGATCTTGGAATCAGCTTTTTCAGCCAAGGACCCAGCGAAGTTTGCAAAATATTCGTAAATGAAGGTGGCCTATGGCTGGGGGACCTAGGCTTTTTGTTGAGGCCCCTTGTGGTAAGAAAAACCCGAAGGAACCCCGTCGCTTCCATTTTGGGGGCGGCTGATTAGGCGAAACGGCGGCGGTTCGCTCTGGGCGTCGGGCAAACTCGAGCCACTTGGCCACGCGCCCCGATGGCACCTGAGAATCAGCACATCCGTTCTTCGCCTTCGGCAGGCCTTTTGGTCCCCGCTGCCGTTGCTTTTGTCCAAAAAGTACGGTACCCTCAAATCCCCCAAAGAGGGCGCCGAGCCTCAAAAAAGCGGCCACAAATGGGTTTTGTCGTTTGTTGAGCGGAATGTGATGGTCACCGTGGCAGGAAGCACGGTCTTTGGGTGGCTCGTCTTTCAGGAATCGGACTCACAGAATGGTGGCTCTCTTCAAAGGCTTGCCTCCAAAGACCACACATACAAGACATAAGTTCCAACAAAAAGTTAAGCCCCAGATCAACGTCGAAGAAAGCCGAGGTTTCAGCCGGACATGTAGATGTTGAAGAAACGCCTGAGATTTTCAAACCTCCAAGCCTTGAGAAGAAACAACAACGAGAGGTGTCTCCTAGAGCCATCGGAGCTTGTGGCCATTGGTTTGAAGAGGAAGCCGTGCTCCAAAGGAATCTGGTGTTTGCGCCTCGTCTTTTCGGAATTTGAGCCCCCCACCCAAAAAAAAGGAGGATATGAATGTACCAGCTTGATGTTGTTTAATGGAAGTTGTGTCAGTTGCACGTCTCTTAAAGGATGTTCGATTCGCCAAGTTCGTGAGTGGGAAACGCAACACCCCCTCACAAGCTTAAGCCCACTGAACAGGGGGACTTGTAAGTGGGTTGTAGCCTAGGTTTTCCAGTAGAGAGGTTAGAATAAGCGTACCCTTTGTTCTGCAGTCTATTTTGGTAGGGGAACCCTTCCCCCAAAAAAGGTTTAAACAAAAAGCACTACTGGGGGACCTAGTAGCCTAGGTTACCAACAACTTTTCTATGAAGTTGGCAACGACCCAAGTCCAAAAGGTATCTTCTGTTCCCGCAGGAATTCTTGTGGACGTGACTTGCTGGTTGAACCCCCAACCTGGCTTCGGCTTTTGTTTTAGTTTTCCGACAGATATGGGGTACCCTCAAACAAACACTCCCAGAGAGGGAGTGCCATCAAATCGAAAGCAAAGGATCCCTCTTGAATGACAGGTTAATCATGCGTTTCCATTCGTGTTTGTGTGTATGCGGGTCTTGGAAGCAGGGCCGTGCAGCAGTTGGAACCGCACTCACCTCAAGAATTTGTCTGGAGAGGCAAAGTGACACAGGAGGCATGACGTGTACCCCCGACTCCCGCTTCGTTTGGGGTATCATGTTAACCTCTGACCAAAAAGGAGGTATCTATGGGTATCATTCTGGCATTGGAAGTTTCACCTGGCGTGCTTTCAAATGGCGTGCTGACCGAACTCCAACACTCATCATTGTATGTCTCGTGCATCAAGGCACTTCTCTGTGCATGAAAGCAGCACCTATCCAAGTAGTGAAAGTGTATCCCTGAGGCATTGAAGAAATCCGCCGATGTGTCTGCAACTATGGCTTCCTTCTGGTATTGCAGAACTACACAACTGAAAATCAAGCAGCGCATTTTATGTGTGCGCACAAAGAACCCTCAAGGATGACCCAAGCAACCTCGGGGCAAACAAAACAGGGACACACCTCCAAGTCTCCAAGGCGGTTCTTTTGTTTTTTGTTTCACCCAGCAGGCACAAGCAGAAGCAACCATGGCGTCCACTGGAGGGCCTTCCAACTGATCGGCTCTCTTTTCCCTTCAGACCATATCCCCTAGTATCCCAGTGGACCTGTCCAGATTTAGATTTGCTCCCCTCCACCCGTTTCCAACAGGTACCCCTTTGCCATTCTCCGGTTGGAAGAAACAACATCTTCTAGCTCCTCCAGTAGATGTACCCGATTTTTTTTCTGTAGTCAATTTCAGTGGAGGAGCCCTCCCCCGAAAAAAGAGTAAAAGGACACTACTGGGGGACTAGTCTTTGGTGCTTTCCAACCCACGGACACGGAACGCAGCAAAACCCCCGGCAGCGCGACAAATCTGGGCTGTCCGTTTTTTCAGATCCCCCGCGAAAAGTTGAAAGCTTTGAGTGGGTTACATTTGGAAACCCCACGAAACACTCAAAGATCTGGCTGGGCTTGCCACCAAGAAAACCTCTTGGAAACATCTTGGGGCCCCTTCACTTGTCGAGTGGTCAAGGATGCTTCTAGCGGTCCATAATTCGCCCCCTCTCTGACATATGCGACGTAGAACACTGGGACACATAACAAAGAACAAGCACGCAAAGCATCACTGAAAAATGTTTGTTTCACAGTAACTTGTAAACCTCGACAATTGCCCTTTTAGTCAGAGTTTAAAGGGCGGTGTCCTTGATTGCCATAGAGAGATGGCATCACTTGGATTGGTGTGACAATTTTGATGAGCAGCAAAAAAGACAACTTGAACTTGGGCCCTAGGCGATAAAGACAATTACTGGGTACATCTCCCTTTTACCTTGCGGGCCAATTCAAAGTGGGGTGTCCTTCAAATTGGAGATGGTCACTGGGAGTTGTGTTCTTCCAATTTGCTGGGACCGCAGCTGCCCAGTTGCTTTGATCCAAACCCAGGAAGACGGCCTTGTCCAACCCCAGATCCGCAACCCTCCCAAACCGACATCCTTTCCAACCCTCCAAAAAAACATTTCACATCGGGGATTTCATTGTTTTAAGGAGAAAACCAAACGGAAAAAAAAAATCACAGCGGGGATTTCATTCTTTCGAAAAAAGAACAAATAAAAGAAAAGAAGAAGAAAACCCTGCAAACAAAGTATACCCTCCAAGAAACATGAGCTCATATTTTGTACACACACACACAAAAAGAAAAGAAACGCAGAAACAACCAATTCTCCCATGGCGGTTCTCTGTGCATCTTCTCACCGAAAAAAAGACGTCGGATCTCTCCTAGGTCCTCCAGTAGAGAGGATAGAATTTAATAGTACCAACTTTCTTCTGTAGTCTATTTTAGTCGGCTTCGGATCCCTCCCCAAAAAAGCTGCCGGCAAAAGGAAGGGCAGCCTTCGCCGGACTTCCGATCTGACCTCCGGGGCGCATAGAACTCCTCGGGGTCCTTCGTCTTCACCGCGTCGGAGAAGAGCACCTGGAGCCTGGAATTCGAGGTGTGTGTTTTGCTGCGCCGCGGCGGGGTGGGGTCGGCTTGTCTGATCTGTTTTTTTTTTTCTTGTAGTTGTTTTCTTTGTGTTGGGGGGGGGTAGGGGAGGTGGTGGAGTCGCTTTTTGTTTGTTCCCGGGGGGTAGGGGGGGTGGGGTGGCTCGTCTTTTTGGAGGGAGTTGCCCTAAAATAATGTGCTCTTTTTTGTGTGCTCTTTTTTTTTGGGGGGGGGCACCCTCTAACAAACTGGCTGGTGCGACAGGTAGGTAGGGAATGACAACGAGTCCGAGTAATTGGGTCATGAACCGGCTTTGGGAAACCACTTATGCATTGTGTGTTTGAGGAGTCATTCCATTTCTCATTCCCTGCCTATCGAACCAGCAAGAATACCTGGTCACAGCCCTCAAAAGCCGAGCACCTTGTTTTGAATACCGGGGGAGTTTGACAGGGAATATATGGATTTGTCTCCAAAAATGTGGGACCCCGAAATGGAGTGATTGGTTTACTTTTCTTTTAGTGACCCTTGAAAAAAAGGATTTCCTCCAATGGGTTAGGGATTTGAAATTGGCACGGTTTCATTTGAAACCGCCACAAAGGATACTCTCAGAGAAAGATGCACCGGAATCCGGCCAAACATGACCGAAGATGGCAGAATCCAAGCCCGTACGTGCAAAAAGGCGACCCGGGGAACCAAAGTTCGTTCACTTTTGCGTCACCTGAACTTCCGGCTGGCTGTTAACACCGGATGAATTTTGCTTGGTAGGCAAGAGGCTCATGCCAAAGCCAGTGATTCCATGGCAAGGGAATCGACCGTTACGACCTTAACGGAAGATTGATGTGTAGCTGTTCTAGTGAGGACTGGGATCCGTCGGGAAGAGTTTGTTTGACATACTATCTCGGAAACCTCCTTGACTGTCCGGTTGGTTGCCCCAAAAGAAGCGCCCCCAGGCATATGTCCAACTTCTTAAATTCTTGTCTGCATGTCTCTCTTGAGGTGATTGAAGCCCGCTACCCTCCCACCCTTTTCACATGGAACCTGATGTTCGGGACCAAAAGGTCCCTTCAAAAGGACAACGGCCTTCCAGGACCGTCAGAAAACGTCTGTTTCCAAACAAAAAAGGGTGGAAACTGACTATAAGTCACCAACATTTCCCAACTAAGGTGGCATCCCAATGTCCAAACGCCCGGAACCCAACCAAAGCCCGAACTCCCCGCCTGTCGATCGATTCCCGACTTACGTCTAATCACCCCGATTCCAAGCGAAATGCGCCTTGCCGAACATGCGATGTGTAAAGCCACCACGTGGTGACAAACAACACAGAGTTTCAATCAGAGGACATCAAGGGACTCCTGTTGGTAGGAAATATTGGACTTGATTGCAAAACTTATACAAAACATTACAATGAGGTCCCTTGACAGGATTTGTTCTTGGGGTCCCTTGGCAGGATTCTTTCTAGAGCCTATTTTCTACCTACAAATCCTGTCATGATTTAACTCATGGACCCCTGGATGAATTCCAACACCAAAACAAAAAAATCTAAGGACCCGGGTCCGAGAATGGAAATTGGAACAAAGTTCCAAAAAGAACACGCGATGAAGTCCAAAACAAAGGAAGAAATCCAGACCCTCTTTTGGCGGGGCTCGCTCGTTTCCCCTGAAAAAACATCACCCCCAACGGATACTCACCTTTCATGGGCCAAAAGGCTGATGTTTAAAAATCACCAAGAAGAGAAATATAGAAGTATTGTGCGGGCGTTTGCGTCCAAAAAGAGGTCAGTGCCGAGAACTACTCGGAATTCCTTGACGTGTGAATCTCCAGGAAAAAACAGAATCACAATCAAAACCTGGTATTAAAATTGTCTTCCCAGAGCCATGCTTCAAGAATTAAGAAAGGCGGAATTCCGCAACTATTTCTGGCAAGGGAATTTTACTAACCTTCATCTACCCGAATGGGTTTTGAGCGCGTGGCTCTACTTTGGTGAGAAAAACCTGCACCCGAATTCCTTTTTGAATCTCCAGGAGCAAAAAAAACCAAAGGGACCTCTACTTTGGTGGGGAAAAACCTGCACCCGAATTCCTTTTTGAATCTCCAGGAGAAAAAAAGACCAAAGGGACCTCTACTTTGGTGGGGAAACACCTGCACCCGAATTCCTTTTTGAATCTCCAGGAGAAAAAACACCAAAGGGACCTCTGCTTTGCTGGGGTCCAAACCTGTACCCGAATTCCTTCTTGAATCTCCAGGAGAAAAAAAACCAAAGGGACCTCTGCTTTGGTGGGCAAAAAAACCTGCACCCGAATTCCTTGTTGAATCTCCAGGAGAACAAAAAAACAAAGGGACCTCTGCTTTGCTGGGGTCCAAACCTGTACCCGAATTCCTTTTTGAATCTCCAGGAGAAAAATACCAAAGGGACCTCTGCTTTGCTGGGGTCCAAACCTGTACCCGAATTCCTTTTTGAATCTCCAGGAGAAAAAAAACCAAAGGGACCTCTGCTTTGCTGGGGTCCAAACCTGTACCCGAATTCCTTTTTGAATCTCCAGGAGAAAAAAAACCAAAGGGACCTCTGCTTTGCTGGGGTCCAAACCTGTACCCGAATTCCTTTTTGAATCTCCAGGAGAAAAAAACCAAAGGGACCTCTGCTTTGCTGGGGTCCAAACCTGTACCCGAATTCCTTTTTGAATCTCCAGGAGAAAAAAAACCAAAGGGACCTCTGCTTTGCTGGGGTCCAAACCTGTACCCGAATTCCTTTTTGAATCTCCAGGAGAAAAAAAACCAAAGGGACCTCTGCTTTGCTGGGGTCCAAACCTGTACCCGAATTCCTTTTTGAATCTCCAGGAGAAAAAAAGACCAAAGGGACCTCTGCTTTGCTGGGGTCCAAACCTGTACCCGAATTCCTTTTTGAATCTCCAGGAGAAAAAAACCAAAGGGACCTCTGCTTTGCTGGGGTCCAAACCTGTACCCGAATTCCTTTGAATCTCCAGGAGAAAAAAAGACCAAAGGGACCTCTGCTTTGCTGGGGTCCAAACCTGTACCCGAATTCCTTTTTGAATCTCCAGGAGAAAAAAAGACCAAAGGGACCTCTGCTTTGCTGGGGTCCAGACCTGTACCCGAATTCCTTTTTGAATCTCCAGGAGAAAAAACAACAAAGGGACCTCTGCTTTGCTGGGGTCCAAACCTGTACCCGAATTCCTTGTTGAATCTCCAGGAGAAAAAAAGACCAAAGGGACCTCTGCTTTGCTGGGGTCCAAACCTGTACCCGAATTCCTTTTTGATTCTCCAGGAGAAAAAAAACCAAAGGGACCTCAGCTTTGCTGGGGTCCAAACCTGTACCCGAATTCCTTTTTGAATCTCCAGGAGAAGAAAAACCAAAGGGACCTCTGCTTTGCTGGGGTCCAAACCTGTACCCGAATTCTTTTTTGAATCTCCAGGAGAAAAAAACCAAAGGGACCTCTGCTTTGCTGGGGTCCAAACCTGTACCCGAATTCCTTTTTGAATCTCCAGGAGAAAAAAAAAAAACAAAGGGACCCCCGCCTTGGTGGGGCGACCTTCCGAATGGAGATCTTTGCTTTCCAAGGGGCTCCTCGCTGCGCAACGCCGTGCGCAGCTTCAAGAGGTCCCGGGGGAAGGTCGCGTTGGCCGCGCCCCCATCCAACTCCTGACGCCTTCGATCCGCGGAGTTGTCAAGCTCCACAAGGGCGGATTTGGGGGGGGGAGGGGGTGGGGAAAACACCTGGATAGACCAAGCAGAAGTGAAGAGAAGCTAAAGTCGAACAAGGGCTGCCTTCGGTGAGATAACCCCCCCCCCGGCCCTCCGAGGTCCATTTTGCTGGGTTTGACCACCCGGGCTCCACCCGCGCGATGCCTCAAGCGCTGGAAGGCGCTCAAGTCCAGGCTCGGGCAATCAACCATCGTGCTGGTACGGCGACCTGACGCAAACTCCGAATATGATGTTCGCCCATTGACCATGCGGATACAAATATGCATATGAACTTGAAATCAGAATGGCACGTCACGTGCATGTAACCACACGCATATATATATATATATATATGCGAGTTTGTACCATATAATTAGCGTGCATTATGTATATATATATATATATATGCATGTATACAAACATATATATATATATACCAACAAAGCCCGGACGACCTGCGAACGGAAGTTTCAACAGGGGAAGGCGCCTCTAGCAAAGCACGGCAAGTTGCGCTCAGACACCCGCATTCTGTCATCCCGCCCGTCCCTCTGCTTCTTTGCCGTGTGAAGATTTCAGTGCGCAAAGGGTTCGTTTGTTGGCGCCTTGCCCCCCCCAATGCGTCCGATTCTTAGCAGATCCCAAGCGCATTCGCTTTCGAGGTGGCAACCACCGCAGCTCACAAACTGGCGCACCTACCACCAAATCTGCTCCCAACATCTGGCCTTGAGGTCAGCCAACCGAAAGTGCGCAGAGGGCTCACTTTCTTAAAAGATGTTTGCTCTGCGATGTCTGCGCCCTGCCCTGCCTTTGCTTTGGTGTGTCTTTGTTCTGCACCGCCTTTGCTTGACTCTGTGTTGCCTGGCTATGCCTTTGGTTGGCCTTGTCTCACTTGGCTATATGTATTGGCTTGGCCGTGTCTTTTCTTTGCTACGTCTCTGCTCCGCTACGTCATTGGCGGAAAGAGGCTTTGGATTTGGGACTCTATACATTGCAGCCTGGCAGTCAAGGAGCAGGTATTAAGTTGATCAGAAACAATAACCTCGCACTTTGGCTTGGAAGCCTCATCAAAGGGAACCCGTACAACGTCCAACACACACACACACACACTAAACAAAAAGATGATCATCCCTGTTAGCCAATATATCGTTCCTAGTTTGGAACGATAAAGTGGGTCCGGCTCCCTGTTGGGTTTCCTAGATGTGCTCAGTCCCCGGGCCTGCTGGAACCTTCTTCTGAAGGCTGGAGGTGGAGGAGTTGTTCGTCCTGAGGGAGGTGTTCGTCCTCAGGCGACTGATTGGCAGAATCGGACAAGATATGTTTACAGGAGGCTGACCAAATACACACCAAAACCACGTGTTTTTAGGGATAATTTCCGGTCGCGACCTTTCACAGCGGGCAGGGCCCGTGATTTCAGGCGCAAACTCACCCTACACCGGTGGCTTCCTTTCCATACTGCCCAAAAACTGCTCTCCCTCAAAGAAAATAAAGGCAGGGCCAACAAAAGGTTCAGTCAAGTCCAAGCATGGCACGGCCGATCATGCTTTGAAAATTTGCGTTTCCCCAAAAAACCGGTCCAGCAGGGCTCGTCTCTTGGAGAAATCCTTTTGTGCCAAGGCCCCGACAGCTGCGTCATTGTCCTAAGCCGAACGAATGGGGGGCAACACAACCACCATGTACCTAAGGAGTTTCATCTCCAAATTGGGTCAACCATTCTTAATGGGGGTTGCACCCTACAACCAATGTTGGCCAGTATACTGTGGGTGGACCAAATCCGTTCGCATCACGTTGAAACAATGCGAAACCATGAGTTGTTGGTATTTACGTTGGGGAATCGAATCGTTCCCTTGGGTTTCCGAACGCACAGAAAGATGCTTCCGGGTAGCGTAACTCTGGCCACGCGGAGCAACCATGTTGGGGGTTGCCCTCTTTGAGTATGCGGCAAAAAATCGGGATATGAACCCTCTCTTTGAAGCCCCAAGCATACCCCCCTCGGTGCCCTTGGCCTCGGAAACAGGCGGAAACACCGAGCTTGGTTCGGCGAGTTCGCAACCATCCAATCCAAGCCACCCATCCAAACCACGATTGTGGGTTGCCTCAGCATCCTCAACATTGCCGAGGCTTTTCATATCACTCCAAACGCAAGCGCAGCTAGTTGTTGACGTGGTGTCTGCAAGAAATCTCCACCCAAAACCCATTGACTGTTGGTTTGGACCAAATGGTTTGTTCTTGAGTTGAAAGGGAACCCAAAGAGCAAATCAAAATCCATTTTGGGGGTCCTTGACATAAACCTAGGGGAACTTTGATGGAAACCACCGGGACCCAAAAGTGAATTTGGTGACCCCTCAAAATGCAACCCCCGGTTGCCAGAATTCAGCGAGCTGGCCAACAATTGTTGGATTGGCTTCTCTTGTCCTCACTTAAAATGGTCTTCCCAAATTTGTCAGACTAGGATGCCTTTTTGCTTCGTCAAAGTACATGGGTGTATATTTTAGTGGACCCCCAAAATGCGTGGGTCCTTCATTGTAGTTTCCACTTTACCACCAACACAGGGTACCAACTCGAAACAAGACGATCCACCCACGGTTTGAAAGGCTACGCCATCCTTGTGCCAAAGTCCCAACAATTTACGAGGTGCTCCTCGGCAATCGTTTGTTGTTCGCTCTTCGCGCTTGATGTGTGCTCCCATAATGATCTCTGTTGCTTTGACGCCAAATTAAGCCATGGTCATAGTAAGATGTTTACCTACTGCAATTTCTAGATTCTACGTAGATTCTAGGGGGTAGTTTGAACAACCGGGCTTTCAATGGAAAGTACCTCAGATGCCCACTGGCCACGGGAAAAAAAAGGCATCCTTATTTGGCTGGTTGACTTCAAAGGGGAACCCTTCCCCAAAAAAAGTTGAACAAAGGAAGCACCACTGGGCAACTGGGGTACGCCCTTGGGACAGTTGACCGGGCGTAATCGTCTCGTGAATGCGAGTTGAACGGGTTTTTTTCTGACACCGGCCGAGCGACGTCTGCGGCGACTCTGGTACATAGCCCTTGACAACCACGTAGACCAATGACTGGGCACAGCGAGCTCTGGAATTGGGTGAGCCATGGACCCCTAGCGTCTTAAAACCAACAAGTTGCAAACAAAGGGTTTTGGCATGGATGGCCGGGGTATATCAATGAAACGAGGCCAAACTAACCAGCGCTATCTATGTCTAACCAAACAAACCTAAAAAGCACACCTAGGGTTGCAAAAAGAAACCCAAAAAAATCGGGCTCTAAATTGGCCCTCGCTAATTCGACCAGTTTTTTTCAGCCCTTGTGTTGCTAAACAAAATCAGCCAGAACGCGTTCGCCAACAGCCAAACGTGTCAAAACTCCTATGGCTTATGGGCACGGGTCCCATACTATGAATGATTATCATGATTGTCAACGAGCCCTCTTTGACAAGGTCTATCAGCAAGTAAAGAGGTGTTTGGAACATGGCACACTAGGAGCAAGCACCTAAATCAACAGAAACAGTGCTCTCGCCCTTAGTCTCTGAGCGGAGCCTTCTTTCAAAGCTTCACATTGTTCGTGGCGCAAATCATTGAGGTAAATATATACACCCCTTGAGGCGATGGAGTAGCACGACGCTACGACAGTATAAGACCTGGTCGGGCCACCCAAGTTGCGGCTCAGATCCCCACCAAATACCGCCGGTACTGACGCCGTGGAGAAAACCACAAGTCCGGCTATGCAACCCTTGGAGACCAAAGTGGGATTCTGATGGCTACTTGGCTGTGGGTCAAAAAGCCGGTATCAAAAAACTGGTGAGTGGAAACACGGACCAAAACCTACGGTTTGCCCCTCCTGTTTGGTTTTAACCACACCCATTTTCGGTACCTCACATCAAAACCTTTAAACCAAACCACTGTTCATGTGCGGGTCTTTCGGCACATTGCGGTAAGTATACACAACCCTTGGATATTGCTACTTCATCACTTTAGCACCCGAAGACCCCATGGCTTGCTTCTGGTTTCCCTTTCAGAGCTCCGAATCCCCTCCCGCTCCGCTCATCGCGCCTGCAGATCCTCCAGTTCGTAGTCTGGGTGGTAGGTCTTCAAAACATGCAGCAAGGTCCTTGGCCGGAAGATGCTCCGCTTGTTTGCGAGTGTTCTCCGTTTGTTGATGTGTACTGCTTGCTTTTCGTGTGTATTGCTTGTTATTGTGTGTATTGCTTGTTTTGTTTGAGTGTATTGCTGTTTTGTGTGTGTATTGTTTGTGCTTTTGTGTGTGTGTATTGCTGTTTTTGTGTATTGCTGGTTTTGTTTCTATTTGTTCGTTTGTTTGGTCGTGTGTTTGTTTGTTTGATTGATTGTTTTGTTATTGTTCTGCTCTGTTTGGTTGATTGTTTTTGTTTGTTTCATTGCTTTGTTATTCGTCTGTTTTGTTTGTTTGTTTGTTTGTTTGGTTGTTTGATTGTTTTATTGTTTGTTTGTTTGTTTGTTTGTTTGTTTGTTGTTTGATTGATTGTTTTGTTATTCTTCTGCTTTGTTTGGTTGATTGTTTGTTTCTTTGCTTGATTGGTTGTTTGTGCGTTCGATCGTTTTGTTATTTTTATGTTTTGTTTGGTTGTTTGTGTTTGATTCATTGATTGTTTTGCTAGTCTTATGTTTTGTTTGTTTGTTTGTCTTTTGTTCGTTGTGTTCGTTGTGTGTTTGTGTGTTTGTGTGTGTGTGTGTGTGTGTGTTTGTGTGTTTGCGTGTTTGTATTTTTGTGTGTGTTTGTTTGTTTGTTTGTTTGTTTGCTTGTTTGATTGTTTGTTTGTTTGTTTGTTTGTTTGTCTGTCTGGTTATTTGTCTGTTTGTTTGATTGTCTTTGTTTGTTTGTTTGTTTGTTTGCTTGTTTGCTTGATTGATGGTATTTTTTGTGTGTTTGTCTGTCTGTTTGTTTGTTTGTTTGTTTGCTTGATTGTTTGCTTTTTGTATTCTTAGTTGTTTGTTTGCCTTTTTTATTGTTTGTTTGTTTGTTTTTGTTTGTTTTCTTGTTTGTGTTGTATTTCTGTTTGTTTGTTTGCCTGCCTGCTTGCCTGTGGCAGTCGCAGCGGTGGCAGTGGTGGAGTAGCGGCGGTGGCAGCGACGATGGCAGTGGTGGCGGTGGCAATGGCGGTGGTGGCAGTGGTGGCGGCGGCGGTGGTGGTGGGGGGCAGTGGTGGTGGTGGTGGTGGTGGTGGTGGTGGCGGTGGCGGTGGCGGCGGTGACGGCGGAAGTGGTTCTCATGTATGTGCCCATTATGTTTTTTGTGTGACCCTTCTTTCTGGGAGGCTTCAGTGTTACACCAACAAGCCATGCGCGGCACCTATTTATAGTTGGGGGTAACCCCTACTAATCTTCATCCACCTGGATTTTGAGCAAGTGGCTCATTTGATGAGCCGGCTTTGCCCAAGGTAGCTGTAGCCTTCTGAAGGCCCACATCAAAAGCTCTCTGAAATTTTACGGAGGTCAAGAAGCCACAAACTTCAACTGAGCCATGCCTCCAACTTCTTCCAGCCAAAACAGAAACGCGACAAGCCACAGATTTCCCTAGGTTGTCTGTCGACGCTGCTAGCACCATGAAATGATGAAAGCTTTTCTCGCACATCCCAAGCTGGCAAATGGGACAAGCCAACAGTCCAGCCGGCCTCAAACTTGGTTGACGTTGAAAGGGGAGCAACAATTCTAAAATTTTAGCAGCCAAGTGGATTTGGAGTTCAACCACTAAACCACAATAAGCAAAAATGTAAAATGTTTCCCAACAACAACCGAGCAAAGCACCGTCAAAGCTGTTTAAAACAGTGCCCTTACCCTGAAGCCCTTTCCCGCCCTGGGATCAAGGCTCGCCCCCCAATTTTACCCCCCCCTTCCCGGTTTGGGGAATTGGGCTCGAACACATACCTCCATTTGCGTTTTGGCCCCCTGGAAAAAATAAAAATATTTCCAGTAGTGATGGATTCCCTTTAACACCAACAGGGGAAAATAAAAATATATTCTTAGCCAAATGGAAGAATAGACTCCTTGCGAACGCGACACACACGCACACACATCATGGTCCTGTGTAAACGACCGGAACCCGTTTGGAACTTTCGCGGGTCCCCTGAAATCTTCAGTCACGGCCCCGCCCTCGCCCCTGCCTTCCCCTCCCCAAAAAGAAAAAAGAAGAAAAACAAAACAAAAAACAAAAAACAGACGCCAGCACCGCCACATGCACGAAACCATGGCATTTGCAGTGTTTGCCGAGCTTTACAATACTAAAACTACATCCCAGGGAGCACCCCTTCTGAAAAAAAAGGAGGACCAGCTCTCCCACGCGAGAAAAAAAGGCAGCCCCCCCCCAAAAAAAAACAAAAACAAAGAAAAACAGAGAAAAAAGGAGAACGAAGAAGGAACACCCCTCCAAAAAAAACAAAAAACCGTTCTCCCACACGTGGAACAAGGAACTCGTGCTCCAAGCCGCTCCGAAGGAAGTGTTCCAGTCTGCTGATCCTTCAGACGATCGAACCTGAGCTATCGGATCCGCGAAAGCAAAGCCGAAATCCGGCAAAGACCAGGTCCTCCAGATTTGAGAGGTTAGAAAAAAGGTACCATTTTTTCGGTTTTGTCTATATTAGGGGAACCCTCCCAACCAAGAAAGGGGTGAGAAAGGGCACCTTGCTGGAGGACCCGGCAACATCGATGGATCAGCCTCTGACGCTCTCTGTGGCCGCAGATGGGGCGGTGATTTTTTGGAGGGTACCTTTTCCAAATTTGTTCGGGCTGAGTAAAAGAGAAACCAACATTGAAAACCGATGCCATTTGTGCATTGGTTCCCCCGACTTCACGTCCCTAAAAAACATCACCTGCAAAGGTTTTCTGGGCTCACCGAAAGTGGCAACCAAATGGGAACCCGAATCATTTATCAGGACTCATGGTTGATTTTGATTCGGTGGTGTCCCCGAATGAAACAAACATGAAGGGAACACACATCCATCGTCCCACACAAAATGAAGACGGGTTCCTGAAATCCCCCCCAAAAAAAAGGCGCAAAGACTCCACAGACCAGGGCGCATGCAGCACTTCCTCGGCATTCTTTGGTTCCCCGAGCTGGCGTTTTGGGTGGCACCCCCAGGGACTTGGCCCAAGTTGGTCTTCAGGGTGTCCCCACAGGAGTTCCCTGGGAAAAATGGGGAAGCTCTTCTCCCACTCTCAGAAGCATTTGGACCCAACATAGTCCGTTGGCGTCAAGGGAGCCGGTTGAAAGCGCGGCGCCGGACAACAAAGAAAAAAAAACACGGCCACGCTGGTCGAGTCAAAACCCGCCGCGGCCTTACGAATTGCTTTCGCCGAGGAACCTCGGTTGCTTTCCGCTCCCTGCTAAAAGTTGTGTTTGTTTCCTTTTTTCCTTTTAGTGGTTTAATACGGAAACCTTTTTTTCAAAAAGTTCTCAAGTCCCAACCTCCCTTGGCAAAATGCACCAAAGACATTTAGCCCCTCATAGTACGCCGCCTTTGCGGCAAGGTCCCGCCCCCCCCCAAAAAAATACATAAAATGGCACTTCTAGCCTGAAAATTATTTTGAACAAGTATAGACACATTATAATAAATTACCTTATTCATTTACAATAAAACCCCTCAATATTACATAAGGTTAATACATCATTATCATCTATTAACCTTATCTAATTTACCAATCATTGTTCCTCAGCTTGTATCTTTCCTAAATTATGTTGATGCTTTGTTGTTTTAAGATGTCTTCCAAAATGCCCTTGACTTATTGAACAATTGCAAACATCACAACTAACAATATATTTATTTCTCCTATAAGTCCTTTCCAGTTTCTTTTTTCTATACTCCTCATCGTTTTCATATCTAATTCTTTGTTCCTCGTTCATTCTCTCCCTATGTCTATTTTGATAGTCTCTTTGAGCTTTTAAACACTTATCACATCGCATATTATCACCACTGAAACTTTCCTTAGACTTATCATTTTTACACTTTGAACACTTTTTCACTGCTTCCATCCTTATCATAGAACTACCGTATTTCTTTAAAGGCGTTTCCACGACTAAGAAAGAGACAAGCAAATCAAGGAAAAATAAAATATTTCAATCTTTACAAACTATAAGTACAGTATAATTATAACATATAAGATTTTACATGTTATTATTATAGTATGATTATAATTTCAGTTCAGGATAATAATTTAATTGACAAATCTTTCTTCTTTCATACATCATTTTAAAAATAATATTAACATCTCTCACTGTATTCTGAACATTAAACTTTTTACTTTCAATAAATAATTTGATATTTTCTTTAACATCTTCTCCTTTCTCTTGACTATAACACAACAACCATAATATATCATCCATCATTTCATATTTTTCTTACTAATTTTAAGAAACTGTTTAACATAATCATAAGGTGGTATTTTATTTACAGTTAGAAATATTAAAATCTCATCTTCTACATTTCTATTATTTATTCTTTTTATTCCCAACAGACATTTGATTAAAAATTGATTATCTCTCCAAGTTTTACAATTTTCACATTCGACTTTTTCATCCATTGAATAATTAATAATATTATTCACTATTTCATTAGGTAAATTTAATTTATACAATTCCATATTTTCTTTTTTGAAGTGACAACAATCATAGCATTTTTTATTGATATAATTATTGATTTTATCACCGTTCATTTTCCTCTTATTATATTAAGGTTTTAAATCTTTAAGTATATTTTCTAAAAAGTCACTTAAAGAAATAAACACATTAAATTTATATAGTATAGTATTATGAAACATGTTATAGATTATCTGTTGAATAATGATAAAGCGGAAATATCAAAAAGAGGAAACAAGGAATTAAAATCAATAATTATAGATGGTAGAAAATTTAGATACAACAAAGAAAAACCCATCTCAAATGTATTGAACAAGAAATTAAAATCAGAAGCAAGAACTAATGAGTATAATAGCTATGCAACAAAAACATTGCGCTCAACATACCTAAAACAAAGAATGAAAAATGCAATGACAAAATATGCAATCAAAAATAAATTCCAAGTAACAGACCAACAATCAGCTTTCAAAAGTTATGCTAATTCTATAAAACTAGTAAATAAACATTTTCAAGGTGAAAAGGCACTATCAATGATACACCACCAAAAAGATAGACTTTTGACCTTTTTGAAAACTAATAGAGCTATGAAACTGAATATAAGGGCAGAAGGTTTATTTTATCATTATTATGATGATGATGGAGTAATAAAACATACAGAGATACTTTATAATTTACCTGCTACAAGGTCAAACATTTATAATGAAACCGATTTGGATGAAGCAATTGAAAAATCAATCAAAGAGATTTTATTGAACATAGAAAAGTTAGAAGGTTCAGCATCTAATTTACAATTTAAAAAAATATTATCAATAACAATCCATTATGACAAATATGACCCAACTAGGGCGGGTAGTTATATAGATTTACCAGAATGGATTAAACTAAAAAAGGCATGTATTAATATCAAAAACAAAGATAACAAATGTTTTAAATATAGTGTTCAAAGTGTAGTGTTTGATATAATTAATAAATCAAATTCCCAAGAAATGTTCCATTACAACAAATTAAATGACAATATCTTAAACTGGGAAGGTGTTAAATTTCCAACTGGTAATAAAGATATTGAAAGGTTTGAAGAAAATAATAGTAAGTTAGTTTCAATCAATGTTTATGAAATTGATGATACTTTGAATGAAAAGAAAATTATAATTGATTACAGAACTAAAACAAGAGATGCTAAACATCAAATAAACCTTTTGAAAATTGAAATCAATAATAATAATCATTATGTAGTTATTAAAAGTCTAAGTCGTTTAATGAACTGGCAAACAAACAAAAATGACCAACCAAAACATTATTGTCATTATTGTTCTCATGCCTTTACTAGAAAGGATTTATTAACAAAACATTATGAAACTGGTTGTATGGCAACACATGGACAACAGTTTAAATTACCAAAAGAAGGTAGTTATATTGAATTTGAAAAATACAATACAAAATTAAAATGTCCATTTGTTGTTTATGGAGATTTTGAGTGTATAACTGTAAATTCAAATAATGGCATCAAGGGCACGTATCAGGAACATAAACCATGCGGTTATATGTTGAATGTTGTAAATTCTATTGATAATACAAGTCAACCTTTTTTATACCGTGGAGAGGATTGTTTAGACCACTTTGTAAATAAATTAAGAGAAATTAAAAAAGATATTTCTGATAAAATGAATGTTAATAAACCAATGGATATTACAGATGAACAAGAAGCAGAATTTAGAAAAGCTACTGTATGTTCAATATGTAATAAGAATTTTAAACCAGAAGATACAAAAGTCAGAGACCACTGTCATTTTACTGGTGAGTATAGAGGTTGTGCTCACGAAAAATGTAATTTGGATTATTCATTTAGATATTTCAAGATACCAGTATTTTTTCATAATTTAAAAAACTATGACTCTCACTTAATAATAGGCAAAGCAAATGAAATAAATAAGGAACTGAACGAAAATAAGAGAATAGATGTAATAGCACAAAATAGCGAAAAGTTTATTACATGTGATTCGGGCACGAGCCTGTGCCCAGGCAATGGGTAAGTTGGGGTAAACAAGCCACAAAAGAAAGGTTCCCCAAAAGCAAACCAATCCCCGGTCCCAAAGATCAGGGTTTCCCACACACCAGAGAACAACAACCAAAGGAAAACAAACCAAACAAGAAAAGGGTTAACCCGCAACCTTGGTCGACAACAGGCCGCACGACTGGTCCCTACCAACCTGGCGGCGGCCCGAGGTCTCTTTCTCCCCCGAGATGCCGTCGGTCGACGCAGGGGTTCGGCGACGCCCATTCGAGGCGCGACGGAACCCAAAATCTTGAGCCAAACACCACAGGTCAGTCACTACCGCGACATCCCTGGTGATGAAATAAACCATGGCTAATCACACCCCCCTCACGAGGAGCCCGTCATATGACGGGTGGAGCGTGCCATTTACTGATAGGATTTAACTGCTCGCATGCGTCCGCAAACAGCTGGACACTACCGCCGTCAGCGGTGGAGCAAACCCACAAAGGCAGTTGCGCGACATCCCGGGCATTAAATTCCCGCCACCACCCCGAATTAATCGGGGTAACGCTGTCCAACATACCTTGTGGAAAAGTCCACATGACGACAATAGGTCACAACTGTTTGCATCAGAAATGCAAGAAGTTTAATTCTTATCAGAAGCCATGAAATAAAAGATAACGTATGTCCATTAGTACCCTCGCCTAACGGCAAGAGGTACTCCTGACCATGCGTACCTGAAAAATGCCTGAATTCCGCAAACCCGGGAGTAACCCCCCATCAGTTTGCTTTCCCTCTCACTCATACTGCTTCCGGATGAGCACGTCCAGCAGCTCAGCAGCGGTACGGGAGAGACATGACCTCCGCGCCTCAGCGGTCCGGGAGGAACATCGCCACCTCCGCACCGCGCCGACCGTTGGAGAACGGACGCAAGCCTATCGGCCGCAATCCTCGTGACTCAGCCTACCGGCTATCGTCACGTCTCCTCCGGTCACGTCCGCCCCGCGCACGGTCCCTATCACGATCCCTTTCGGATCTCCTGCGATCATCTCGCCTTCGATCCCGCTCCCGATCGAGTGAATCATCATCACGACGATCACGAGCATCGTCCCTCCTCCTGTCGCGATCATCCTCGCGCCGCGGACGATATCTGCGCCTCCTCGACTCTCTGGAATCCCTGGTGTCCACGGTCCTAACGGACCTCCGAGAAGGAGTACGGGAAACATCCGACTCCCTACGCCTCCTCCCAGATTGAGAGTTCGTCACAATCTGGTTGAGAGCTTCCAGTGCCGACGCGTCCTCACCATTTCTGATGAAATCCCTAACCTGCTTGTTCAGCACTCTGTTGGTGGAGATCGTCAAGAAAGCGTCCACCACCGAACTCTCAGGCAGCACCAGGAAGTGACCCTCCACCGGGCTCGCCGCAGCCCGCTCAGCAGACTGCAGCCGGATCTCCCCGCCTTCAGGCTTCTTTGCCATCGCCTTGGAGGCAGTCAAAGGCGCTACCGCATCCTTTGCCGAAGATCTGCCAAGCGCGGAGTGAAGATCATCCCCGCTAGCTTCTCTCGCTGCCGCACCTGGTCTGCTGTCGACATCGCCAGGCCTCGTGGATGCCTCCCGCTTTGTCGACTCCTTCGCAGCCTCGTCGGGATCCCAACGGGACTTCCTTTCTCTCTTCTGCCCTTCGGCCGACCCGCGGCTACCGCCGGGAGCGTCACCTCCGCCTGTCTTCTCCTTCTTGACCTCAACCTTCGGTTCGGCCTGCTTCGTCTCCTTAGCCACAGCTTTTGGAGCCGGAGCACTCCTCGCCTCAGATGCCGAAGCAGCCTTCCCTTTCGGCTCTGCCTTGGGAACCGGGGTCACTTTAGCCTTGGCACTCGGCCTGGCCCCTTCAACCACCATCTCGGCCCAAGACTTCTTCGGCTGAGCTGCTGCTGCATCAACCTCCATCGGAGCAGGTCCAGCGTCATCCTTCGCCTTTGGGACGGATGGGCTACCGCCCTTACCGGATCCTTTACCCGGCACTTCACCTGACTTTGGTGGCGGGCCGGAA
Source organism: Effrenium voratum (assembly GCA_963377175.1). Taxonomy (NCBI): domain Eukaryota; class Dinophyceae; order Suessiales; family Symbiodiniaceae; genus Effrenium; species Effrenium voratum. The sequence goes on from CAUJNA010003355.1 coordinate 582,200, forward strand.
GGGCTACCGCCCTTACCGCCCTTTTCCCCCTTCTTCCCTTTTCCTTTTCCGCCCTTGGGGACCGGTTCCTGCTTGGGACCAGGACTCGGCGCAGCATGATGCACTGATTGGAGTCCCTCGATGTCCACGTTCAATGGTTCGGGTTGACGACCGTCAAGAACCGTCCTCACCCTTTCGTCGCTAACGTAGACGAATGGGTCACGGAATGGTGCGGGAGGCTCCGACTGTCCGGCATTGATCGCCTTCTGCACCTTGGCTATCGCCTCCTTCAACCTCTTCTTCTCATCATACCCTGTCTCCGATACCATGTACCCCCTGAGCTGCGACATCAACGCATGACTCTCCAGGATGTCCACGTCCTTTCGATGGGTCGGGTACAATGGGGTCAGATGACCTGCCGCAGAACCAATCACGTATGCCATCGGGATATAGAATGACAAGTACGTGTCATGACGAGCGAACTTCCTAACGGAAGTCGTCATACGCCTACCCCACTGCGCAGCGTGTCTTGGATTGGCTCGGAAATACTCCGTGACCGACTCAAATCTATCGACTTGGTTGGTCTTGATCAGGTGCTTCGCCACCCACTTCTCCACAAACGCATCCGAGGCCGAAATCCCAGACACATAGGAGAATTGGAAGAGCACCTTCGCCAGCTCATCCCACGCCGCATCGACACCTCCCTTGTCTTCACCAAGATAAGGGGGAAGTCTGATGCCGCTCTGCACCGTCATCCTTAGATCGGATGCCATCGAATAGGAAATCAAATTCCTCTTGATGACTCCGACCACTTCGGAGGGAATCCTCCTGGGCTTGAACTGCCCCATGGTCCTCACCCACTCCGGCACGATGTGGCACGTTTCGAAGTCCTTTTCCTCCGCGTTGGGGATAAAGTTCGGGTAAAAGACCGGGAGCGCGCACCCGGGACACAAGTGCATCCCATTCGGCATCAATTCCGCGCACCTCAAGCAGAACGTGGCAGTCACATTCAGCCTGACCTCTTCCCGTGATCGCTTGTGCTCTCCCCTAACGGGGGTGAAGTCACCGTAGTCCCATGCCCGATGGTACACTATCGTGTAATCATCGTACATATACGCCGCCTTCCAAGCCCCCATGTGGATCTCGTTCCTAACGGCAAGAGTCTTCCTTCTCGTCAAAAACACGGGTCCAACCAAGGACCAGTGCACCCGAAGATCCACCATTACCACCACGTACCTACCGGAGTAGTTCCGCAGCCTGTCCCTGACATACCACGAAGGCGATACCTCAGCATCCGGCGCCATGGCTCCCACAAGTGGGATCAGGCCCTCATCCTGCCTACCATCCCCAATGGTCTCGTACACATCGGGCCTCGTGATCAATATCTCGATCATGGCCTTTCCATTGCGCCTCACCCTTTGGAGCTGAACCGCCTTCCGAAAGTCCGAGAACTTCATGATGACGTATCCCACCATGGGGAGTTCATTCCAATGCATCTCGTACATCAGAGATCCGCCAGGCGCATCTTCCTGAGTATACCTTTGCCTAACGGCACTGTAACTCAAGTCGCGTCCGATCCGCGTGTGCCTAACGGCAACCAACCTGGTGCTCTCCTTGAGGAGAACGCCATCCCCGTCGTACATGACCATGAGCATCGCCTCCACTTGCCCTATCGGGAAAGCTTTAAGCGTCGGAATGAAGAACTTCCAAGACATCTCAGCGTTCTCCATGCCCGAAATCTCCTTCAGGAACCAGATGGCCTGGTCACTTTTCACCCAGTTTCCAGCCTCGCGTCCGGTCTCCTTCAGCACACGTTCCTCGAATAACTCCGAGACTCTCTTTGAATTGATGACCAAGCCGTCGAAATCGCACGAGAGCAGTCTCATCAACTCCTTCGCCGCCTCCCGTCCTGCAACAGTGCCCACTGTCTCCTCGTAGTTCGGGAGGTATTCACCCAACCTCGTCTTCGAGGGAACCACAATCTGGCAAGTGACGGCCTCATCAGGGATAACTCCCGTTTCCCTTAACTCCGGATTGATCTCTCGCCTATCGGCAAGATAATCCTCCTTCCCATCCAGTATCACAAGATTGTAGGTCATCTTGCTCGCCGCCCCACTAGGCCTGAACTTCCTGCTATCATCTAGCTGGTCAGGAGCAAAGGGTCCACTAGGGGCAGCTGCACTCACCAGAGGCGCTCCTCGCCCGGAGCAGAGGTGCTTCTTGTGGAAGTTCACCATCTGATTCAGCTGCGATAGTGCGTAGGCACGATCCTCCAATGACGCACTCTTCATCCCAGCCTCAGTCAGAGGAGCCTCAGGCTTGTCATAACTCGCCTTACCGCCCCATCTCGCCGCGATCAGTTCAGCAGACTTCACAGGGTCGATCAAATTCCCCGACCATCCAGGCATATTGCTCAACCTCCTAGTCAACGCGTCTACCGACGCAGCCAAGTCTTCGTCCGTCACGGTGTAAGGGTCGACATTCTCCCTGTCGTCCTGACCCACGTCCGGAAGCCTATAGTCCCCGCGGATGGCCTCCATCGCGGTCCTCTCGGCTTCCTCAGCCTCCTCTTGCGTGGCCACAGCTCTAGGGATCAGGAGCGCGACCTCAGCCGGCAACGACTTCTCCATGTTGATTGGAGTATTCTTGGGAAGGATTCTTCGATCATCTCCCTCCCCGCTGTACACGTATTCCCGAGCAGCCTTTCGGTACTCCTCAGCGGTAGCCCCTCTGTAGTTGGAGGCCTTGCTCGGGCCTTCCTTCCCAGCCTCGGTACCCCGAGGCGTGGACTCCTTCGTCTCGGCGGAGCCCTTCTTGGAGCCTTCCTGATCCACGTCCATGTCGTCCTTCTTCTTCTCCGTCACGGACAGCTTCCCAATGTCAGGAAGGGTCACATCATCATCCTTTCCTGACCCGGCGCCCCTATCGGGGGCCGGCTCGGTCCTCGGTTGTCCCGAAGAACTCGCCCCAGGATCCACATCGCCCTCGTCATCCACATGTGGTCGCTTTCCCCACACGATCTTCGTCTTCGGCTTCAGTGGGACAGCGACACCTCCAGCCATGTGGTGTCCAGGCCAAGTGGCTCCCTCAGGGTCATCTTCGAACCATGACTTCCCGAACGGGCACCCATCCCTACCAAGGATCTCCTTCCTATCGGAAGGGGTTCCTGAATGTGACAATGCCGACACATGAGATAGTAGCACCTCAACCGCTGACTGTGCCAACGTGTCAGGCATCTGCTCCCTCGTCGGGACAGTCCGCAGCTCCGGAGCGAGGTGGCCGGCAATCATGCTGAAAGGCGCAGTCCCCAACCGCTTGCCCAATACCGCCTCGTTCAGCGCGTTGAAGTACTTCTGCAGCTTCTCCAACATTGCCGTCGCCGCCATCAGCTGGGGATGAAACATGGGCATCCGCCACGCGCGCCCAAGGGCGGAATCCACGTGCGATGCGATCACAGAGATCGTCCCTACCAGCAAGTGCGATGATGCAACCTCCGGCACCCAAGTCGGGTCGTCCAAAGGAATGCATTGGCCCGTCTGCGCGTTCAGCAAGGTAGCCCTCACCCCCGGCGCTCGAAGACAATCATACGCCCTGCGGTTCGGGTCACTAACGACACCACGAACCATGTAATCATCCCGATCGGGCATATCTGCCCAGTCCCCCGGAGGTGCTCGCCCATGATGGTACTTCGCCTGAATGTCCTGCCTCATCCCTAACGGGATATGGGCAGCCTCGGACGCCACCTTCTTCATGTTCCATTGCTGATCACCCCACGGCGTGGACTTCCGATCTCGAGGATTGATGTACTCCTGATCGATCCTTCCAGCAGCTCGGGAAGCATCCAACGCCCCGTACATGAAATCGTTATGCACGGCCCTCTCCAATACCGCATTCCACTCGCTATCGCGATTCGGGGACACAATGTGGCTAGTCTCTTTCGCCTTCCTCCACTCCTCCACGGTAACCCGCTCTTGAGTGATTGCCTTGTTCCTGATCACAGCATAGATGAAGGGCTCACCAGCCTCCCTAGCCAGGACATGCTGAACGATGAACCTCCTATTCGACCTGCTTTCCGCCGGTCTTGCTGATGTCCGCGAGCCCCTCGTGGATTGATATGAACCATGCTCACGGTGATGCCGAACTTCCGCTGACTCCAACTCGGGGGCCTCTCCCGGGTGCTCCGGGTACGGCGTGTTTGCATAATTGTGTATGCCCCCTCGAGACTCCTGGGTTGAAGCCGCCTTCGGGGTCGCTGCAGTATCCCGCAGGTCCCCGTCGTCGTCCGTGTACTTCGGAGCATAGGAGATAGGCACACCCGGGCCACCTGCACCCGACGCCTCCTCCTTCTTCTGACCACCAACAGGTTCTCGAGCCCTGCGTTCCTCCCTAACGGGCGACGCCGCTCGCTTTGCCGCAGGCGATTCCATCGGCGGCTCTGTCGTAGTCGTAGTGGCCTGAGGCACCTCAGCTGCCCTACCGGGAGTCTCTTCCTCACCTACAGCGGGAGCCTCGGCTTCCTTCTCCGGTTCCATCTCAACGTCTCCGGCGAACTCCAGCACCTCGGCCTCGGTCGGGACCCCACCATCGTTGAAGGTATCCGTAGGAAGATCGACCCCTTCCCTATCGGGTAGGAGATCATCGACCTCGGCGGAGCCACCCGCGTTCTCCTCCTCAATCGTCGCTCTAGGCGTTCGAAGATTCGAGGACCATCGATTCCCAACTTCGGTCGCCGGGACCTGAGGCGAAGAAACTCTCGGACTCCGAGGTGGGTTCGGCGGGGATTTCGGTCTCACCGATGCCAGCATCTCCTTTGTGACTAACGCCTTAGGAGGTGCTTTCGGGGCAGCGATCTGACCCTCCACTTGCTGACCTGCGTCAGACGATTGCCCACCAGAGGCAACGCCTACCGGCGGTCCTCCCAGAGCGGCACCTGTCATGTCGACATCCTCAGACTCAGACATCGATCCGCCATCACCCATCTTTGAAGAAGTACCCTCCTTCAAAAGCTTGAGGATGTTGTCCCTGATGTGCAACGTGACAGAACCAGGCCATGTAGTCCTGGTCAGGGAGAAGAAGTCCGGAACTGCCGCAAGGTAGGGCGGCACCACGGCCCATGCTCTCTGGACCGGCCGATTCCTGCCGTAGCTGTCAACTTCGCTCCCCCATGACACCGCGTCTGCTGAAACCACAGGGATCAGGTTCGCACGGAGATCGCCCATCTTATGCTGGATCTCCTTAGTCATGTGAACCCCTTGGTCACCCTCTCGATCTAACGATCGCCCCGGACCACAAACCATCACCTTGACCTTGTTGTTGAGCGCGACCAGCGACGCCACGTCCTTACTCCACACGGTCGCCGCGTCACTTCTGGCCTTCCATGCGTTCCTCTCCCACCTATACAGGTAGGAGCCACGGAGACCAAAGACATACAGGTCATGCTTGGCAGCATCTGCATTGTTGTACTTCTGGAGGCATTCTTCCGTCCGCTTGTCCATCAGCTCGTACGCCTTGTCAATCATCATCCGAAGGGATGTCTCCTCGTTATCACGAGTGCTGGTCACGTAGTGCACCTCACAGTTCTTGAACGGCCGGCTATCTGGGGAACCCCTCAGCCGGTCATTCTTTGTCCTGCACTTGAGGATGTCATCCGCCAACGTTGCTGGGTCCATCCCTTTCTTGTTCTTCGTGGATGCAGTGTTGAACGTCTGATCCAGCAGATAGAACACAGTCGCATCCGGGGCCGCGGACTCCTCTTTGAACGCCGGAGGACCGTACCCGGCCGCCATGGCCGCAGCGATCCTCACCGCAGCACCTGTCCCACTAGCCGCTAAACACCGAAGCAAGATTACCATCTTGTCTTGGTAGCGACTCATCTCGTGCAGAACAATGGATGGGTAGATGGACAGCATCACATCCGCTAACACGGCGATTGCCCATGTGTCCCACAGCCTTTCCATTTGGATTGGATCAACTGCCATACGGGAGTATCCTCCCTTCGGCAGCTCCATAGCTGGCGGAACAACCTTCCCACTCCTGACCAGGCGCATCACCTTCCTAGCTTGCTCGAAACACTCAAGCTCCTGCGGGAAGAGAGCACCCCGACCAACGGCCTTTGCCTCGTCCTTGATCTCGGTAAGGTATCCCTTCGTTAGTGTGAGCTCAAACGTTTCACCCCGGATGGCCTCAAACATGTTCGACTTCGGCACGATTCTGGCGAATAGTGCCCCACCTTCCGCTTCGGCCGCCTGAGGGGTCCCTGGAGCAGCACGCATGTTCTCCTCTTCGACGGAAAGACCTATCGGCCCCATGTAGTTCTCTGGGAAGAACTTGTGCATAGCCCACACTACCGATGGAGCATGCGGATTCCATTCGACGAATGGGTTGTAGTACTGCAGGGTGCTATCGCCCCCTGAGTTGCACAGCTCCACATATTGTGAGTCCGCCGCAGGCTTCTCAAGCTTGATGCAGATCCCACAGATCCCCAACCTCGCGTTCGGGAACACTCGTTGGGCTCCTCGCTTGACGCCCTTCAGGTGGGGATTGTCGCTGAACAGATTCTCGGACTCGTCCGGTTGCGCGATGCAAATCGCGACCCTCGCCCACGTGTTCTGACCGTAGTGCGACAGGGTGCTGTATCCCAGGGCCTCGATCGCCTTCAACGATGTCCACACCCCTACCCATTCATCACTCGCGGTGGACGCAGTAACCTGCATACCACCCAGGATGCTCCACAATGAGGATTGCGAGGTTCCATGGATGAGGACCTTCTCAGTGTCCGTCTGGCCCCTGAAATTGATGGCCAAATCGAAGAAAGCCCATCCATCGTCGGGACCAATTTCCACGTCAGTGGTACTCGCCGGATTCTTGGGCGAGATCCTCAACACCTGTCTACGGTCCCAGTCAAAGGCATCATGCAAGGACGTGACCACACCTGACATCTGTCCCATCGCGTGCAGGTAACCCCGCATTCCAGGCTTATCAGCCGACGCAAACTTTCTGACCGACGGGACCGACGAAAGCCTTCGTCCCGAGGAACATCTAACGATCTCCTCCCTGTTTCTCCCTTCCGTCAGCATCATCGCGTCCACGACCAGCTCCGGAGGCGTGAACAAAGCGTTCGGCCTCTCGCTCATCCAGGCACGGATTGCGTTGAAATGGTGCTCCGCATCACCGAAATCATCTCCGCTATACAGAGGGTGATCTCCGAATGCCACCTCTGCCTGATCAGCGACCGCCTTTACCAAGGCAGTCTGCGGGTGAACCGTCTTCCACTCCGGCCAGGCTTTCGGGTCTGCAGCCCACATTCCTCCGCATGGTTCAGCTGCCGGCTCCGTACTGCTATCCATGGGTAGCGCGCTCTTGCCACTTTCAATGCCCTCCTCAATCGCAAACACGAGATGGTAAGGAAGCAAGAAAGCAGGGTCCGTCGGAACCGCAGCGCAGAGAATGGCCGCCAAGTGCACGGCGTTCAACTCCGTGACCTCCACTCCCCGGCGCTTCATCTCAGCCACTATCGCAGCAGTCCTGATCGCCCGGTACCGGATCAGCTTTTCATGGTCCGTCACCGGCATGTGGGACTTGTCAAGCTTGTCCTTGCTGATGTGGGATACTCTGCCAACCAGTTCGTCGAACCTCGCGGCACTGTCATCCTCGATCAGCTGATCAGCCTTCTCCATATCTGGATCAATCGTGGTGAACTTCGGATCCTGTCCCCTAAAACCTTTAACCGTCCACTCGCGGTACCCCGCAAGCAAACAACTGGCCACAGCCTTAGGCTTCTCCATACCCAAGCCCATCTCCAGGTCCCAGGACGGCCGCGGAGGCGTCGCCATGCAGCGCCCCAGGCCCATTCCGCCAGCTGCCGCCATGCGTCAGCAGTTTCGGGCCACCGGCCACGGAACCACGGAGGAACCGGGAACCCAGCCTACCGGCCAGAATTCCCCTGTCCTTCAGAAGGCTCAGCCTACCGGCCAGAGACCCTCTCCCTAGAACAAGAACCTAGAAGATGAATAACTGACTGAATCCGTTCATCACGAAGTAGAAGAAAACCTTAGTGATAGGCATATCTGCCTCATGCTTCAGTACTGGTCAGTAAGCGCACTGAGTCGCCTGTGAATGTGGTGCGGTTGCCCGCAATGTGAGCCAGCTTGATCAAGCAAATGCTACGCAGCAACGAAGTTGTTCAACCACTTCCCAACAGCAAGCAATCGGTCGTGCTGAGAGAGAGTATCCCCTCCTCGCATCTTGCAAGTACTCCAAAACGAATTGAAAGACTTAGAAGAGAAGCACCAAAACACGATCCCATGCCTCTTGAGACCACATTGGCAAGCGCAAACAGACCTGTAATCAAACCCATGCGTGGTGGCGATTCCTTCAACCTCACCTTCCTTCAAGATATTACACTTGGGTCGGTAGAGAATGATCGGAACACATCCACTGGTCCGAGCATCACAAGCCAAGTTGAACCTTTGCCTAACGGCAGCCTCGGTCCTATCCCTGAGCTTTCTGGTCAGTCCCCACTTCCCAGTCCTGGAATCAACCCTATCGGGTGCAAGATCATTAAGAACAAGCACGATATAACAAAGGCTATCGCCTTCAATCCTACCAGACCGTATGATGTGATTCCTGTAACCAGGAGCAATTTGAAGCGTGACAACCCTGCAAAGATCACTATACGCAAGAACTCCGGCTATCGCCTGGTCCGCAATAATAGTTTTCTCGCATCTTTTCCCTCCTTTTTCCTCGTCAATCACGATTCCCTCGTACTCAGAGAGTAACCTCTCAATGAGCCGATTGAAACCGGATTTTGCACCTGATTCCATGCGTACCCCCCTAAGCGGGGGCAGTCCAGGAGCGGCAGGGGGCTTAAGACAGGGTTGGGTGGGTTGGGCCAAATATTCCTGCAGGTATCCCGGCAGAAACATACCAAGGGTGTGCAGATTTCTATTCCACACGACCTTGTCAATGCAGGCCTTAGTGAAAATGTCTGCGCCTTGGTAGTGAGACGGGCACGCAACGAACCGAAAAATTCCAGCATTAAAACGTTCGTTGAGCCACGAGATGTCAATGCGCTGCGTCCTCGACATGTAGCGCATGTTGGGATTATTCCCAGTTATAACGATCCGGCATGCCGATTCGTTATCCTCCAGCACGTTGATAATAAACGGCTGGGTCTCCTTTCCCTTCCCAATAGCGTGCTGCCAGAGGGTAGCTAATGCCATTCCCTCCTTGGACACTCCATGGTCGAGAGCAACAATCTCTGCTTCGGGAGTCGACTTCGAAACGGAAGTCTGTTTCTTGCTTACTCCAGTGATGGGCATGTAGGTCCTAGGACCCACAAGGCAAATGAGCACTCCCGACGTGCTCTTGGAATCAGTACGATCCCCAGCCAGATCCGCATCACAGTAAGCAACCAACTCAATGAACTCTGGGCTATCGCCCACCCAACCGTACAAATGAAGATCGAGCGTAGAGTTCACATATGAGATTAACCTGTGGAGCTTGCGGTCACAAAGATGATTCCACTTCGTGACCCGGCTGGCTAACGCCTGCACGGGACGAATTAGGTCATATCTGCCCATCCGAGCTCCGTAGAGAACCTTCATCAGCACCGCCGCCGCGTCATTTCCGAGGCATCCTGGCTGCGCATTGACGGTCTCCATGTCCATCGCCTGGTTAAAGAGTTTGTCAAATTCAGGATTGACGGAATTCTCGTCAAACTCCGGCTTGCTCTCGTCCAGGAACGGAGTTTCAACCTTCTGCAGCTTCTTCGGGTACTTTCCCTGACACAGCTCAATGTATCTATCGACACATGCCTGCATGAAGCTGCTCTCGCTGTACTTGATGAACCTTATCGTGGTTTCCGGCTTGGGGATGTCCTTAGAGAGTAACCCCTCTGGACCAAACCTCAAGTCGGGTTGCTCCTTATCAGGAGGATTGCCGACCGTCCACGCCAGTCTCGGGTCAAAGTGACCCTTGACCACCTGTTGCGTGAATTCGTGCTCGCAGCCAAGATATCTCTTGAGCTGCCTTGGTTCCTCCATCTTGATGACCTTCGAGATCAGCGCCCATCCTTCTGCGATGTTCTTCGCCGGCCCACTCATCTTGAAGTCATCCACGTACACGACAAGGAAGAGGTCGAGCTCCTCATGCCTAAACACGCTGGCCCAATCCTTCACCTTGACGTAACCGACTTTCTTCAGCATTGCCTCGCAGTGCTGTTCCCAAAAGGTACCAGCGTCCGGATGTCCATATAGTGCGAGCACGAGGACAACGACTGGGTCCTTATACCTGGGATTCGAACCACTCAGGTGGCCACTGGTCACGAGGAATCCTCACCCAAGTCTTCTTTCCCTTCAAGCGGGCCTGAGTGTACGCAGACTCCCCATCACTCACTTCCAGAAGATTCCCTGGGAGTAACCCGTGAGCATCACCCATCTTACCCGCCGCCATAGTGGCGGGGCAGGAGGTGTTCTCGGAGAACAAGGCCCAATGCCCGATCTCATCACGGACGAAACATCCCTCGAACACGACTCGCCCTTTATATTTGCGATTTGGATCGTCCTCCGGCAGCTCGTGATTCTTCTCGACACAAATGTCGAAAATTCTACCAACATGGATCTTCTCCCCTTCCTTACGTGCCTTGGCCGCAACATCATGCCACTCTTGGACAGTTGACAAGTCCCAGCATCCTTGCGAAGTTAACTTGTCCCACTCCTTCTGAAGAGCGGCCTTAGCCTTGGCATTCCCAGCTTGTTCCTTCTTGTTCACTGGCCTAGCGACACAAGCATACAAGGGAGGAAAGACACCTGAGCTCTTCGGCCGATGAGAAAGGGATATCTCCCCCCTGGGCATAGAGAACTCAAAGGTCTTTCAATCAGATCCAATCGTAGGGGCAGCAGCAGCTATACCAGTGCTTCCGAAACCCGCGGATCCCCTATCGGTTCCCCGCTTGGCTTTCCTAGGGACGATCGACGCGTCGATGAGCATAACACGCTCCAGTACGATCTGCGCAATGCGGTCCCCAGGGTTTACGACGAAGTCCTCATCCCCATGATTAAAGAGGATGACCTTGATCTCTCCGTCGTAGTCGGGATCAATGACCCCACCGCCTACAGCGATCCTGTTCTTCACGGCTAGTCCTGACCTGGGAGCTATCCTAGCATATACCCCAGCGGGCATCTCTATCGAGATTCCGGTGTTGACCAAGCCTGACCCCCCTGCGGGAACACATGCTCCCTCAGAGGCATAGGTATCCAAACCCGCACTTCCCGAAGTAGCCCGCGTCGGGATCTTGGCAGCCTCACTGTCAAGACTGACGTACAAGGTATTCGGCTTCTTCTTCCATCGCTGTTCAACCGGGTCAACCTCGACCGGCATTGCATTTGCGACCTTCTTGAAAGTGCCGTTCGGGTACCACGCTCCAACGATTGCCTCGCACATTTCACTCGGATAGAGAGCAGTCGTTGGGGTGACTGACCCCTCAATACGTGCATGAAGGTATCCCTTCTCGTGCTTGCATTTCCGACCTGACAGCTCATCGATGAGCTCCTTGGAGGTCGTCGCAACCTTCCACTGCTTCCTGATTGGCACACCGTCCTTGTCCTGCATCCCGAAATCACAGCCGTCGAAATCACCGGTCTCGACATCAGGATCAGCAAGAAACCTCTGCATGAACGGTTGCTTCCATCCAAGACAGTGTCTAGGCCACTCAAATGCAACCCTGCCCCCTCCTCGCCTAACGGCTCGGGAGGCCCGCAGGAACGCCGCAAACATGACCTGAGAATTCCTTCTAAGATCGTTCAGGTTTGATGCAAACTCAGCACCGTGAATTGAAAGGTTGACATATTGCCATGTACTCCACGGTCCGCACGGAATTGACGCCCACAGGTCACACCCAGGATTATCCTCGATGATCCCAATAAGCCGACTAACGTCTTTGGCTTTGGTGATGTCAAATGAGCCAACGTGAACGCGAATTGCATCGCCTCCACACTCCATCATCACTGCAGACAAGCGCGAGTCAGGTTCACACGCAAACTCGATGAGGAGCTTGCGGCCAGGCGCAGGAGCAGCCGGGTCCCTCTCAGGATGTTCGCGGCGTCTTTCTTCCCTTAGGGATAACTCCCGTTCGGTTTGAACATATATCTCCCGAGACCGGGTGGACATCTGTCTCCAACTATCCGCATCAATTGAATTGGGTTTTCCGGTGCCTGCGTATGGCCGCTCACGCCTATCGGCGGACTGGCCATAGTCGATCCTGTCTCCGTGCAGCTTATGACCCTTCTTCGGACCTCCGGCAGGTTTGGCTCCTTCTTCCTTTGCTAAACCTACCGTGGGGAGCACATCCCTTATCAAAGAGGATGGTCACACCAGTCCAAAATCCACGCGTGAAGTGCCGATGATTGGGAGCATCGTGATGACGATCATCTCTCACCCAATTCCCAACGGCATCAAGCCCCCGCATGTGCGTGACCCTAACGGTGTCAAGCTCCTCATGCGAAGGACCACCTGGAGGAAGGTCCTCGTTTGTCGTCCCGAAGAACTTCTTCCGCACCTCAACGTGGATACGATACCAGGCGCTGTCCTCGTCGTGCCGCTCCCAGTAATCTGAGACGCACGCGTCACCACTCCCTTGGACAGCCTTGCTCTGAATGGTCCCATCAGACTTGGAAGAGCTACCGCCCCCCTCGTCCTGTTGGTCATCGTCATCATCATCAGGATCATCGAATCGACCTTCATCAAAGTCGAACTCATCCCTGATCCTCTTACTCGGCTTAAAATCGGCTCTTCGGTCAGCTAACGCCTCCCGAATGGTCCGAGTCCTAGCGTCATAGGATGCCAACATCGGGAACACGTAGGGCTCCTCAGGGTTCTTCCAGATACGTTTGACCTGGTGTATACTTGGTTTCCTGAGACCCCCTTGGATGTGCTCGAGATCAGCAACGAGATAGTCGCCCTTCCACAGCCCCCCTGGTTCTAACCGATAGCCCAGAAATAGGCCTGGCTTGGAGGATGGGGCGAACTTCGGATCCTCCTCTATCTTGATGAAGTCCCGCTCTTTCTTCTCGGCGGGCAGGGCAGTAGTGACGCTTGTCTCTTCAACCTCTACCTCATCAATGGGAACAAAGTCCGGTTCGTCGTTGCACTCGGGTTCGTACTCCTCGTTCTCATAGATCTCGGCCTCATCCTCATCGATCTGATCAAAATCACAGTCGAAATGAGTTTCTCCAGTCCATTTGTGGTTACCTCCACGGTCGTTTTCGGCCTGGAGCCAGTTTTCGTCAACAACGAATTCGGTCGATCCGTCCAGATAGTTGAGGACTGTGCTCCGCCTCCTGCCAAGGACTTTGATCTTGACTGGACAGCTCGTCCCTATCGGGATAAAGAGCTCGGTTCGCGCTTCAACGTGGACGCGAGTGAGAACCTTCTCGTCTTCATTTGCGATCCAGCGGTCTCCTCCTTCATCAACGTCCTCTGAGTCGATCTTCCCAGCATGTTTGGAGTCGTTTTGGGCGTTTTGAACCCCCCCCTTTCTATCCCTGCGAATCTTGGGAGCAATGGGGTAGAAGTCGACCAGACAACCAAACGGCAGAATGACTCCGCTGAAGTTCCCGTCACCGTGGCGTCGCATCCACGGTGATCCCTCGCCGCGATTCCTTGCCATGGAAAAATGCCTAACGGCAAATGGCCACCATCGAGGTTCAAATCCAGCTTGACGTAGGAGCACGCGTGCCCCGTGAAGAACGAGCTTAACCTTGTTCTCGATCAGGCCATTGGTCTTGGGCATGCCCGGTGTAGAAAGCCGGTGCAATGCTCCAAGCGTAGTGACAGCATTCTTCAGCTCTGGGGCCTGGTCGCTGTACACTAACTTCAGAGTTTGCCCCCCAGCAAACCTGCGAAATGCCTCCAGCGTATTGCTACGGGATCTGGATTGCACAGGGAGGACTTCGAGGTAATCAGTAGCGAGGTCATAGAACACTATCGCGTCCGCCTCGCCATGAAAGCCTCGATCCTTCAATCCGCGCAACACCATCGTGTCAGCAGTGGTTAGGTCCCCGAAACTTACCACGTCATGCGCAGCAGCACCACCTTTGCGGCGAAGCTTGACATTCTCCATTTTCGCACGCTGACAGTGCGGGCAATAGGGGTTCTTCGGGAGATGGGTAAGCATATGGCGAAGCGTCTTAGCATCAGCCCGCCATTCAGCCTCTGTGCGGAGTCCGGAGAGAAAATTTATCTCGACTATGTCACCATCATCCCCGTCCCCCGGGCCAGGAAAAGGTGGTGAGTGGCTACCGCCCTCACCCCCCTGTTCCGCCTTTCCGGGAAGAGCGACGGTCTCGCACTTGACCCGAAACCACGTTTCACCCGTCCAAGGGACATCAGATGCTATCGCATGCTGATCCCCTTCGGATAACTCCCATAGACTATCAACCAGCACCTCATGGGTAACCCCATTTCGATGAACGACAGTTTTCCTGTAGTTATCCAATCGATCAACCCCAACGGGGCAATCATCGCCTATCGGCACAAACTTTGCTTTGCGCGGAAGCCGGTGCACCTTCACAACATGGCCCGACCGCTCAGTGCGCCAGGTGTCCTGTAGCCCACTCTTGGCCGCAAGCTCAGATCTGCACAGCGGAATTTCGCTGGTTTCAAGCCCTCGATACGCCGCCCCGGGGGCAGGCATAGCAGGGATTGGCTCAGCATCATCAAGAGTGGGAGAAACGAACTGAGTGTCACCATAAGGAAGATAAGGCACGTTGTTGACGACATCCAATGTCACCGTTCGGCCCGAAGGACACGTGAGAGTAGGTTTGCAACCTGCAGCCCATTCAAACGAATATCCCATATCCATACAACGCTTTCCAACGGATATGATGGATGGAGTGGACTCAAGGACGTGTGCCTCAATCATCTCGTCCAGGTTGCCAGCATCGGCGTCAACACGACCAGCGGTGCGAGTCGCCCCGTTGGCAGTGTGCAGCGCATGAGTGTGTCCGCCTTTGGCAATCAGGGCCCTATCGGGTCCTTTCAAATCATCGAGACCGACCAGATCCATTGGGCAACCAGTATCTACCAGCCACCTCACCCCATCGTATCCAACAGGTGCAGCAACCTTCTGAGTGTACTTCGGCTTTCGTACAACGCGATGTCCCCGCACATCACCAGGGTTGGTATCGATGTCCTCGTCATTGTCCAAGAGCACTTGGGCGTGAACAGCCGCTGCTCTTATCAGAGCACTTTGAACCTCCCTAGCAATTCTCTTGCGCGAAGGGAACTTGATCGCATTTGGATGGCTGTATCCAGCCTCACGGCAGCGATTCACGACCCTACCCGTATTGTCATTCTCAATCGAGACAACAAACACATCAGGAAGATCGGGAATCTTGACCCCGAGAGGTTCCCTACCGGGACCCTTCGGGAAGTATTTCTTCCTCCAGGACAGTGCAACCTCCGCATCATCACAGTACCAAAACATCGTCTTGGTATCACTTCGTCTTGGGAGTCTCCTGAACAAGGTTGCTCGGCGATCACAAGAGTTCACCCCGATATCCTCGATCACGGTCCCATTTGCGTCAACTGTCCGTCTCCAAATGACTTGGTCCCATTTAGGACCCCCACCGGTAGTGCCGGAGAAGAACAATGCGCCTCGCTCGCTTTTCTCCCAACTGCTAACGCAAGGAGGGAGGCAACCCGGTGCAGACCCACCGGTAGCTGGGGCAACAGCCCACATAGCTGGACACGCCACAACAACCCGGTTGGCCTCAGGGTAACGGCCCGCCCCGCCTAAAAATCCGTCAATCCTTGAGCGGGGCTGTCGAGACGCCTCGCCTCCCTATCGGGAGGACGGGGCGTAGGCGATCTAGGGGTATCCCCCTCTTCATCCTCAACAACCGGACCAGCAGTGGAACGAGGCGTAATGGGCTTCGTGCCTGGTGGTGGCTTCTGATGCAGGTACTTGCACGGCTGAGCTGTGCATTTGCCATACATCCAGTCGTAGCAATATCCGAAGAACATAGGCTTGTCCCTAACGGGCCTATCGCCAGTCCTTGGCGTAGAGGGCGCAGCGGGGTTCCTTGGGCTCTTGTCGTGCTCAAACCTGCATTCCCGACCATATTGACACTTCCCAGTCTTCGTATACTCCCAGCACGCCCGATCAGCAGGCCCAGCAGGGGACTGTCTTCTCGGCGACTTGGGAGATGGCGTGCGCTTGTCCCTCTGACTGCCTCTTCCTGGTGAAGCCCTGTCCCTTTGACTGCTCCTTCCGGGCGAAGATGATCTTGGTTTTCCGTCGGGTTTCCCATCCCTTCCGGACCTAACGGACCGTGAAGGGCTGGGATCACTCTTCCTGGCAAGTGGGTCGTACCGCCGCACTACACCGGGAGCACCAGGATGTCGATCCCTTTCACGGGATTGAGAGCCCGATCGTGACCTCTGCTCATGAAAGGTCTGGTACATCTGAAGCGTGTTCTGGCGCTTTTGCCATCGTTCGACACAGTCCTGACAGGCCTTATAAAGCCACGCGAATGACCTAACGGTCACATCGCGATCCCACCTCTCGATGTCGGGCCGCATACAGCGTAGATGACGAACGTTCTCGATGAACACAGCTAACAGTACCCCATCATCGATCTTCTTCCTAATCCCAGAAATGAGATTGTCCCAGGTGCTCAGATAACTCCGGAGCCTTGCTTCATCATCAGAGTGACCCGTCTGCCGGCACTTGAGACTGGTCAACTCAGCAATCTTGAAGGTCTGGTCGTCCTCGACTCCAGTCTGCAGGTGGTTCAGCAGAAGCTTCAAGATCTGTCTCCCCTTGATACCCTGGGGAGGACTCATATTCTGAGCGGCTTCGGTCAGGCGATTCATCATCTTGTCCCTAACAGCCCTGGTCTTGATACACTCCCTGATAGCACTCGTGAAGTTTGAGTCCAAAATCGGGTACTTGCAGGGTCCGCCAAGAGCATCATAGTCAAGCCTCTCAGTCTCTGATATCCACGCTAACGCGTAGTCAGAGTCAAAGCTGAAAGCATTCCTGACCCTCTCCTTGATCTCTGAAAGCCACTCCCGCAGCTTATCAGCTGTCGGCTCGGCAGGCAGCACGATTGTGTTGCACTTGTGATGGAACCGGTCCTTATCGACAACGGTGGAAATGAGAGCCCCTATCGGGGTACATGAGGTAATCCTGCAACTTTCACACAGTCTCGCAGGCATAGGGCAGCAGACTTCACACGCCCTCATTCCGCAACCAACGCAAGGAACAAGAGGGAAACCAGGCTCAGGGATCCTGCTGCACTTTGTACACCTGTCCCGTCCATCGTCTCCCCTCAAGGCTTCAGGGAGAAGACCACCATCTCCCTGCCTACCGGCACCATTCACACTATAGCCGAGGCTAAGACCCGGCCCAAGGTTACCACCGCTCGCAACACTTGAGGGGTAACCTGTGGCATTGCTAGACTGACCAACGCCAGCGCCAACCCCTTGGTGACTAACTCCACCTCCGTAGGCAGGGCCATAGAAGCTGGAACCACACTGATTGTTCCCAATTCCATGGGCATCCGCAGCACTACCGTGGAACCCAGGTGCTCCACCAGGGTAACCCCCGGTAGGAGCCCCTCCACTCGGGCCTCCAGAAGGCCCAGCGGGATCTTGGCCTCCACCATAATGTCCAGGACCTGGCGGTGGAGCTGGGGCATGTCCAGGCCCACCACTTCCGCTTCCACCTTGACCAGGTGGTCCGCCTTGCCCACCACCTCCCCCGGGAGGAGGAGGAGGGGGCGGTCCAGCTTGAGCGCGTTCATGCCGAATATTGCAGCGTGCACATCGCTCAAGGCCGTCATTTCCGAAGTAACTGTGATTCTCACAGACGTGAGTCCCACAATCCGTGCAGAGATACATGGAGACCTCCTGAGCATTCTTGCGGCATGCCCAGCATTTCATCTTCAAGAAATGACAATTGCAACAGTCCCCATCGTCACCACGGCAAAGCCCGCAGAACTCACGACTGCAAGTCACACACGAGAATTCAGCATTCGGGTGCCTACGGTCGTTGGGATCATCAAGGGCACAAATCTTCGGCGCGTCTGGGCCATCACCGCCGGGAGCCCCTCTTGCAGCCGGCGCTGAGGCCTGTCCACGATCCGAAGGAGCTCCAGCAGTCCCTCGCCTATCGCCGGGACTCTGGTTGTCGGCGCTGACTCTGCTCCCAGGAGTCCTCCACTCATCACCAGGACTCTGGATATCGGCATGGGCCCTATTATCCCCACCACCTCCTGAATGACGACCTGGGTTCGGAGAGACGTTCCCGCTATCGCGGATTGGCCTATCAAAATTCGGAGAGACGCTCCCGCTATCGCGGATCGGCCTCTCCCCCCTCGGTTGTCGACTCCGGGCCTCAGATCCCCTATCGGGGACGGCAGCAGGCCTCGGGCTCCTATTCCTACCCGCATCCCTATTGGGGGAAATAGAAACGTCCCCCCTTGCGCGCGCGCGGGGACCACCCCTTGCACGCTCCGGTGGCGAATGCGACCTGTCAGGCAACCCCCGAACCCTCCTGCTCCTGCTGTCGGACCTCTCCCTAACGGGATAGATGGGATGCCTGTCTGCGCGAGAAGGATCGACCCTATCGGGCACATTCGGCAAAACATGATCAGGCAAAACAACGCCTCCGCCTGGTCTCACCGGCAGGCCAGTACCCCGGCCGTCACCTTCCCCTGGTGTAGGCGTCGGTGACCTGATCCTATGTCCTTGCCCCGCAAACGCATGGTAACCAACATTCCGTCTTTCTCTGGGTTGTGGAGGAGCTTCATTAATCTGCTGGACACCCTGAAGCATGCCAGCAGCCTCGTCAAATTGACCCTCCATTTCAAAGAGCTGGGACATGATTCTGTTGTTCGCGGCGCTAAGGTTACGCACGTTACCATCGATAGCGCTGACTCTCCGCATAACACCTTCAAGTGTACTCCGGAATGTGCCGAGCTCTCGCCTAACGGCAGGCTGCACTTGGTCACTGCTGGCAGGAAGATTACGGATCTGCCCTTGGATGCCATCAACGACCCGATTCACAATTGCCGATCTCGCTTCATACTGTTCAACATGTGACTTCACGGTTTCAAACCTCGAAATGATGTCGTCATGATCCCGACGTTGACGTTGAATTCCTCGAGCCAGATCATGCATCTTCCGATTGATCTCGTCAACAGCCTCATGCCAGTCCTGCGGGGAATCATGCCCTGATGGTCTATCGACCTCCTGAGAACCCCTTCCACTCTGCAGTCTAGACACTCGATTAACAAGACGAGTGTGCTCTTCTTTGACCCCTTCAATAGATTCAGAGGCCCACTTAGCAAACTTCTCGTGTTCAAAAGGAGAGCTTCCTCAATCTTCAGGTTTAACTCCCTGAAATTCGCGTCAACCACACTGCTGCTGGCCCTATCGGACAGATTCGCGACAGGATTCGGGTTCCATACACCTGCCGGTGTCCGCATCCCAACGGTTTTCTCTACCGAGAACATCCGTTTCTCAAGCTTGTCCAAATCCTTAAGGGTCTCGTCCTCAGAAGCAGCATGGCTTCTGCGGGCAGCCTCACTATTTTCCTGAATCATCAGGTGAAGCCGATCAGTCGATGCCTCATTGTCCCTGACAGATTCATGGACCTCGTGGGACAGTAGGTTAATCCTCTGCTCCACGACCTCGGCTTGCTCATCGATGGCTTGCCTCACAATGGCCTTGCTATCGGGAATAACTTCCCTTGCGAACCGTTGAACTATCATTCGCATCCTCCCGGCATCAGATTGGGTCGCAATCTCAGCTGCCAAGCGATCGACCTTGTCCTTTGTCCGTTGACTCTCGTCGCTCCATTCCCTTCGCATGGAACTCACCTGACCGTTCAGTACCCTGATTTGGTCAGCAAAGATGTGGAACGCCTTCGCGACTGAGCCGGAAACCTCACCTCTCTCGAGCATCTCCTGGATGTGCAAATCGAACACCTCCTTCGCCCTAGCGTCAGCTGATTCGCCGGAAGACTGGGATCTGAGGGCGGGAGGAGTCGATATCTCGATCCTCTCAGGAGCCCCACTAGCCCCGGCATGTCTTCCGGGGTCATCCACGGGACAATCATCAATCCTGGGTCTACTCGGGGTAGATCCCCTTCTCCGGCTATCGCCAGATCGAGGATCAATGTTGGATGCACGTGACTCGGGGGTGGAGTGGATGTGAACATCAGCGGGATCGGGCATCTCCTCATCCTGCGGAGTTGAATCCATTGGTGAGGGGCTAGCCCTCCTCGCCTTTGACCTATCGGTCTCAGCGGCGAGAGGTGGCGGTCTCTTTGCAGAAACACTACGTTCCCTGGCAGTCGAACCCCATTGAGGTGTGAACTCGTTGCTTGACCTCAGAGTTTCAAGATCACTGGTATCTCGCCCTAACGGGCTAGCGATCGACGGACGATCTTCGATCCCGAGTGCATCGGCAAGCCGACCATCTCTGGCACCTGTCCTAACAACATCGGCAGCCCGCTCAGTGATCCTCGGTGAACCAGTAACCCGGTTCGAGCTCACGTCTCTCTGACTCAACGGACCTCCAAATGTGATGTTGGGAAAGGGGGGAACATTCGGGGAATCACCAATAGCCGGGGGACCTACCGGTCCCTCGCGGTCATGAATGGCCTCCAATCCCCGAAGAACTTCCCGACTTTCCCTGGCTCTCTCTCTCTCGCTTCTGGCGTCCCTGTCAACACGAAGGTCCCTGACGGCTCCACGAGAGAGGCTCCTGGGCCTCGCAGCATCACGGATCCTAGCATTTCGTCGTGGTTGGTCCTCCTCCTCATCACGGCGATCCGCAAACGCGGCATACTCATCATCATCATCGACCTCAAACTTGGCAGCGGCGGGATTAGTCCTTGCAGTCTCACGGCTGCCTGCATCTCGGCGCGAATGGCTCTCCTCCTCATCCGCAAAATTGTAATCTTCGCCATCATAAGACTCAGATTTGGCAGTATTAGGGTTGGGCCTACCGGCATCATCTGAGAACCAGTGGATCGGCCCGGGATACCTCCCGGAATCAGAACCATAGTTCCCGGTCCCTGCGGCCTACTCTCAAACTCATCCGAGACCTGCGACTCACCTGGAACAAGAGATCTCGGAGGTCGAATCGGCATGGCCTCCGGGTCATCCGAATGAGGGCGGGCCATGTCCATCGCCATACTGGTGAAGTCAAAATGTCCACGCCTGTGACCTGATTCAGAGCCACTCCTACCGGAGTAAACCCTTCGTGTCCGCTCGTCATCAGTGGCCTGGCGGAAAATACGATCGTCTCCATCGTCGGCGTACCTGCCACGGCCCCTGGGTGTATCCCTACCGGGATCTTCACCCCTGCGGTCCTGACCTGTCGAACCTGCTTCAAAATCCTCGTAGTCATAGTCCGGCAGGTCCTCACCTGAGCGGAGGCCACCTAGGATGGCCTCCTCATCCACGACGCTCCTGCGAGATCGTGGGGTCGACATAGAGCTTGTAGTTGATGGTCTCAAGCGCGTAGGAAAGTCCTACGGCTGATAACCTGTGATTCGGGCACGAGCCTGTGCCCAGGCAATGGGTAAGTTGGGGTAAACAAGCCACAAAAGAAAGGTTCCCCAAAAGCAAACCAATCCCCGGTCCCAAAGATCAGGGTTTCCCACACACCAGAGAACAACAACCAAAGGAAAACAAACCAAACAAGAAAAGGGTTAACCCGCAACCTTGGTCGACAACAGGCCGCACGACTGGTCCCTACCAACCTGGCGGCGGCCCGAGGTCTCTTTCTCCCCCGAGATGCCGTCGGTCGACGCAGGGGTTCGGCGACGCCCATTCGAGGCGCGACGGAACCCAAAATCTTGAGCCAAACACCACAGGTCAGTCACTACCGCGACATCCCTGGTGATGAAATAAACCATGGCTAATCACATTACATTTTCATTTGGTTCATTACAGTTTAAAGATAGCATGGCTTTTCTCTCAGCATCTTTGGATAAATTAGTTAAGTTAAATAAATATGACATAGTAGGTAAAGATGAACATGATAAACCTATATATAAAAAGCGGAATGACTGGAAGGATAATTTCCGATTTTCATCAGCAAATCCATATATTAGAAATAAAACCGATTTAGACTTATTAACTGAAAAAGGAGTTTATCCTTACGACTACATGAATTCATTTGATAAATTCAATGAATCGCAATTACCGAATATAGAAGACTTTTACAGTAAATTATATGAAGAAGGTATAACAGATACACAACACACAAGGGCAAAAGTAATATGGGATAATTTCAATATCAAAAACCTAGGTGAATACCATGATTTATATTTGATGACAGATGTTTATTTGCTTAGTGATGTGTTTGAAAACTTTAGGGATATGTGTTTAAATTTTTATGGATTAGACCCTGCACATTACATAACATTACCTAATTATTCTTGGTCTGCCTTTTTATCTCTGACTGGTGTTAGACTTCAACAAATACATAATAAAGATATGTATGAAATGATTGAAAAAGGTCTTCGTGGCGGGATGACTCAATGTGCTCATAAAAAAGTAGAAGCAAATAATAAATACATGAATGAACAATATGACTTGTCAAAACCATCAAGTTATATAAGTTATTTAGATGCTAATAACTTGTATGGTCTGGCTATGAGTAAAAAACTACCGTTTGATAATTTCAATTGGTATTTTTCAAGGATGGATGAGAAGAAAGTATTAAGTTATAGCGATGATGATGACAAAGGCTATATTTTAGAAGTTGATTTAGAATATCCAAAAGAATTACATGATTTACATAGAGATTATCCATTAGCACCAGAAATTATGAGTGTTAGTGAGAATATGCTTTCACCAGTTCAAAAAGAAATACATAAAAAATATTATGGAAAAGATGCATCTGATGAAAAAACAAATAAACTAATATTAAATGTTATGGATAAGAAAAAGTATGTATTACATATATCAGCATTGAAGTTTTATTTAGAGCATGGATTAAAACTAAAGAAAGTCCATAGGGTAATTAGTTTTAATCAAGCAGATTTCTTAAAACCATACATTGATTTCAATACCGAAAAACGAAAGAATGCTAAAACTGAATTTGAAAAAGATTTATTCAAATTATTAAATAACGCTGTATATGGAAAAACACTCGAAAACGTTCGTAATCACAATGACTTCAGACTAATCAATACACCTGAACGCTTCCAGAAATTAGTAAATAAACCATCATACAAACATAGACACATTATAAATGAAGATTTAGTGGTGGTAGAACTTGAAAAGGCAATGGTAGAATTAGATAAACCTATTTATATGGGTCTATCAATTTTAGATTATTCTAAAATTCATATGTATTCTTTTTATTATGATGTACTAAAACCTAAATATAACGATAAAATAAAATTAGCATATACTGACACTGATAGTTTTATTATCCATGTTGAAACTGATGATATTTACACAGATTTTAAACTTATAAATCAACATATGGATTTTTCAGATTATCCTAAAAATCATGAATGTTATAATGCTTCTAATAAAAAAGTTCTTGGGAAAATGAAGGATTAACTTAATGGAAAAATAATGACTCACTTCATAGGATTGAAACCTAAATCATACTGTTATAAAGTGTATGGAGAAGATGAAGAACATAAGAGGAGCAAAGGCATTGTTAAACATAAAGTTGCTAATGAATTAAATTATAATAAATACGAAGAAACATTAAATGGTGATTTGAAGGATAAAGTTGAATTTAACACTATACGCTCAAAAAACCATCAAATATATAGCATTAATCAAGTTAAGTTTTCTTTGTCCAATTTTTGCAATAAAAGATATTTCTATAACGCTATTGAAAGTTTGCCGTATGGACATTATTTAATTAACCAATAAAATCTCGTGCCGATTATATTTTTTACTTAATCCATCTAATTTATAATACTTATTGTTAAGTAAATCCTTACCAACAAGTATTACCTTATATTTTCTCTCACTCCAGACACTTCGGCTCTCTTTCTTAGAAACAAAATTTCCCTTACCTTTACTATATACTTTGACGTAATCTCCCTCAGTCACATTTGGATACTTTCTATTATGTTTTTCTTTCAATATTTGATTTGACCTGACTTCCAAAGCATTATCTAAATCATGCGCTTTATTTGGAACCATGCCGGTGCTACTATGAACTTGACTATTGTTGTATTTCTTCAGTGATGCTTTCATCATTTCTACCCATGTTGAAGATGGATTATGTCTTAGTCTATCACTTATCATTTTCTTAAAAGTGCGAATAGCCCTCTCCGCCTGTGATGCATGAGTTTTAGTAATAATTAATTCAATTCCTTCACCTTTCAAATAATTCTGTATCTTCTTACTATTTAATGCTCCTTCGTCATCACTATATATACTAAGTGGGTAGCCTAGAACTTTAAAACATTCCAACATAGCATTGAAAAAAGTATCAATATCATTATTTTCCATTGGAACTATATGACACTTTTTACTGAAAATATCGATACAAACAAAACCAAATTTAGGTTGATTTTTAACATCAACACCAACGTCGCGACTACTTCGCGAGGATTGGTTTTCACCAACTTCGCGACTACTTCGCGAGGATTGGTTTTCCCCAACGTCATTTAACAAACTTGACATGACCATTAAATCAATTTGGAATTCATATTTTGGAAAAGGTGCCGTGTATGAATTGTAGTTCTTATAATTTCTTGTTTGCTTGTTTGGCTGAGATTTCATCCATTTAGAAACATAATCTAATGTAAAACCTGCTTCAACTTTATTCGCTTTTTCATATAAATCTCTAACAGAACCGAACCCCTCATCAACATCATAATATAACTTTTTTAAAATTTCATCCTTATCTAATTTCCTACTCATTATGAATTACATGATATTATTTTTAATAATATCATACAATTTATGAATTACATGATATTATTTTTAATAATATCATTCAATTACACTAAATGCTTTTGACACGGTGCAGTAGCATTGCCTGCTACGAGACATTTCTTAGACTTCTTATGTTTTGCAAGATTTGATTTACAACTTAGCTGACTTCCACAAATATCACATACACATGAGTGTTTTGTCTTTTCTTTATAGTATGTTTTAAAATAGTTATCATCATTTGGTTTCCTATTGTAGTATCCGTTATCCTGTTTTCTCCATTCAGCATTTTTTGTCTTCGGTTCTTCTTCTGATGATATGTCGCTTGTTTCTGAACTAATAAATTCATCATTTCCTATACTGTTCCATAACATATCAAACATATCATTAGTCATTGTCATTTTCACGCCATTATCAACAAAATATGACGGCATTATATTTTATATATTAAAGGTGATTATTCTTTAAGTGATTTTTTATTATTTTCCTATAATTAGACTTTTATTTTATTATTATTATTATTTATTTGTATTATTATTATTATTTTTTTTTATTATTATTTATTTATCATTATTATTATTATTATTTATTTATTCTTATCTTCATCATTTTATGTCTAAATCATTTTTGTTATTTCTTATATATTAATTCACGGTATAATGTTTGAATTGGTTTTATATCGTCCTTTTTGTTTTTGTTGTTTTTCCATTTATCAAACATATCTTTGTATTTACTAAATTGATTTTTTGTTATTTTCCCTTTGTTCAATCCTTCTTTGAATGCTTCGTCCAACAGTTGTATGTTCATTCTTGAGGGTGCTGTTTTGTCTTTTTGTATTGTCTTTTTTGGTTTGGTTATTTCAGGTGTCTTGTCGTCTTTATCTTTGTCAGGTTGCAATCCAGATGATGCACCTTGCGCTATTTCAGGAGTGTGCTGTATTGCTTTTAGCATCTTCTTTTTTTCTTCTTTGTTCGTTTTACTTTTTGCTTTTGGTCTCATCTCTTCTGGTGCGTCTCGTTCTTGTCGTTTTTGTGCGTCATCTCTGATGTTTTCTATCGCCATTGTCTCGCTTTCATCCATTGTTATTGCTTCCAATGGTGCCTTAGCTTTTGCTTTTGCTTTCGCTTCTGCTTTTTTCGTTTTTGATTGTTTAATTACTTTTGCTACTGCCTCTGGCGACTGGGAAGAACTTGAAGCAACTGTTGCGTTAAGATTTGCCATATCTTGAAATGCTTGTGTTCCTTGAAATATATTTGCTAAATCTTGACCTAAACTTTCATCAGTTTGTTTCATTCTTTGTAACCTTTGGTTCATATCATCAAAATGTTGTTTTCTAACGCTTTGAGAAATATAACTGATTTGTTGTTCGTGTTGTTCTTCTGCTTCGTCCATTGTAGCATCCAGCGCTTCTGTTGCTTCATCTCTTAAATCATCCGTTTCATCGTCCTTCGCTATATCAAACTGTTCTGTTTGATTTTTCTCATCTAACATTTTTTGAAAGTGTTGTTGTCTCAAATCTACTGTATTATTATCATAAACTGTTCCTAATGGACTATCACGAAAATAATAAGCGTTTCTGTCTATTACATCTCTTATATTCTTATTTTTATATTCTTCCTTTGTAATTTCCTTTATCAGTTCATTATAAGACGGTCTTAATCTTAACTGTGATTTTAATGTTTTCATCTGCATATCATCTAATCTCATTGGTATATAAAATTAATTAGATTATAATTTATTAATCTAATTAATCCAATTAATTTAATCAAAATCAAAATCTTGTCTTAATTGATTGATTATTCCTTTCTTCTTCTTAATCATTTCTGAATAGGATTTACCTGTTTCACTTGATGGGTGATGTCTCAATTTTTCACTTTCCAACCTTTGGATTTCATTAAAATACGCCTGTGCTTCTTCTTGATATCTTCTTTTATTTTGAAATACAGCATAATCTTTTTTAGCGCTATGACGTTCTAATTGTTCTTGTAATTCTTTCAAATATGTGTAATTAGGTTGGTGTGCCTTGTTGTCTCCTTCATAATAGTAATGTTGAGTTGATTTATATTTATTCTTCTTTTTTGGTTTGTTCGTTTCAAAAACTGCTTTTCTATCAGTAACATCACTGATATTCGGTTTGTCTTTATTTTGTGGTTCTGTTATTCTATTTACAACGTTGTCATAAATTTCTCTACGGTGCATAAGCAATTGTTTTTTATCAATAATCATTATATAATAATAATTAGATTAAATAATTTTACTTGCTAAATTATTAATTTTCTGTTTATTTTTATTATCTCGCTCTACCTTCATATTAATATATCTATCTTTTGCAGTTTCAAACACTTTGTTAGCTGTTGTTTCTAAATGTTTTTTCAATCTTTCTTCTACTCTTCTTTCTATTTCTTGTTCATCCACTTTTGGAATATTATCTTTAACTTTTTCATATACATTATTCTCAAATTCTTTTGCTTGTTGTGGATGCATAATTTTTCTTCGAACAACTTTGTTAGGGTCTGGTTCTTTTTTAACTGGTATTCCATTACAGTTATGGCGATATTTGAAAGTGTATTTTGTTAAATATTTTTTACATTTTGGACATTCCACTTTTTCAGTTGAGTATGTTTTAGATTTTAATTCTTGCTTTGGTTCGTGTTCTTCTTCTACTTTATTATTTTCTTCATTTATAATATTATTAGTTTCTACTTCTTTACTTTCTTCATTAATAATAGGTTCTTCTTTAATTTCTTCTACTTCCTTAGGTGCTTCATTATTTTCACTGCCTACGTCTATAATTTCAATATTTTTAACCATATAATTAGTATATGAATAAATATATATATTAAAATATTTGAATATAATTAGTATATAATAAATATTTATACTATTTAATATATGCTTTTCTAACCTTCAAAAAATGTTAAACTAAAACTACTTGTTGTTCCATTCATATTTAAAACTCTACCCGATGCATCAGTAAATCTAAAATGAAGTCTATTCAATGAACGCATACTAACATCATTAGCATCATTTAAAATTAGTTCATTATCATATATGAGGTTGCCGAATGATGTTAAAACTGGTACTTTCTTTATTATTGATGAAGTACCAAAACTACATAACTGGTTCCCATTAGAAAGTTCATTGCAATGAATATAAATATTTTTAACAGGTAAAAATGATATAAATCCACTAACAAACGGGTCTGCTGTACTATTTACTTTTTCAGTAGTATTTCCTAAAATGTCATTAATACTATTAGGATAATCTCTATCATAATCAATACCAAAACTGTAATTTGTTTTTAATTCTTTATCTGTATGGATTATAAAAAAAATAAGAAATATAATTACAACTTATAGTTATATTATTTGTTTTTAATGAATAACTACAAGTAAAAAAATTACTGTTTCCATCAGTTCCATTAGTAGCAGTGTTCAATTTATTTTGTAATTCGGTTGCTAATTCACTACCTACATAACTACCTTTATCAGGTGCTACAATAAAATAATATACTGGTGCTCCTATTAATATCCCTCCTAATGTTAAATATAATCTGTTATTTAAATTATCTTCAATTGGATAAAATGAATTAGCGATAGATACTTCGTGACAAATCATTTTAGTATTTGGTCCGCATTCTTGTTGCTCTCTTAAATTAATAACAAAATCTGATGTAGATTGACTGTCATTTAAATCACGATAAGCACTGTTGATATATATTTTACGAAATCTCATTATATTAATTAATTAGATTCTTTTTTTTATAATTTAATTATATATGAAGAATAAATACAGTTTTTATGATAATAAAAACGCTACGAAGTACAAATATTATTTAAAAGAAGGAAAATTAAAATCATACAATCCGCTTCATCAAGGTCATAGCGAAATGTATAGAAAAATAATTAATGAAATTCAACAAGAAAAGTCATTATTCAAACCTAAATATAATAACAATTTATCTGACACAGAAGGATTAAACAAAGCATATACAAATGGTAAAGGTTTCTTTGTTGATGGCAATAAACTATATGTAGCAGGCACATTTGGTAAATCCGATATTAAATCAAATATTAATGATATTTTAAGTGATATTACAATTCCTTTCGGTTTAAGTTCATACAGTGAAAGATATAGAGATATTAGTAATATTCTTGATGAAAACCATAATGTAACCGAAGTGATTAGTCATAGTCTTGGAGCATCAGCATCATCAAAATATTTACAAAATAACCCTGATAGAAATATTCGTTTGACAACTTACGGCGCTCCTTTTGTTTCAATGTCATCTAAAAATGATGATAGTTATACTAATTTTAGAAGTGGTGGAGATGTGATTAGTATTTTAGACCAAGGTAGTATTCAAACACGAACCAATACTTATAACCCCTTAACAAATCATCAATATTCAAATTTTCAAGACCAAGGAAAAGAACCAACTGTAGGTGAAGACCCGGTTAAACTTGTGATGTAATTATTTATATAAATTATTATATAAGAATGCCTAATAATGATATAAAAAATACTATAAATCCTAAAAAGAAAGTCAGTTATGATGACATTAAAAAGATTGTAGAAGACGAACCTAATTATAAGGTTGAACATAATAATATTAAAAATAAGTCTAAAAAACTATTAAATAAAAATTCTAAAAAAGAAGTTATAGATTATTCACATTTTAAAATAAATTAATTTAATAATAGAATAATATAATATTTTTCTATTATTAAATATATAAAGATGGAAACTCTGGAAATAGATGATGTCCTTGTAGAGAAGAATTTAAGATTTAAATTAAAAGATGGCGGTTCTTATGTTCGGTCAAAAGAAAGTAAAAACTTTTATCCTTCATCGGTTTCTACTTATACCGCTGATACAAATTCAGTAATTAGATTTAACATTACTGGACCACCTAATCAATGGTTGTCCTTACCATCACTATTATTAGGATTTACTCTAAACAACACTGATAACACAGAAAATCACGAACTTAGACCAATTGATACAGCCGGTTTCTTTGATAGGGTGCGTGTGTTAATGGGTGATGTCATTGTATGTGATTTAAATTCTCTTTCTCGTGCAAGTGCTATGAAAGATGTATTAAAATCATCAGAAGAAAAAAGAATTGATGAAGCATTAGGTTTTGGAAATACTCTACTCAATCACGATGGACGGTTTTTAGTTTGTGATGCTACTGGAACTTCTACTACCCAAGCAGTCGTTAGAAATGTTACCAATGGTAATTATAAAGGAATTAAAGAAGGTAAAAGTGCTAATGTCTATTTTGATTTAAATTTAAAATGTTTCAAGACTTGTGAAAACTGGATACCTTTATCTTATTGTCCAATCACGATTGAATTGTATTTAACCACTGATGTATTAAAACCAATTGTTAATAGAACAGGACTTTTTACTGATGCAAATACAAGTATCACTTGGTCAGTCACAAAACCTTTATTCAAAGGAAATGTCTATACTCTTGACGATAGCTTATATGCAGAGTATGCTAAAATATTAGAAACTGGTTCTCTTCCTATTACTTTTGAAACTGAAACCCTACAAGAACAAACAGCATCAACAACAACTGAAATATTCACAACTATTGTCCGTAATGTGTCTAAATTAAATAAACTGTTTATTTCTTTTTCAAATGCGACTCAAAAGGGTTATGTAGGCGGATACGGTGAATTATTGAAACCATATAACTTTATGTATCATCCACTGGCACATGTAACAGGTGATAAAGGACGTTATGACCCAGAGCATGATTTATCTGCTTCTTTGATAATCGGTAATCAAGTTATTCCAAGTCAAGAAATTCAAGGTGTTCGTGAAGCATATGCCCATCTTATGCATTGTGCTGATAAACCAATGTTAGTTAGTGCAGAAGATTACAGGTCTCACGCTTTTATGTATGGGTTTAATTTGCAGAAATTAGAAAGTGCAAATTATACTGGTATGAACCTTAAAAATAATTCAAATATGGTTGTTAAAGTGAAAGCGTTGGAGGGTTCAACATTATATAGCGCTCCTGGTAAAATGGCCGAGAGAATTTATATGCTCTTGGTTCATGAGTGCATTCTTGAAATCCGTTCAAATTCTGTAACATTTTATGATTAAAATAAAAAATATGATATTATTAATTTTCTAATTAATAATATAATATTATGAGCAAAAACTTAATGAATATCTTTGATATTACAGCAAATAGAATTAGGCAAGTAAAAGATGGAGCAGTCAATGATATAGAAGACCTTTACGCGAGTAAATCTGACATTCAAACAGTATTAGATAGTAAAGCAGACCAAGCAGACACCTATACAAAGGAGCAAATAAATGCTAATTTTTATGATATAACTGAAACATATAACAAAACAGAAATTAATGTATTATCAAATAATATTAGTTCAAATACATTTTTAATAGGTAATCTGACAGTAACTTCAAATACAAATTTTAATAATATTTCATTAAATACAAGTTTAATAAATAATTTAAATTCTACTATGACAACTAATTTTAATAATATTTCTTCAAATACTAATTTAATTAGTACAAATTTTAATAATATTTCATCAAATACAAATTTAATAAATAATTTAAATTCTACTATGACAAGTAATTTTAATAATATTTCATCAAATTCTCATTTAATTAATACAAATTTTAATAATATTTCATCAAATACAAATTTAATAAATAATTTAAATTCTACTGTATCAACTAATTTTAATAATATTTCATCAAATTCTCATTTAATATCTCAATTACAAACAGGTTCATTTGATAGTAATTTATATTACAATAAAATAACAACTAATAATTTATTATCAGATAAATTAAATACATCAATATTAAATAATACATTAATACATAATATAACAACTACTGCAACTTTTCAAAATAGCAAATTTTGGAAATTATAATAATTTCTTTGAAATGTATAATAATTATTTTGATAGTTATGTTTATGGAAATTTAAGTGGAGCAACTATGTTTTTAAATCAAAGAGGTTTTGGAGATGTAGAAATTAATAATTCTTCAACTTTTCAAAATGATAAAATATATTAAATCATAATACTACAATATTATCTAATTTACAAGTATCAGGTTTATTTTCTTGTTCATCTATTTTAGATATAACAGGTTCTGATAGTAGATATGTTTTACAGTCAGATAATTTAGCAGGATTAATAACAGGAAATACAAATACAATTAATTCAATAATTACAAATGATAGTGCACAAGATACAGTAATAAGTCAAAAATTAGACAAAGTTAATACAACTGCGCAAACAGTAAACTCTCCATTAATACTTAGTTTAACGGATAATACTAATCCAATATTTAGAATCCAGGACGCAGTTAGTAACCAAAGACTAGAGTTTAAACGCGGATGTCAATTGGACTCTTATCAAGGTTTACAAGGGGCAACTCCTTATCGACTATGGCTAGGATGGAATACAGGAGATGTTATTATTGGAAGACCTAATAATGCTTCAAGAATTACAATTAATGGTAATGTTCATACTTCATATAATTTTGCGCAGATGCACGGTACATCATATTTCGAAGGTGCTGTTTATATGAAAGGAAATTTATTTACAAATAATGATTTTTCAACGGATATTAAAACAAAAATAGATAATATCAATACTTCAATAAATGGATTAGAACCATATTTAGAAACATATACACCAGATGCAATAGAAGGTTTTTATATGCATCATCCTAATTTTGTTTCTCTTTCTGTTGGCGATATTACTAATGCCAGTAACCAATATATGATGTGTGATGGATTAGTTAATAAAACTATTTTTAGTAAACCTATAGATGTGTTAGGTAATATTTATACGAATGCTGATGTTAATTGTGATAATGTTAATATTGCTACTGATGGTAAATTAACAATTGATACAAATTGTGAATTATATAGATATGTTAGTGCTTTTTCATCTTTTGATATGAGGAATAGTGATGCTAATTCTTCAATTAGGTTCATTTGTGGAGACCCTGCTGTTCAATCTAACATAGTTGGAGCAGTTAATATTACTACCGGATGGACTTTTAATACTGCTACTGCTGATTTTATGGGTAATTTATTTGCTGATGATGTTTATGTTAAAACCAATGGAGCATTAAGAAGCAATCATATAGCGCCTAATGGTGGAACATTAGTGACCGTTGATACTAACTTAGCAGTTCAAAATGCATATTTAGCAACTAATACCATTCAATCATTTGATTTAACAACGGTTTCATTTTTAGATAATATTTCAATGACTACTGGAACTGATATTAAAATGGGAACATCGGAAATATCAACTTATTATGATGGAACTAATTTATCTACAATTGATGTAATATTCAGAACATCAAACACTGCGTTTAGAGTTTCAGATGCTTCAAGTACACCTTCAGTTTTATTATCTATTGATAAGACATTTGGAACTACAGTAAATACTGAAAGTTTTACAAATAATGCTCCATCGACTTTTAATGAAAATGTAACAGTTGCAGGAACGAAAAAAATGTTGTGTAATTTAATTGAACCATCAACAGGAACTAATATAGATTTAACAGCAACAACAGTAACCATCAACGGAACGTTTGTTGATTCATCGTCATCATTATTAAAGTATGATATAGATTTAATAAAATCAAATTGCATTAATGTTATTAAAAAGTTTAAACCTAAGAAATTTAAAAGACATGATAGAAATGATAACGGAGCAGTTCATATAGGGTGGATTGCCGAAGAAGTGCAAAAGGCTTTACCAAAAGATATAAGTAATGTAATTTCTACAGGTCGTGAATATTTAGGAGTTGATTATACAAAAGTTCCAGTCATTTTACATAAAGCATTACTTGAAGTAATAGATAAAGTTGAAAAATTAGAAAAAGAAATTAAGGAATTGAAAAAAGAAAAATCTAAATAAATAATTAAATATAAATATATAAATATATAAAACAAATAAATAAATAATTAAATAAATAACTATTACATATAGATATATGGACATTGACAGGAAAGTTAAGATAAAAGTATTATTTCAAAATGATAGTATGAGAGAGAAAATTTGTTACTGTGGTTGTAGAATTACTAAGTTAAATAAAGATGAATTTACATTAGATAAATGTAATAATAAAGAATGTAATTTTAGTCATTCTAAATTTGATGAATATATTAAAGAACTAAAAAAACAAAGGAAAGAAGAGAAATTCCACAGACGAGTAGATAAGTATAGAAAGGCACTGGACCTCGTAGCTTGGGGATTATTATGGCCTATTTTAATTCCTGTGAGTATTTATTATTATATTATAATCTAAAATAATAATATATAAATGGGTAATTCGAACAGTAATGTTGAAACTTCAAGTATTGATAAAATTAATGATATTGATATAGAACAATTAGATTTAAGTAATATTGATAAATTACAATTAAAAGCAATTAAACAAATGAGTGAAAGATTAGAAAAACTGGAGAAAGTAAAATGTGACAAATTAATATATAAATTACCAGCGTTAAATTTGTGTAGTTATAGTTTGTTCTGAATTAATAATATTAAACGTTATTAACATTATTAATTAAACAAATATGAATAAAATTTACTAATAAAACTTTGTCTTTCATAATTGATGACTTTAATAGTTATTTTTTTAACTTGTAATGAAATAAAATTAACCATATTACGGCTATACGTTAAATTAGTTTCATAAAGGTCTTTATTCAGAAAATAATAAATATCAAATAAATTATTTGATGTTAAAGTACGATTACGAACATGATTCAAACAAGTAAATGAGGTAGATGTAGCTAATATATCGTATTCAATTAATAATTTTAATGGTTTATGATTTTGATGTAATTTACCTAAGTCACTTAAGTTAAAAATATATGATATACCATTATTAATATTGATATTATCAATTTCAAAATATTGCATATTATTTAATTTGTAAGACTTATACACTGGTTTAAATTTATTAATATATTTTTTAATAATATTATTATTTTTTATTTTTAATAATCTAACATCATCTAAAATATACGATATTATTATGTTTTTAATTTCTATTGGTAAATAATAAAATATCATATAATATTAATATATTTATTTTTTTAATTAGTAATTTAATTATGTATTTAATTATTAATTTCAGGTGTTTCTTCTGGTTGTAATAATTTTAGGTATTCTTGGTGTTTTTTGCTTTTAATATGCTTTGCTTTACTATCATAACATATTGACAGACCACACTGACACATTATTTTTGCCCGCCCCCTTTTCCTATTACTTTCTAAAATGTTATCATAATTTTGAGTTTTGTATTCTTTGTCTCTTTTCCGTATTTCGTCTTTATTGTCTTCTCTGTATTGTTTTCTTTGTTCGCTGATATTGTCTTTATTGTTTTCTCTGTATGTTTTATTTTGAGTAAGTATTCTATCCTTACAATCTGTATAATATTCACTGCGTGTTCTTCCTGCGACTTTCTGATTTAATGTCGCTAAATGTCTTATCCATTCACCTTCTCTCTTCAACAAATGTTCTTTGTTTTCACAAGGGTAATCTTCTATTAACTCAATGTAAAAATTATCTACACCTAACTCTGCCATTTTCTGATAAACAAAATAATTTTGTTTTTTGTCGTTCTTTTTCTTTTTATGGTCGTAAAAACGCTTACTTAATGGTTGGGTTGTAGAACCTATATAAATGTCATCATTTACAGTATTTCTTACAGAATATATCTTTCCATTTTTATAGTCTTTCGGTTTATTTCGGTTTTCTTCCATAATACTATATAAATGTCTATTCTTTAAATACTAACTTATTCTTAAATATTGTGTGAAGTTTTTAAGAAACATACGGTTTGGGTCTTTTTGGAGAAGGTCAATATACAAAAAACTATGTGGTTCGTCAGTAGCAGTTTCATATAAATCATAAATTACTTTCTTGCTTTCGTGTAAGTTGTTTCTTCTAACAATTGCTGATAGTTCATCTTGTAGCAACTCAATTTCTTTAAAATTTCTCACTTTATAAAAGAACAAATGTGTAGCATTTACTCTAATTAATGGTGGTAATGTATTAAATTTCTGAATACTTGTTATTACTGATATACCGTTATGGCGTCCTCTTACATACAATGAGTTTAACAGTTTGTTATGTCTCGCCACCTTAGGGTCATCACTTATATCATCCAAAATAACCAATATGGAAAACAATTTTCTTAATTTGTTTCTTTTACTATATTCTGTTATTTTGTGTTGTGTCTCTATCACTTGTTCTAAATCTTCTGCCTTAAACTCTTCAAATAAGTAAGGTTCTTTTTCATTATCCACCTTCATTTCTTCTTTTATATATTTTTTAACGGGCAACCACACACTATCAACATTGATTGAAGGAGACCAAATATATATTCTTTCAAAACAGTTTTTGTATATATCAAGTATCATATTAATCAATAAAACTGTTTTACCGCTTCCTGACGGTCCAGTTATGATACTTCTGAATGGCAATTTAGGGACGACCTCATGCTTACTTTGCTTAAAGTCATATTTGATTTCATCAATTGGTTTTACATCAGGCATAATAAAAATAATATTAAAGACATTTAGAAAATAATTTAATATTTATTATTTTATATGGATAGAAGTTATTCAGATTATATTGATATAATAGATAAAGTAGAAAATATAGAACAAGTAATAATAACCGATAATAAAATTAAGAAAGTATGTTATTTTATTTTAGAATTAATTAAGTTTGTGATACAATATATTAAAAATATAAATATTAATATAGATGGGGAGAAAGAAAAAGAATAAGACAGAATCAGTTGTTTCTTCAACTGATGCAGAAAAAGAAGAAATTGTTAAAGAAACATCAGTTATTGAGTTTGCTTGTCCAATGTGTAAAAAGATGTTAGAATTAAAAAATGAATTAGAAATACAAAAGAAAGGACATTGTAAATGTTCGTGTATTCCAACCAGTTTCAAAATAAGTAGAAATGATAAGAAAATGAATATTGATAAAACTAAAGACAGTATAAACTTAGAAACAGATGTTCATAATATTGCTATCAAATGGGGACGGCATGCATCACCAACCGAGAATGGCGATAGGGAAACACAGGAAACTATACGCGAAATGATGAAAAAATAATAGTTAAAATTATTTCTATTATTATTTATAATGCAAGATGTTATAAATAATATTATTAAATTCATTGATGTAAAAGAATTGAAATTGAATAATTTTATTGAAGAATATAACGAAAATGATATATTAATTAATTTTGTTAATGACTTTAGAAATAGCAAAATTGATTTTAACATGTTTTATAATTCTATTAATTATGCTGATTTATTTGAACAATCAGATTTAAAATTCTATTGTAAAAGAATATATTCATATACTTTAAGATTTATTGCTAATTATGATAATAAAAATGCTATTCAGTTTTATGAAATTACATTGAGAAAAATGAATAATATTTACAAAAATAGTAACATTAATGTTGTTAATGTGTTTGAATGTATTAAATGTTTAATAATTTATATTACAAATAATATTGAAAAGTTTCATAAATATTCAAAATTTAGAAAAACTATTATTTGTAATTTAATTGGTAAATTGAATAATAATTTAACGAGTTACACAATAACTAATTTTGAATTGACTTATAATGATATATGATTTTGTAAAATAAAAGTTTAGTTTTAAAAGTTTTATTTATAATATAATATATATATTTACATGGATGAAGGATTAGAAAAGATTGTTAAAAAACTGAACAAGGTTTTAGAACAGAATAAGAATATTTTAGAAATCTTACAAGAAATGGAAAAGAAGAAACCTTTAACAAACAGTTATCAAAGTAAAGAAGTAGATAGAACCAATGGTGAATATAAAAATAAGAAACAAACGTATTTAAACAAACTCAACAACAAAGAGATAAAAGAGCCGAAGTCCTCCACTATGGCATTTTATCAAATTGACTATGATGAAGATACAGGGGTTTATTCATAGATAATATTATCTAAATATCTTTAATAATGAACTTATTAGAGATGTTTAGCGGAACAGGCAGTGTTGGACTTGTTGCAAAGTCGCTCGGTTTCAATGTTATTTCATTGGATTTGAAAAATGCTGATATAAATACTGATATTTTGAAATGGGATTATAAACAATTTGATAGGAACCATTTTGATTTTATTTGGAGTAGTCCCCCATGCACTGAATATAGTGTAGCAAAAACTAGGGGAATTAGGAATATCGAATATGCAAATAGTATTGTCTTAAAAACTATTGAGATTATCAAATATTTCAATCCTAAGTATTTTGTAATCGAAAATCCTCAAACTGGATTATTAAAAAATCAGGAGTTTATGGATGAGTTTGATTTTAAAGATGTAGATTATTGTAAATATGGAATGCCTTACAGAAAACGCACTAGGCTATGGAATAACATTACAACTTGGAAACCTAAAGATTTATGTAAAAAGGATTGTGGCAACATCAGGAATACACATATTGAAACTACGCAGAGACTGCCAAATGGAAACAAGGAAAATTGGGGAGATAATCCAACAATACATAAGCAGGAATATTTATACAAAATACCTAGCGAATTAATTAGTGAAATCTTGGTGAGTTTGAATTAGGGTGGTTCATCACAACATCCACCATCATTGCATTCATCGCGGATGAGGCGAAGCCTTTAAGGGGGACGCGCTCACACCAGAAAAGAACCAAACACACCCACACCCCAAAAACCGCCGAGAGGGAAATCCGGATGGAAGCACAAACAAAGACGAAAGCCACATTTAAGATGCTGAAACTGACATGCTGGATGCTGAAACTGACATGCTGGATGTTGGATCTGACATGCTGGGTGCATGCTGGATGCTGAAACTGACATGCTGGACGCTGAATCTGACATGCTGGAAGCTAGATTTGAGCTGTGGGATGGTGCATTCCATCACACATGACCCTTGTGTGATACATCCTAGTCTGACATCTGCACATTCTGCAACTGCGCCGTGAAAATTGTATAAATTGGAGAGATAATCAAACTTTAATCAAATGTGTGTTGAGAATAAAAGGAAGACATAATAGAAATGTAGAAGATGAGATTTTAATATTTCTAACTGTAAATAAAATACCACCTTATGATTATGTTAAACAGTTTCTTAAAATCAGTAAGAAAAAATATGAAATGATTTATGATATATTATGGATGTTGGGATATAGTCAAGAGAAAGGAGAAGATGTTAAAGAAAGTATCAAATTATTTATTGAAAGTAAAAAGTTTAATATTCAAAATACATTGAGAGATATTAATATTATTTTTAAAATGATGTATGAAAGAAGAAAGATTTGTCAATTAAATTATTATCCTGTACTGAAATTATAATCATACTATAATAATAACATGTAAAATTCTATATGTTATAATTATACTGTACTTATAGTTTGTAAAGATTGAAATATTTTATTTTTCCTTGATTTGCTTGTCTCTTTCTTAGTCGTGGAAACGCCTTTAAAGAAATACGGTAGTTCTATGATAAGGATGGAAGCAGTGAAAAAGTGTTCAAAGTGTAAAAATGATAAGTCTAAGGAAAGTTTCAGTGGTGATAATATGCGATGTGATAAGTGTTTAAAAGCTCAAAGAGACTATCAAAATAGACATAGGGAGAGAATGAACGAGGAACGAAGAATTAGATATGAAAACGATGAGGAGTATAGAAAAAAGAAACTGGAAAGGACTTATAGGAGAAATAAATATATTGTTAGTTGTGATGTTTGCAATTGTTCAATAAGTCAAGGGCATTTTGGAAGACATCTTAAAACAACAAAGCATCAACATAATTTAGGAAAGATACAAGCTGAGGAACAATGATTGGTAAATTAGATAAGGTTAATAGATGATAATGATGTATTAACCTTATGTAATATTGAGGGGTTTTATTGTAAATGAATACGGTAATTTATTATAATGTGTCTATACTTGTTCAAAATAATTTTCAGGCTAGAAGTGCCATTTTATGTATTTTTCCCCCACCCCCCCCGAAAGGCCCCGACCCATGCCCCGGCGAAATGCAGCAAAGGAGCTGCTGCCGCAACCTCTCTTCCTCTTGCAGCTCCTCGCGCGCCTGCGAGTGCGCGGATTGGCGGGCGGCTTTCCAAAACGTGCTGCGTGCTGGAAGGTCAGAGGGTTTGATCCTACCAATAGGCTTCATAGGTGACCTTTTGGAAAAATGGATTGTGTTTAAAGCGGAGTAAGCCCCATCTAAACCAGTGGAACCCATCTATTTTTAACCAAACCAACCTACAAAGGACACCGACGCTCAATAGACCCTACCCACACATCCTGCAAAGATCCTTCAACGATCTTGAGCCAAAGCCAACCTTGAACCCACCGCAAATGCAAACCCGACCCTAAGCGCACCCTAAACCAGCACTAAGCCAACCCAACCTAAACCAAACAAAAAGCCACCCCCGTTTCTTCGAAAAGGTGAACCTTTTGCGGCTTCTCTGTCGGGACCGCCCCGCCTAGGAAAAAAACCCAGGCCGTGCCGAAGGTGGAAACAAAACTAAACCCTTCTGCCTACTTACTTCCCAAAGTGGCGAAAGATGGCTTCAAAGAAGATCTGCGGAACCACACAATGTTTCTACGATTTGTGGGTAAGGGTTGGTATCGCGCTTACTTAGGGTCTGCTAGCGTTGATTTTTGGTGATTTGGGGATTGTTTACGGGTTTAGGGTTGGTTTAGGTTAAGTTTAGGGTTGGCTCAGGGCTGGTTTACGGTGGGTTCAAGTTTGGTTTAGAGTTGGTTTAGAGTTAGTTTGGGGATGGTTGAGTTGGTTTAGTGCTGGGTAAGGATGGGTTTAGGGTTGGTTTCGGGTGGGTTTAAGGTTGGTACAGGCATTGTCTCGTGCTACGTAATGTACGGGGTGTTTAGGGCTGGTCGAGAGCTGCTGTAGGTTCGGCTCAGGTTACAGTTGGTTTAGGGATGGCTTCATGGTGGTTGGGGTGGGTTTAGGGTGGGTTTAGGGTGGGTTTAGGGTGGGTTTAGGGTGGGTTTAGGGTGGGGTGGGTTTAGGGTGGGTTTAGGGTGGGTTTCGGGTGGGTTTGGGGTTGGTTTAGGGTGATTTTAGGGTTGGTTTGTTGGTTTTTAGGGCGGCTTTTGTGTTGCTGTAGGATTGGGTAGAGCTTGTTAAGGGTTGGTAAAGGTGTGGGTTTAGGCTGGATCTAGTTGTGGTTTTGGCTGGGTTTAGTGGGGGTTTAGGATTGGTTTAGGGTCGTTGGGGCTGACATTACGGTGGGTCTGGAGTAGGTTTAGGATGGTTTCGGGATGCTTTCGTGACGTTTGGCATGGGGATTGTTTAGTGCTGGTTTGGCGTAGGTTGCAAACACGATCCTGGCAGTGTCGCTGAGAATGTGGAAGCTAAAACAACCGCCAGCAAGCAGCCGCGAAAGCCAACCGAAACACCCACCCAGTTGCGACCGGCCGCCCGACCGGGGCCCCTTCCACGCCCCAGCCCGCCAAGAGTGGGAGAAAGAAAACTCGCCCGTGAAAGTATGTGTGTGTCAAAAAACAATTGACCCTCTGGTCAGTGGCTGGTGGTCCCTCCAAAGTTGGTGGGACTATCCTGTGCTACTACCCGGGACGAAAGCATGCCCAATGTCGCTAGACAAAAATGACCCGCAGGCCCTGAGCATGTGGATTCCGGGGAGGGGTTTGGAGCAGGTTCCGGGCAAATCAAGCAGATTTTGCATCCAAAGCTGCACAAAGCAAGGCAAATGGCTTCGTTCATGTCAAGCTTTCTAACCGGCTATGGTGGTCAGCAAACATTTCTCTACAGAAATTTCGGAGTAGTCCTCGCCAGTGAAAGCCCAAGCTTGTGGCTTACGGGTGCGAGGCTCTCGAAACTTCACTTCGGCCAGGAATCTCCGCCGTTTCTCCTGCGAACACAGCCAACACCGCGGGGCCATAGGGGACCTTTTGGAAACATCGGCGGCCCAATCCAAACCAGTGTCATCTATATGTGTATACATATTTGTATATATACATGTCCAACCACACTAACCCTACGCGCGTCGCGCCGGAAAAAAAGGAAAGAGCGCCAAGCGTGCATTCCCATGACCCTCATACGCTCGCACGTCAGCCCTGCCTTGACAGCGAGCGACATGCTGCTGGTATAGGGATTCGCGTTGAGAAACTGCGACACATTGGACACACTCACCTGACCCCCGGCGGTCGGGCTGCCTTGCCTCAGCGAATTCCGGAAGGAAAGCTTCTCAAGCTTCTGTAGCCCAGGGACACTGCAGACAAAAGGGCGCAGGAATTGAAACAAAAGACGGCATCCACCGCTGTTTTGCCCATACGGAAAAACACACAAACACACCTAGGTCCTCCAGTAGAGTGGTTAGAATAAGGGTACCATTGTTTTTTCTGTAGTCTATTCTAGTAGAGGAACCCCCCCCCAAAAAAAAAAGAAACGGTAAAAGGGGGTTGTTTTTGAGGGCCCATGAGGAATCGGTCGCTTTGGGTTCTCCATTGGAGGGTCCTGTGGTCTGCATTGGAGGAGTCATGACCCTTGGCCCTTGGGGTGTTCAACCTTTGTTGCAGCATTTTCTGAAGTCTGCCCATTTGTTTTAAGCACGCGATTGCTTTTCTTCCAGAGCTCCAGTGGTGCTCTTGCGTCCTTGAGTTCCTTTAGCATCAACTTCCTGGAAGGCTTCGTGTTTGGCCTTGGAATGTGGGCTCCGCTCACTCCACTTGGGCGGGGGGATCCTATGCACCAAAAACCCGCGAGCCCCAGAATGCTCGGCCCTTTCTGCCTTGGAGCTGCTGATCTGTGCCTACATGGGAAACTCGTGTCTAGGTCCCACGAGGCCCCAAAATCCATCGGGACCCGAAAAAGACCAGAGGCGTCGCCGCCCGCTTTTTGGAGCTTCGCGCCGAATCAAACCCGGGGCCGCCGCGGGCTGCAATGG
The DNA here is from genome assembly GCA_963377175.1 of Effrenium voratum. Lineage (NCBI taxonomy): Eukaryota > Dinophyceae > Suessiales > Symbiodiniaceae > Effrenium > Effrenium voratum. The sequence continues at coordinate 625,116 of CAUJNA010003355.1, forward strand.
GCGGAAGGTGCCGAAGCCGAAGTCACCGGGCAAACCAGGGAGCTGGGCCTGGGACGTTGAAAGGGGAGAAATATATATATATATATAAATGTTAGCAGCCAAGTGGATTCGGATTTCAACCACTAAATCACAATAAGCAAAAATGGGGAAAATGTGTCCCAACAACATGCCCAGCCAGGTCCTCCAGTAGAGAGCTTAGAATAAGGGTTTTTTCTGTAGTCTATTTTAGTAGGGGAACCCTCTCCCCAAAAAAGGGTGAAAAAGGGCACTACTGGGGGACCTAGCCAGTCATGGAAAAAAAGGGGCATCTTCTTTTGGTTGGTTGACTTGAAAGGGGGAACCCAGCCCCCCAAAAAAAACGAAAAAGGGCGGTCTTGATGTTGCGCATGGTCACATGCGCTGAGGCTTCACAAGTTCAAGACGCTGATGCAAACGTCTTCCAATCCAAACCTATGCACAACTCACAGAGGGAACGAACAACTGAAACCTGGGCTGCCCGTTTTCTGATCCCCTGCTGAAGTGACTATCCTTTAGTGGGCTAGATGGAAACTACCACCAAACCGACCAAAAACCAAAAAACCTAAGGAACCGGATGGCTGGGAGCCACCAAGGGATGGTTCCCTCTTGATGTAAACCAACCCCGACAACAATGCACCCTCGGAAAAAGACACGCCCAAATGAATGGTACTTGGATGTGCCATTGTTTGCGGAAACAAAGCAACTTGATTCCCCAAAATGGCTTTAAATGTCCTCTTGAATTCTGTGTAAACCAACGCCAACAAGGGTACCGAGCCTCAAACAAAGACACACCCAAATGGATAGTACTTGAATGTGCCATGGTTTGAGGAAACCGAAGCGACTTGCTTACTTGGATTGTCTCTACGACCTTTACGTAAAAGTAGAGGTTCCCTTTCTGTGGGTAAAGGGGATGATGAAACCAAACAGGAATTGTGCCAACACACAGCCTGATATGTGTGTGTTTGTATGCTGTTTGTTTGTGTGCGTGTGTGGGTGGGCTGGTTTTCAATAAACCATTCTACCAAACTGGTTGCGTGTGCCGGCAGCCAGCTTTGCACAGGGTTGCTTATTTTCTTGGAATCATGAGCTGCGTTCAACGAAAGAAAGGTGGGTCTGCATAGGTGGCCTTTTGTAAGAGAAAAGGGAAATAGATGGCACTGGTGTAGTGTGGGGTGCATCCTCATGAACCGCGTAAGGCAACGACGAACAGGTAAACAAGCCAAAATTGACACGGGCCCTCCGCACGCACGCATGCGCAGACACAGAGACACACACACACACGCACAAACACACGCATGAAGCAACACCATGAACCAGATGACCCTGGTGTGACTCTCGCCACGTGCTCGCACAAGACTGCTAGACGTGGCTGGTTGGGAGCTCCAGTTGAAGCCGGGTCAATCTGGGATACCTAGAACTTCCTGCGGCGGAATTTTCTGCCGCAACGCATTGCGGCGGAAATTCCCGCCGCATTCCAGAAAATCAGCCGCAAACAAACAAAAACGCCGCAACCAAAACAAAAACGCCGCAACACCGTTTGCTTTCCGGGAATTTCCGCCGCATTCCCGCTGATTTCCGCCGCATTCCCGCCGATTTCCGCCGCAAATCAGGGGGTAGAAAAAACTGAAAACAAGTTCTGCCGCAATTCTAAAAAAACGTCGCAAATCAGGAAGAAATGCCGCAAATCCAAAAAGGCGCCTTTTTTTATTTGCGGCAGAAATTTCTGCCGCAACGAATCTCTAGGTATGTTACTGTTTCATCGCCCGTGAGCCTATGTTTCGAGATTGCTTCTACTTGCTTCTCAACCCAAGACTTTGGTTATGCGTCTCAGCATCTTGCAGCCGGTGCGCTTCTTGCGGGCTCTGCGGGGCTCCTTTTGCCTCAGCCTTCCTTTTGCTCGGTGGCGTTACCAAACAGCTTTTGAGCTGCTTGGCCCGTACACTGCTTTTTTTCTTGGAGGTCAGGCTGATTCAAACAGGGGTTTGGTTTCGGCCAGCACACGCAGCGCGACCCCGACAATGAAAGAGAGCCCTGTTTTCAGCCATGTCCTTCGACTGAGCGTGGTCAGTCGCAACCAGAGCAAGCGGCTTAAGCTGGCCCAGGCGCGGGCTTGAGCTGAGGCAAGCCACGGCAAGCCAACCATTGGCAGGGCCGCCCAGCGGCTGCGCACCCCCCAACTGCTTTACGCGGACCACATGCAAATCCAACCTCTCTTAACACAATGACCACGAACACTGCTACAAGCGAACCGCAACAATTTGTTGTGGTTCTTTTATGGCCATGGAAATCGCAAGAGAGTAAAGCGAATACCTTGGTCGAGGTATACAGCGAACTGTGAAGGCAGTCGAACTACATCTGGCCGCAGGTTGTTGCAGCTGAGGCAAGCACGGGCCCGGCCAGCTTGGAGGAAACCACGGGCCGCAGCAAGGGGTGCTCGAATCGAAATGCGCAGCGCCCCGCACAAAAGCGAACCGCAACAATTGGTTGCGGTTCTGCTATCGTCATGGGCCGCGCAATGAGGCAAGGCGGGCAAGAACCGCTGGCCGGGACGGAACCGGGACCCGGATCCGGGACCCGGATTTGGGACCGCCCGGAATGAATCCGGGACCCGGGCGGGACGGGACCCAGATCCGGGACATGGATTGGGGACCCGGATTCGGGACCACCCGCCGACTTGGAATGAACCCGGACGGGAAAAGCAGCGGAGGCGGCTACAGCGGGCAATTGTGACCTCTACAAACCCTTATACTACTGTACCATGCTTCCATTAAACTCAAGGCAGCCTTCAAAAAGCAGTGCCCTGTATTAGTATGAAAGCGCAAACTAAAAAGGACACCTATGTGGGTCTGAGTCTTGCGCAATACTCGGAATAATCCACATGTTGTGATTGTGAGAAGTTGCCTGCCCTCCCAACACAAGAACAAAACGTAGGAGTTGACAAGATCTTTCCCAACTGGAATCCGGCATGCATCAAGCTGCTTCGTATACCGTGTTTCCCATGCAAAAGGCCAAGCCTTTCATCGGCGGATTGCCAGACAACCACTTCCAGTCGGACTCGGACGCTCCGCACTGAGAATCCAACACGTTCACATTGCACATCAAGTCGTCCAGCCTCAGAACCGGCTGGAAGCAAAAAACCGGTCAGGCTGCCAGAGGCCAGCCGAGATCTGTTTGTCAAAGCACCCAAGACTAGGTCTCCTCCAGTAGAGGGGTTAGAAGAAGGGTACCAACTTTTGTTCCATCCATTTTAGTAGGGGAGCCCTCCCCCCAAAAAAGGGTGAGAAAGGGCACCTAGCTAAGGAACACCTCGAAGGGCTGTGACAAAAAAAATGGAAGCGTGAGAAAGGCGGTGTCTCACTTTGGGTTAATTGCATCAGCCGCAAGGTGATTGCCACAAAGCTGCGAGGCATTAAGAGATGGAATCAGCACAAGAATGCAAAATCAGCACAGGAACCATCGGCTTCGGTCGACAAGAGCCTGATACGCTTCTTTTTTCACGGGTCATTTTCTCGTGGTTGGGCAAACCGCAGGTTTTGGTCCATGTTTCCCACTTACCAGGGCAACCCATTTTGGAATTCCGGTTTTTTGAGCCACAGCCATATGAGGTTCCAGAGTCGGACATGAGTACTGCCTGGCCCTGCCACATGTCTCACGCTTGGCTGCCCCGCGATACCACTGAGCCCACCTGGCCGTCCTTTCTTTCCTGAACCGCGGGCCCCCCGCGGTTCGGGCCGCGTGTTTTGGGCTACGTGGATCTGCAAGGTCTTCGTGGCTGAAGGAAATGAAGACACTCGGCTGATCAAAGGATTCGGCGTAGGATTCCACCGGCTCCTCTACTCCTCTACCTCCCCGTCCCATCTTTCTATTGAGACCCTAAGAGCTTCAGGCGAAGAAAGACGCGCATCGCTTCTTCCAAAGGCTTGACTCGACTCAGCAACCGGTCCACACTAACTGTCCTTTTGGGTTGCGACCCATACCCAGCCAACATCATGCTCGGCTAAACGGACATGTGGAAAACCCTCTCCACCAGGAAGTGTCCTCCAGCACCATCAGCTCATTGCTTTGCTGCTGCAGCAGCTGGAAGGCCTTGACCACGCCTCGCGTTCAAAGCTTCAAGCCGGAAAGCTCCAAGTTTCCCCCTGGTCGGACACATGTGTTTTTCTTGTTTTTTGGGGGACCCCTCAAAATGGTGAATTTCGGGTTGGCGTCCATTTCAAAACATTCCAAAGAAACGGCACTCAAAAGCAGAAGGACTTCTGACTGCCCTTTTGAACTCCACTCAGAGCTGTGCCCTCAAAGACTTCAAGTCTTGCTGGTACCAGGCATCAAGGGATTGATCCCGAGAAAGCCATCCCTCCCAATGCGCTTCGCCCCTCTTTCGCGGGGAGCCAGCGTTTTGGTTGCAGCAGGACGCGAGTAGATTTGCTGCACACCTCTCTGTAAAGGGAGTCGGGTCTGCAATGTAAGTGCACAGGCAGACCTCCAAGAACCCCACGTGAACTCGCCGATCTTTCGCGGAGAGGCTTGAACCAACACCCATGGTCACCAGATACAGCACGTCCTCGCAAAGACCTTGTGATCGAACCTTGGGAAACCAAATAAAACTATTCCCAATTCTTTGTGGTTGGCAGAGTAAATGGAGACTTCCAAACTTCTCGCCTGGCAAAGCCAATGGACACCAGAGCAAACTTTTGGTTGGGTGCCCAAATGAAAAAAACAAACCGCCTCAGACTCACAGCCGGAAGCTCCATGTACGGCCTCTTAAATTGATTTTTTCCAAGTCTTCCCATTTCGGGATGACAACCTGGACAGCTTCCCTGGACTCGACCGAGCGACGCGTTCGACCAACCGCCCCGCCCGAAGTCCAAGCGCCTGCCAGGTGGCCTTCGAAGAGGTGGGCGGCATCCCGCAGGCGCTGCCGGGCCGTGGCCGGCGTGCCTGGCGCTCGAGGGTCGCTCGAGGCCGCGTCGACGGGATCCGCCGCTGGAGCGCTTGGATCGGGGCGGAGAACCGCGAGTGAGTCGTGGGCGGCTGCGGCTGGACGGCGGGCTGGGCGGGGTCAAGAGCGGAGGGCGCCGGAAGTTGGGTCGAAGAGATCTTGGAGAAGAGTGCTGGGTTTGTTGGAGGTCGATTTTCTCAGGTCCCCTTCAAAGGGTGGAAACCCATTCTGAGGTCCAATACACCTCAAGTAGTTTACGATTTCCACAAGCCAACTCAACTGGTGCAGGAATTCATCCATGAAGAGTAGTAAGTAGGTTATCATCAGGGGTCGGCGTCTGGGGAGGGAAACTCAGATGCCACTTTGTTGACGATGATGATTAATAAGATATTTGACTACACATGTCAGGGCCGTCCCACTAGTCATGAATATCCCAAGGGTCCCAAGAGAGTGGGGTCTCCGGAGTCCCAACTTTCCAGAGGAAAAAAAACTGGAACTCAGAAGTTTCAAGGGGAAAACCACTGGGTGGCAAGCATACTGAGCAAAAGCTCGATCACCTTTTCAAGCAAAGTGGACATGGTTTTTGGCTTTCTCTCTTTTTGAGGGAACCCTCAAAATGGGTGGTGTACGCCTTGGTTTCCCTTTTTCAACTCCGTCCAAGAAGGGTACCAACTCCAAAGAAACTGACCGCACCCATTGGTGTGAAGGCTTCCTGACTTGGATGGACATGGTGTAACACTGCAACACTGGCCAGTAGGGGCGAAAGACCGAGACTACCCTCCCTCTCACTTTCATGGCAACTGTGGGAGGGTACCTGGAAGATCAATTTCCTCTTGTAACCCCCTGTCAGGTGCCAAGTTAGTGGAAGGGAGGGTAATAGATTTGTCTATTCGGGTCTAGTAGGGTTCCTTTTGGGAACCAATTCCAGGGCGTCCCTTCTTTGGGGGGGCGGCCTGACATGGGATAAGTGTGTCATGTCTTGGAAAACAGCTTGGTAAAGTAAGAACCATCTTCAAAGGGTGGGTGTGCCTGAATTGGATCAACATGCAAAGTATCAACATGTTACAGAATGGACAACATATTGATTGGGTTGCTATCGTGGGCGTGGCTGAATGGTCATCGTTCTACAAATAAACATAAATGGCTTATATTAGAAACATCCTTGAAGCGCTGTCTAAGACAAGCTCGGCAGATTGTCTTAGAGGCGCGTCCCATGTCCGTTGCATTTTTGGAGCCAGGGTTCCGCTTTTTGACTACACACTGTCACACTGGTAGACTCAAACCAAGGGGTGCTTGATTCCCCCCAAAGAAAAACCTCTGGGTGTAAGTCTACCTTGAAGCCCGTCAAAAAGTGGAACCCTGCAAGTCGTTGTGTAGAACATGAACGAAAGAGCAAGTAGGGCGAGCCAAACTGGACCCGACGACTTTTCCAAGCCGTGGATGCACGAAAGCCATTTCGCACTTGGGATGGATGAAACCAACTGGTGCGAAGCGAACTTTTTGTCTCCACATCCACTTTCATCTTGCCCAACTGTTTGCAGCCCGAGCTGACCCAGAACCAAAACCTTTCAGTGCGCAAACACAGGTGCCATTTTGGGGGGAAATAGATGGATTTCCCTGGATGAAACAACCAGAGCAACCAGGAATTGCCATCTACTTCCTACCCTCCCCCAGATTCACATGGAAGCTCCCGAACGGACCCCGAAATGGAAGACAGAGGCCAATTGAGAGCTTCCATGTGAGGCAGTGTACCACAACAGCCCCTTCCATCGATTTCCGGCTCCAGCCCCGCGACCCCGGGAGCCCGAATCCGGCTCCGGGGCTCCCTCCTGGCATGTCAGGCTCAAAGTCTGTGAAGGGCTCCTGGCCACGGCGTTTTCGCGGCGGGGCCCGGCTCCCTTGGCTTGGGTCCTGGACCCTCAAACTGCCCAGAAGAAAGGGTTTTGTCATCCGCAGCTTTGGCTTTTTTTTTACCCGGCCCCCCGCCCCAAAAATGGCTCGGCCCAATTTCAGGGTACACCCAAACAAGAGTTACTTGGTTCTGTATGCGAACCTCGAAATATGTGGCGGACGTGCCTTTCTTGTTCTGAGGAGAGCCTAGCAGAAGGTGGACTAGCCAAAATCGAAGACCTCCTTGGGTGATTTAGGCGTTTGGTCGAAATCCAAAGATCGCCCAACTACTCACAACTCAAAGAGCCTCACATTCGCCGTGCTCGTCACACATTTCTGACCAAACTGGGCCCCATCAAGCAAACAGAAAGCAAGCAGAGCGCAGTTCGCAAAGCCGAACCCAGTTTCAGCCGCCGGGGCCCACGAATCCCCAGCTGCCCTTTGGCCAAAAGCAGAGCTATAAATTCCCAAGCCGTGGACTTGGGAGAGTTTGGGATGCGAGGCAAGCCTCACGCCGTCAAACAAATGGTCATGGGGGCGAAAAAATCCATGTCGCACCGTTCAGAGATCCTGTCTGATGATTCCGCTATAAATGCAGTAACAAACGTTCTGGTTTCATCCCCATGCATGGTTTCATTCGCGAAATGGATTTTGCAACCATCCACAAAACGCCACTGAACCAACTCAACACATCTTGAAAAAAAAGAGTTGTGATAGATTCCCTTTAAAGCCAACAGGGGAAAAATCAAAAATACTCATTTGGCTGCGGGTCAAAAATGGGTACCCAAAATTCAACCCTGGTAAATGGAAATATGAAATAACATCTGCGGTCCGCTGGTTGCTTAATTTTGACCCGCAGCCATTTCAGCAAATGGACGGAAATATCTTATCTAAACCCTCCAGAGCCGAATAGCTGGGGCCCTCGATCCATCGCCTCCGGGATCTGCGGAGTGCTTGGAGCCGGCATTGCGAGCGAGTGGTTTGAACCACGTCACTCGGATGGGAAAAGGGGTCTGAAGTGTGTGTGCCAGCTTAGGGCTATCAGCTGGAAGTCGTAATATGGCACTTGGCCCTTCCCAACTTCCCATCTTCCCCCCCCATTCTAATTTCTCACATGTTCGAAGGGGTCGTTTGTCTATCTCCTCAAACACAATGACTCGACCAAAGCGGTGGGAAAAAAAAGCACAACGAAAAGGATCGACCAAAGCGGTGGGAAAAAAAGCACAACGAAAAGGATCTGTAATTCGAATCCGTTTTTTTTGGTGCCGGGCTCTGAGCCCATTGCTTGGTTGACGTCGAAAGGGGAGCAAACAAATAAATAAATAGCAGTTAAGTGGTTGGATTTCAACCAGTAAACCACAATAAGCCAAAATGTAAAATGGTTCCCAACAATAACCGAGATTGCTTTTTTGCGCCTGCCATTGTGTTCTTCTGGAGCCCCACGCGAACGAGTCGGTTGGCTCGTCCAAAGCTTGAGGCGGCGAGGCCGATCTCGATGGATTCGAATGCGGCTTTTGGTGGTTTTCAACACTAGGGACCTCCCCGCTTTTGGTATGGTTTACTGGGCCGCCCTCGGATCCCCCGCTAAAAGTGACTAACTTTTGGTGGGTTAAATTCGGAAACTACCACTATAAACAATAAAAAGCCCAAAGGCTAAGGAACCGGATGGCTGGGAGCCACCAAGTTGAGCCAGAAACGAGCAGGAACCCACCTGGAGGGGTCCCGAAGTTGGAGAAACATCTACTGATTCGGATCCGACTCGCAAGGGAGATTGATCTCCCACAGATACCATGCTTGTGAGTAGGAAAGAACCGAGTTGCTGATTCAGAACTGATGCAACCTAGTGGTGACTACTATTTTGGCCCACTGAGGACAAAGGGTCCGAATCAGTACCGAAGACATGCGGCAAAGTCAAAGATCCAAGCCCAACACCCAGTTGTGTGTGTGTGGGTCATGATCATATATATATATATGTCATGATCATCTATATCTTTTGTAGCGGAAAACCTGGTTTTCCAGAGAACAAATACCTCCTCTTTAGCCACGGATGGTCATGATACCCTTATCATACCCGGAAAAAAAAAACGTGGGTCTTGAGCGTAGGGGTTCGGTATACACATAGCTCCAGTGGTTCGAGAAAGGGGTCGTTAGGAAGGCGACTGGAATTGATTTCAGGCGTGGAATGCCAGGCCATCATGGCCTGTGTCAGGAGGCATTTGGCCGGGGCTCAAAAATAGGATCGGCCCAAAAATGGCAAAACGAAAAATGGACAAGTAGACAAAAGAACTCAGCGGCCGGCTCTTAATATCTTAAGGCGCGCCCAAAATGGGGACCGCCCACAAAGGCGTCAAGGGGGGCTATATGCCAACCCCTTGCCAAGCTTGCACTTCTCCGATCCGCTTCTTAGCGCAATCCGGAAACTCCCGAAAGTCTTGATCTGAACTAGGTCCTCCAGATTTCACAGGTTAGAATAAGGATACCCGACGTTTGTTTCTTCTTCTTGTTATTCGGTTTTGTCTATTTTAGTGGGGGGACCCTCCCCAAAAACAAGGTGAAAGGGCACTACTAAGGGACCTAGTAAAGCCACGACTTCTCGAAAACCAAGCAAAACCTGCCTTCCGCCAATGCGAACCCTGGAGATTCATCACTGAACCGCGTGGGGTTTACATATCCGGGGACACCCCGGATAACCCAGGTGACGGCCCCACGAAGCGCCTGGCCTATGTACAACTCCACGCCCCCGCCTTGCCGAAACGGGCGGTTTGCTTAGCTATGATTTTCAAGCGGTTGGACCCCTTGATTGACATCAGACTTCGGGGATGCATGTCAAACCACTTTTGAGGTGGCTCCCTATTCACATTCATGGCCATAGGCGTCCTTTTAGGGCAAATAGATGGCCCTGGTAATTTTGATGATTAAACCACCGCCCTATGTTCATGGCCACTTGCAAGCGAAAGAGAGTACTCCGTGTGTCCGTCTTTGCATAACAATATGCACGAGCGTCAACGGGTCTGCTTGGCCCCAGTCACATGCCTTCATACCTTGCGACCTTTCCCGGCTCTGCAGCAGAAGTTTGCAGAAGCATTTGCAGGCATCTAATATCAGGTCTCGGTTGCTTTCTGCTCCCCTGCTAAAAGTTTAACGTTTAGTGGTTTTATTCGGAAAACCAATTTGTTGGCAAAAGGTTAAAGTCCTAACAGCCAAGCAAAATGCACCAAAGTAATATCAGGTACTATGCCCCTCCCTCCAAGAATCATGGAAGCTGACGATGGGAGGGTGGGGAACTGTGCCATTCCCAAAAAAGGGAAATGGGCAGCTCGCACAAAGGTTCCCTGGATTAAACTTCGGGTCAAATCCTTCCTCGGGTTTGCGTCAAAGGACTTGAACCGCTAGATTTCGTGTCCTCTTGTGCGCCACCCACCTGAGGGTGAAATTCAGATACATCCGCTTTGCCTGGCTATAATATTATAATCACCGTGGTTCAAAGTGAGGCACCCCCTGTTGGTGAAATACTGTGCATGGACGAAATCCTGCACCACCCGAGGTGGCTGAAACCCGGTTGAAAAACTGAACAGGCCACCTACCAACTAAAAAGTGCAGGGTTTCGTCTATCCAGAGTAAACCAGGACTGTACGCTACTTTCCCTTCGTTCCCTTCAGAAGAGATGCAGGGAAGGAGAAATGGCATGAGCATGCCATCCCGAGCAAAAAACAACCCTCCGACCGGCGTGATGTCCTTTCGGCCTCCAGAACCTCAACCCGTGGTGTGCCCTAAGGGTCATGACCCCTCCAATGCAGACCCCAGGACCCTCCGATGGAAAACCCCGACCAATTCCTCATGGGCCCTCAAAAACAATTCATGTTGGGGCCCCAAAATCAATCGGGACCCTTAAAATGGGCAAACAAAATGACAGCTTCGCACTGAGACGTCTGCTGGTGGCATCAAAGACTGCAACGCTGAGCTCACTCAGCAGGGCCTCGAGTCGAGGGGGCGCCCCTGTTTGAAAAATGGAGACCCCTTTCTTCCATTTGCGCTGCCCCCCCCCCTGGAACAAATAAACATATTTCCAGTAGTCATAGATTCCCTTTCAAACCCGGCAGGGGAAAATGACGAATCTTCCTTTCAGCAAACGGAAGCTTTTGTGCAACACCCCGTGCTTGACCGCTCCACCTTTCCGATGTCAAGAAAAGGACGCAAGGCCTTGAAATTTAAGCAAGCAGCTTCGCTGAAGCCTGATGAAACTTGAACTTGAAGGCCGCAAAAGCTAAAAGCGCGTGATGTTGTAAGCCGCCTGCGAGGCCAATGATTGCTTCACTAGCACCTGGATCTCTAAATGTTGCCGTAATCCACCCAAACAAATGGGTGTGGGTCAAAATTAAACCACCAGCAAAAAGGGACCGCCTATTTTTTCGTCCATGTGTCCATTTACCAGGGCAAGCCATTTTGGGCATACCTATTCTTGACCCACAGCCAAACAAGTTGGATCCCCAAGCCAGGAACCTTAATGTCATCAAGTCGGCCACTGGATCCGCTCAAGGGCGCGGGCGTGGGAACCGAGCACGTAGAAGAGAAAGTCGCTGAACGCCTGCACGTCCTCGTTTGACAAAAACAAAAACGGGCGGCGGATCCGTGTTTCTTCACGGGAAGTGAGTGACTCCTTCTGGGCAAGCGAATTTTACAGAATCCGTTGTTCCGTAGCATCTATCATAGAAAACAACCATTTGGACGCCGTGCTTGACACATCAATCTTTGCTGGAAAATCGCCTGCCGGGTGCGCGAATTTTTAGGACCACGTGGAATGTTCCTTGCTTGTTTGTGTTTTGTTTGGTGCTAAAGGGGAAATCACAAGGAAACCAACTATTGAGGGAGATCCCCTATTTTGACCACAAGCATGTGTCACGCATGTGACGGTGCGTCACCTACTTGCAAAGGCAGAGCCTCATCTGAGGCTCTCAAAGTTGGGTGTCCCCTACTGTAAAATTCTCACTTCCGATCACATGAGACAATGTTTGGGGTCCACGATGTTTCCAGGTCGCTCAGTCAAGACCCCCATTCGCGGGAACTGAACTTCAAAATCTACGGGTTTGTCTGAAAATTCAGAACCCCCTAAAATTATGAACTTCCTTGTGGCTTCCCCGCAAAAACCAACCCAAAGGAGTTGCCCACAACCGGCCCCTACCTCCACCTCCGAGCAACAAACGCCCCGGCCCCGGGCGTGCCAAAGCGGTCGCCAAAGGGCCGCAGTCCCACTTGAGCCCAACCTTATTGCATTTAAAGTCTCAGGGTGGAAGTACCTACCCCCTTGTTCATAACGGTTCCTTGGCTTCCTTGGTTTCCAACCCACTTTCTAAGGGGTATATACCCTTTTGGGGAGAGGGGTATGAACATCAGCAGGCCTTTTGGGTTCATTTGTGCAAGGGGTATGTAAAAGGGGTACGAGCACCCCTGGATAAAGGCCAAGAATACCGCACTTACTGTTGAGACTATCCCTTACTGCTCAAGGCCTCGAACGAAAAAGGATTCGAACCTCGGATTCGAACAAAGTACATCAACTGCGACTTGAGAGCGTGGGGTACCAAAAAAACACAAAAGATTGTTCATGATCATAGGGAGAATGAGGCCGCCTCATTTAGCCCCTCATACTGTGGATGGACGAAATCCTGCACCACTTTGAATCCATGGTTGAATCCAGTATTTGTATTTACGGGGGGAATCATCCTTCCGAGGTTTCTCGGGTGGCGCGAAATGGATTTCGTCCCCACCCCCCCCCCCCCGACGACCCGACCCGCTGGACCCGCTGGCTGGCTCCTCTCCAACGCGGCTGCCTCCCCAGTCGGGATGAGCGGCAAGCACCGCTGCCTTGACGAATTCTGGCCCGAAATGGGAGAGAACCACCAAAAAACATGGTGCTTATAGACTTTTGGTTTCCCTGACCAACCAGAGGCAAACCACTTTGCCCCATTCACCTGGAAGCTTCACCTCAAAGATTCACCAGAAGGCACTTCACCTGGAAGCTTCATCTGGAAGCCCATGGTTCTAGGGGTTGATTCCTTTTCGATTCTTTTCAGGCATCGTTCTTTTCAGAAAGAAGGATCCCTGGAAAGAATGGGGAAGTTACCCCTAGAGCTTCTAGACTTTTTGTTTCCGTTTAAAACCAGCCCCGAAAAGGCGCCGCCTCAACAAAGACGAGCCACCCGATGAAGATCTTGAGCGAAGCTCATAGCTTATCCCGCTCAACCCCCCCTGGCCTGCGGACCCAAAAATACGAGGTGAACCTCGTGGGGCCTTAATGGAAAAAAGGAAAAACTAAGACGCTGAAATGTCAAGAGTGAACAAATTTCAGGGCCTCTGGGTGCGGGGCACTTCCAAGCCAGATTTAGCCCCTTAAACCGACTCTGGGGTACACCACAATTTTCAGGCTCTGTTCTTAGTCAAGTTGCTTGGAACAGACACCCGCTTGTATTCAGTACTGTGGATGGACGAAAACCTGCACCACCTAAGAAACTCTGGAATGACGATTCCCCTGTCAAACCATGGTTGCGCATGGCTTCAAAGTGGTGCAGGATTTTGTCCATCCACAGTATGTAAGGCCTTTTTTCTATGTCTCCTTCGGACCCAGCAATCCCTGCGCATCTCTGCGCGTCCGGCCTCAATGGTGCGCTTGAAGTGGAGCGCTGTCTCCTTGAGGTCATCAGAGTCTGAGCCCAGGTAGGACCTGCCAACTTCAATGCGTACCCTGAAAACAGCGAATATTTGGAGTATAGAGTACTGGCCTCATTGTTTTTCCATCGTCGAAGTCACCCCCTAAGTGGGTTGAAGGGAAACACCCCCATTTCCGACTTTGATAACCCCCAGAAACCGTCAAAATATTGACCCCTGGAGTAGGTTGTATACTTCCACAATAAACCTCTCAAAAAGCTACAAACCTCACGAGATGGCTGGGCACCACCCAGGTGAACTCTTGTGTTCTTGCGGGTGTCTCTGCGTTTCGTGCGCTACTTGAAGCCTTCAGCCAGGAGGTGCCCACGTTCTGTCTCACTCATGGGGCTGCATCCGTCCCAGGTGGGCCAAGGCTCACTTCCGCTCGAGTGGACTGGCCCAAAAACGAAACACGTCGTAGATATCCTCACGAAAACCGCAAAGCAGCGGGGAGGGGTTCACTTCGCAGCTCCCAAGCATTTGGGGTGCCTCCTTTTTAGATTGGTTTAAATTAAAGAAACACCACTGGGTCCTCCAGATTTGAGAGCTTAGGATAAGTTGGTACCCGACTTGTTTTTTTCGGTTTTGTCTATTTTAGTAGGGGAACCCTCCCCCAAAAAGGGTGAGAAAGGGCACTACTGGGGGACCTAGTTGATTTACCGCTTAAAAAGGTCTTCCCATCAAAAGTGACGAAAGTCCATGAACTCAGGAAGTGAGAATGCGAAGTGGTTTGCGTCCATCCACAGTATGGCTGATGTAACAAAGTAGCTGACTCCCAGCACGCGCTTTCCCGCCCAAAGAAACTGGGCTATAGGTCAACCGCTATCCCTTTTCGGACCAGAGGACACATGGCAGGAAATTGGCTTGATGCCTCGTGTAAAACAAAATTCGAGTGTACCTCTACATCATGAACACCAATATCAGCACTTGTTCTTAGCAAAAGACTCCCTCAAACTGCGTCTTGTTGCAGGTTCTGCCTGTTTCAAAATGGGACCTGTTTGGCTTCTGAATTGCAAATCTCAACCAAAAGGTCTTGTGACTGCTGTTCAGATTTCAGATTGGTTGAAAGAGAAGCCAACAGAAATAATTGGAACCCCTCGATTTGCTTTTGGGTTCCTAATTTTGACACATGGGGGTTTCTCAAAATGTGATGGGAACCAAAAGGAAAAGCCAACCATTTTTAGGGACCCCCATTTGCATGTTCTGTATAGTATAGGTAACCAAGGAAGCCACCCTTAACACCCCAACAAGAAGTGGGCGTTGGGCGAGGGTACCTCAAAGCCTCACCTTCCGGCCATCGGAAGACCTGCCTTGCCAAGGCAAGGTAGAAGCACTGGTTGTAGATATCCTCACGAAAACCGGAGCGAAAGCAGCGGAGAGGGGTCTCACTTCGCAGCTACCCTCCCACCAGCTAACATGGAGCTGGACAAAGGCCCTTTCCAAGAGGAAAGTAGTCTTTCTACTGGGGTCTGTGCGCTTCCATATTGGCTGGTGGCAGGGTACCTCTTTTTAGATTGGTTTAAACTAAAGAAACACCAACTACGGCAAAAAAAAAGGGGGAGAAAAAAAAAGGGGGGAAAAACAAAAAAACGAAAAGGGGCAGTGGTTGGATTTCCACTCAAGCACCATAAGCAAAAAGGTAAAATGTTTCCCTTACAATAACCGAGCAGAGTGGGCATCCGCAGAAATTCGGGAAGGAAGCTGCCGCACCTCGTTGGGTCGCGACATCTCGGGTTGAGCCTCAAACGGCATAAACTTCCCCTTACCTTGCCGCGTATGGCGGCATTCCTGGAGGAAAACAAACCACTTTTCCGGTAGTTGACTTTTGAAGTGGCCCTCCCAAAAAAAAACAGGCGGTATCCCCGACAGCCCCAGAATTTCCTGGAGCCAAATCTCCGGACCCCTCCCTGAAAGCTGCCCCCAAAACCACAGATCTGATCTGGGCCTATCGACCCCATAGCCTTCAGCTGAGAAAAAGAGGATGATTTGGGCGTGTGTCAGTGTGTGTGTGTGTGTCTTTTTGGGGGAACCCCCCAAGTTGGGGCGCTCTTTGTTGGTTTCCGGTTGAGACCAGAAAACATGGGTACCAACGCAAGACAAAAACATACACCTCACTTCCCAGATTGGCCAAAAAAGGATTCAACTTCTATTTACCACTACAAAGATCTTGCCCAAAAGCGACAAAACGAAACTCAGGAGGTGAGACACCCATGTCCTCTGGTTTCCCGACAACGAAAAATAAAATAAATGGGCACCAACTCCCCAAAAAAAGGACAGCCCTGGTTTTCTTTGTCGGTTTCCCGTGAACACCGCCAAGAAAAAATGGGCACCGGCTCAAAAAAGAAACGACCAAATGAGCCCATTTGCAGGTCCAGCGTTTCCCCCGCCTGACCGCTCTCATTCTGATTCATTGCCCCGAGGTCCCGGGGCTGCAGTCCCAGATCCCTCAGCGCCTCACCGAAAGCCCCGAAGCTCCCCAGAGTTCAGCGAGCCCAAGAAAAGGCGGGAGCATTTTTTGGGTTTTGGGGGACCTTGGTGGAAGAAAGGAGGGAAGAGCCCATGTTTGTGGCTTTTGGGGGGGGCCATTTTATAGTCAAGAGGGAAAGGGAGCCCAAAAGAAAAAGGGCGGAGCTCAAATTGTGGTTGGGTTCACAGGGAGCCCTGTTTGGGATCGACCATTTTTAGAGCCTCGACTGATGGCCTGAATCTGGCGTACAGCGAAAATATGTCTTTCAGATCTGGCTTCATGCTTTGTCAAGAGACGCAGCCACCCCACTGCTGGGGGTGCTTCGATCATGGGCATGAACGCAGGAGGACAGCGCCACTAGACAACATTTGGGTGTATCTTTTTAAAGGACCCAACACAAATACGGGTTTCCCTCAAAAAAAAACGGAAAAAAAGCACCAGCTCCAAAAAAAGACACGCCCATTTCAAAAAAGTCGAGGGCTGGATGTCCAACGAAAAATCGAAACCAGCCACAGGAAACTCTCCTTTCCCTGGCTACGGATATGTGGCGAACTCCCTGTACAATCTCAGCTGATTTCTCCTCACTTCCGATCGAGTGGACTCGCCAAACAAAGCCCAACCTTCTTATGGACCACTAAAATGGTCTTCCATGTCTTCCCAAAAAGGTTTATTAACCTTTTATGTACCACTAAAACGGTTTTCCATCAAAAATGTCTTTCCAAAACCTGGCCAAAGTCCATTCACCTTCTCATGTACCACTAAAATGGTTCCCCCAAAACGTGACTAAAGTCCTTGAATTTCTAGGAACATATCTTCAGTCGGCACTCATATCACTTGCAGTCGCTCGTTCACGTGCCGCGAATCGTCCGCGCATCGGCGCGCCTGATCTTGCCGCGCGATGCTGCGCTCGAGGTCAATCCCGTCCTGCCAGCTGTGCCAACATCCCACCAGAATACTCCATCGATCTTGGCAAAGGTGAGTCAAAACTCGGTTGCTGTCTGCTCCCCTGCTAAGAGTGAATAACCTTTAGTGGTTTTATTCGGAAAACCCATTCGTT
This sequence comes from Effrenium voratum, assembly GCA_963377175.1. Taxonomy (NCBI): domain Eukaryota; class Dinophyceae; order Suessiales; family Symbiodiniaceae; genus Effrenium; species Effrenium voratum. The sequence goes on from CAUJNA010003355.1 coordinate 642,186, forward strand.
GGCAAAAAGTTAAAGTCCTAACATCCGGGCAAAATGCACCAAAGAAAACGAAAACATGGAATTCTTATGTCTGGCCAAAACCATGGTAAATAACTAAAAGGAGCATCCAAAACCTTGGCTTGAGGTCACCAAAAGGCAAGGGACGGGATGACATGATTCTAACCCTGGTTATCCTGAGACCACTCCAACTTCTTGCCAGCGCGTTTTTTGATACCAGAACTATCTCTGTCTGAGGGCAAGGGGCCTTTATGGCCTGGTGAGCTTGCTTGATATCTTGGTTGACGTTGAAAGGGGAGCAAAAAATAAAACTTTAGCAGCTAAGTGAGGGTTTCCCACTAAACCACAATATGCAAAAATGTAAAATGTTTCCCAACAATAACCGAGATATGTGTTCCATTGGTTTCCCCAAATGCAACAAGCTTCTCCCTGGCCCCAGATCCGATCTGGGACCCTCTCCTTCTCGAACAGCTCGCGGACAAGCGCCTGAATCAACAGATGAATGGAGAATCATCACATATCCACGAATGGGTGTGTGGTTTTTAGAGGACCCCAAAAATGGATATTTGTCTCATTTGGTTTCCTTTTAAAACCGCGAAAACGAGGTTCCCCAAAAAAGACCGACCCAAATTCATGTCTTGAACATGTTGAACAAGTATCGTGACTCTCGCCTGGCGAATCAAGTAGCCTCCTTCATTGTCTTGAACTTTGAGCCGAAGCATCCAGAAACCGCATTGCTGACTCAACGGTCAATAAACATATCATACTTAGTCATACCCGCCCTGGGCAGTTCCCTTCCAAGAAAAGCCAAAGGAACAGATGAAAGTCACCAGATGGCAGAGTGAGGCTGACGCGAAGCTTTGGGTTTGCTTCGCTGCTTGCGCTCAAGCCAATCGCAGTGTTTGGCTTCAAACCATTCTGGTGAAGCCAGGGTTTGAGCGACAAACAGCCTCGCAAAGTCGGAAAGACCTGGCCAGAGTAGTAGCTGTATGCCGCTAGCCACACCTTGATTCGAGTCACTGCTTCGCAGCGCCGGAACCGGGTAGCAAACTCAGGAGGACATCCGGTGATCGGGTGATCTGGGCTATCCTCAGATCTGTCAGCTTAAAACTTCAGTGGGTCAAATGGACACCCCCCCGAAACCCCGAAACCCCGAAGACCTCAGGAGCCGGACGGCTGGGGGTCCCTCCGGGAATCCGCGCACGGTGGTCTCTGAGCTCGAAGTCGTGCGTGGCGGCCTCGCCAGTCTCCCCAACTGGAGGCCTCTTGCTCGATCCATTCCCGACCATATCATGCAAACCTCAAAGAGATCGCAAAAGCACGCTTTTGCCACCGAAGAACGCAATCATGTCCCAGTGCCTAGCTTGAAGCCTTCTCCGTGTCAAACGAGATCGGGGGGGGGGGGGGAACAAAAAAAAACAGCAAAGGCAAGTTGAACGGGGGCTGTGCCCGTGTGAGATTGCGGCAAACAGCGCCCCGCGGTCGACGCCGCCGCCGTCAGCGCCTCCTGACAGAGCTCCCGGGGCCCAGCCACTTCCTGCACGTGAGAGGCCCCGAGCCCCAAGCCAATGGCGAGGCGGGCCCGGGTTTTACTCACTTCCTGAGGTGGCCAAGAGGTAAAAACTGTTTGGGTGCGGATTTATTTTGGGATTTGCTTCCCGCTTTTTTTCTCCCCCAAACTGTTTGTAGGGGATTCCCTTGGTATCACAGAAAGGAGCCTTATATACTCATTTCCCGAGTGGATTGGCCAGAAAAAGCACCCAGGCAAAAGCCCCGAGCCCCGAACCAATGGCGAGCGGCCATTCACAAACTTTTGGGCGAGGCGCTTGGAGTTTTACTCACGGTGGCCAAGTCCAAGTTTTTGGGTTGGCGCTATGGTCCAAACCCAAAAAGTTGAAAGTCCAACTCAGGGCGTGAGTGTTAAGGGAACCCCCCCCCCGCTCAAAAAAGACACCGGGCACAAATTTGCGCCCCCTATGCTCAAGAGCTCAGGCTCAAGATATTGCGCGCTACGCCGGAAGAGGCGATCGGGTACATCAGCTTGGTAGTGATCATAACCCACTTCCAATAGTTGCAGGTCCAGGTCATGAATTCCCAGAACTCTGCCCCCTAACCACTTCCCAGACGTAGCCTGCCTGTGTCCACTTCGACGTAGCCTGCCCCTTGTGTCAATATGAAATGGGCTCGGGGTCACAAAATTAAAGTGATGTGTTGGATCCTCTGAAGAGGCCTACCCAGCTTACTAAACTGATCCTGCTCCCTTCCGAGCCTGGAATCGTGCATCGCCGATCAGCAGCAAGTACCTCAGCCGCCGAGGCATGTGCCAAACGTAATGTCAGCCGTCCGAGAAAAAGGAACGATGCGGAACAGCCATGCTGGACGACATCACCAAAAGGAGAGTCTTCACATGGAGAAAACGAGTGCCCAAGGGACGGCAAAACTCGGTTGCTTTCTGCTCCCCCGGAAAACCCATTAGTCGGCAAAAAGTTAAAGTCCTAACATCCAAGCAAGACACACCAAACCATATGGAATTATTTTGTGAGTTCATGACTCACGGCCACACTTGCACCGAGAGTGCGGGGACCCGCCGATTCCTGTGACCTCAGAAAGGGTTTTCTTTGGACCCATCAACCTCATTAGCGGAAAACCGATTGGTGTGCCCAGCTTTGCCTTGTAGGTCCGGTCCGATTTGGTCGCTTTGAATGACTGGCAGTGCTTCCTACGGTCCTGTCTCGGACGAACGAATTCGTCTAGAAGCAATTGACGGAGCACGTATGAAAGGCAGGCGGAAGTTCAGAAGCTTTCCAACTTGCACTTACAAGTCTAAGCATCGAGTTAACCCTTTCAACCTGCATCTTGAACATCTGAGCATCGCGTGCATGGGTGTCCTTTCGGTAAAATAGATGAGTTTCCCTGGTAAATGGGAAGAACAATCCAAACCAGTGCCATCTATTTCTAGCCAAATCAGCCTAAAAAGGACACCTATGATCATATTGCGCTTCAATACCCCTATTGTCTAACTGGATTGTAGTTGGCATGGCTACCGGACCCAGAAGCATGTGTCAAAGGGGACATAGGCCGTATGTCCAGTGAAATCGATTCCCTTTACCACCAACGGAAAATATATACTCCTTTCGGCACATGGAAGTCAAACGAATTGGGCTGGTTTTCTGGTCGGTTTACCTTTGAAACCACCTGGCCAATGCTTGGTTGACGTTCAAAGGGAGGCAAACATTTTTTTTAGCACTTAAGCGGATTTGGATTTCAACCACTAAACCAGTATAAGCAAAATGTAAAATCAACCCCTTTCTTTTCAACCATCGTTCTTTTCAGAACCCTGCCGCTTTCCCTGAGTTTCTGGAGGTTGCCTGGACAGATCCGGATCCCTGGAAAGAATGGAAATGGAAGGTACCCCTAGAATCGTGGCAGGGGAATTCATGTCCACCACTTTACCGACTTTACCGCTTTTGGGGTGGATCCTTGTCTAGCATTGACAGCCAGATGGGTTTGCTTTCTTTGAGGCTGCCCTAGCAATCTCGGTTGCCTTCCGCTCTCCTGCTAAAAGTTTAACTTTTAGTAGTTTAATTCGGAAAACCCACAAGTTGGCAAAGAGTTGAAGTCCTAACCGCCCTTGGCAAAATGCACCAAAGAAATGCTCCTTTTTCCCACCCCCCGCGCGCTTCCCAGCGCGTCCGTCCGTCCATGGGATTCCGCCCATATCGCCCGAGCTGCGCTTTGCGGAGGCGGCAGAAGCTCTGGGCATCGCCTCCTGGCGAGCGAGTTGGGTCGCTGACCTCCCATCGACGAGTGGCCAAAAAAGACATACACCTTTTGGTCCTCCAGATTTGAGGTTGGGGTTTAGGGCGCCCAACTTTTCCGGTTTTGTCTATTTTAGTAGGGGAACCGTCCCCCCAAAAAGGGTCACTACTGGGGAACCGAGACACCCAAACTCTTGATTTGCCCCGCTAAAACGGTCTGCTTGAAAAGTGGCTGAAGTCCGAAACGGAGCTCGGGAAGAGAGAGTTGTTAAGGGTGCCCCGGTATGTTTGGTTTTCAAGAAGAAACGAAAGCCAGTTTGGGGGGGTGTCCCAGAAAGAAAGACACGCTCATTTCAGATGGAATGTTGCAGAGGAGCCCAGCCTGCAACATTCAAGTGATTGCAAAGCAACTGCCACACGAACCAATAGCCGACAGTGTTCCTGTCAGCTTCTCAAGCACGTGCACATAGAAGAATTTATTGGGGTGCCTGGAAGACCATTCTCTCCTCAAAGCAGTGCTCGTTCACCTTCCGTGTTTTCTTTGTAAGAGCGACGCTCTTTCCGTTCAATTCTGGACACCGCCACAAGTGCAAACTCTTGGGTTGCCAGAATCTCCAGAATTGGTGCAGGCCAAACTGGTTATGTTTCTTGCTTGCCTCTGTAAATGCAACTCGGGGTTCGATTCACTTGCAGGTCAACATTTTGCTTGTTGTGGTTAGTGGTTGAAATCCAAATCCACTGAACTGCTAGAACTTAAACTGTTGCTCTTCTTTCAACGTCAACCCAGACTTTCCCTCCAAACGAGTTTCTACATACGCTTAACATGAGGCCGCGGCTCGAAGAATGGAATCCTTCCGTGTGGATTGAAAGATAGCGGAACTTGTCACAGGCCCATGCATGTCCAGGAGCCCGAGACTGTGGAACAGTAGACTGAGGACTGTGGAATTCTCTACTGTCTAGGACCGCAAGTCTTGGATTTCTGCTGTCGCCATGCAAGTCCAGCCCGAGACTCCCAACTGGAAGACACTACCACCCTGAGCTCAAAGGAAGCTACCCGGCCACCGGAAGCAGAACTCCTGAGCTCTAAAAAAAACTTGCCACGCAACTGGCACCCGAAATCGAAGCGCCCAGCCCATAGAAATCGAAGCGCCTTTGTCTGGGTGAAGCTCCAAAGACTTCTGCCTGTAGGCAGCCTTCACCTGTCGATATGGGCCTGAACCGAACCCCATTTCTGGTTCCATAGGCAGGGAATGAGCAATGGCACGAACTCGAAAAGAAGTCCCCTCCAACCGATTGGGTGTGCTTTATTCGGGAATCCCAAACGGTTCATTCACCCGGAAGGTTATTGCCTGAGCACCAGCAAGTTTGGGGGGGGGGGAGGGGGTGGTGGGTTTATCGTCCCATTTCCCGCGGCCATGGCTAGGCCATGGGCAAAATGTGTGGTATCGTTCCCTTTGAAAACTCACGTGTTGATGTGGAGGTTGATGATCAGGATGACTATTTGGGAAAACCACCCCAAAAAGATCACTTTCCCACTACATGGGAAAGTTACCTATCATTGGGGGGCCCATGTGCTCTCAAAGGCCTTCCTTCAAGTCACCGAGAGATTGGAGCTCTGCGCATGTCGTGGGGATCTTGACTCATAACGGATGGCCAGTGGTTCCGTAAGCCAGGCCCTCGATCAGAACTTCTCTAAGTGTCTACAATTCCAAAACCTGAAATAAGACATCCATCAACAGGCAATGGACCGACATGGACCGACCTCACGGGCGGAATCACTCATTTTACCCACGGATTGGTGCACTGCGACCATGAAATAGGCAGATGACACGCTACCCCCTATGCCCAACACCCAGTGTTTCAGGGTAGGATGTCAACCCCTGACTAACCAAGCATTTGCCATGGAAAACCAAACGGGTGTGTCAACATATACCCCCAGAAACAGGTGCCCCCAAAGAAAAGAACCCGTTGTAGAAAATGGTGTAACCATGGGTTTACCCCATGGTACAACCTACCCGAACCCTCAACATGGGGTATGGCCCCAAAATTGTGGGGCGAATTTCCTTTTTTATGGGTCCCGTTTGAGGGCCCAGGTAGAGGCAACAAAATTCAGATGGGTATAGAAGTCCCCAAACTCGGTGTCGCGCCTCTGAGGCTGAAGCCCCTTTCCTGACCCCGAGCACCTGGAAGTGGCGCTGTTGCACGGGATTGCCCCCGCGCGGCTCGCACCGAAAAATATGAAACTCAACGGAACCGGAAATGCCCGAAAACCAAAGGGGTTTCAACATATTAACCTCCTAAAAAGCAGTGCCTCCGAAACCCCATAGAGTTGGGTGAACTCTGTTTGGGAAGTTACCAAAGCTTTAGATTCGATTCCCCAACGTAAATACCAACAAACGTTATGGTTTCAACCAGGATTTCAATTGTGCGAAGGGATTTGGTCCATCCAGAGTAGGCGACTCAGCTTTTACAGCTCAAACTTTTCCTGCCCGTACCCACAACTCCAAAATGGTCAATCAGACCTTTGTGTTTGGGGCGGGTGGTTAGGGGCTCCCCTTCAGGGTGTGAACAGTTCTTCAACTTGTTGCTTGCTTTCTTTGGTGGCTTGTTGGGAAGCCAAAAGTCCGTGAATCCCACGTACACGTTGGGCTCTCTGTTCTGGTCCTGCCAACTGGTCCCAACTAACAAAAGGCTCGCCTTCGCCCCAACCCTGGCTGCTGGGAACATTTTTGGCGCCCGACGTTGCCCAAATATGAGGGCTCTTTCTATCCGCGCGCGCGCGGATATACGGGCACAAGAGATTCGACACCATGCACGAGTGTCCACAACTCTGTTGCAGCCCCAACTCTGGTCGTGCGAGTTTTATCAGTGAGCACGCGGACTTCGTTTGATCGCACGTGTCCTTAGAGCTCTTTGCAGCCTCGTCTGAAAAAGGAACCCTGCAGCCGTAGAGCATCTCCCGATCCCCAGGTCTTATAATTTGAGGACCTGCCCGAAAAGAAACCCAACTTGCTGGTGCTCAGTGGTGACATTTGGTCCACTCTCCGACTTCCAAAGTCGCGTGTCTTTTTTAAGGGTTGCTCACCCTATTCCACTCCAGTACATATCATCCCTGAAAACGAACCGTGTTTTTTTGGTAGCGGAAGTCCTGTTGGCAGCTTGAGTGAGGGGAGACCAGTCGAGGACGAGTGAGGGGAAGCCAGTTCATTAAGCGCAATCTTTCCATCAAGCAGATTCCGATACCACAAACTACACCCACCTCATTAAGTATGTGCAAATGGTCCAAACAAGCAACCTCACCAGAGCCCAAAACCATTGTTTTCTAGAACCATGTTGTACCGCAAAACAAGCCATCATATTTCAGACACGTGCTTTCCGCGCAACTTCACCAAGGTCATAGAAACTTTCAACCACGGCGTGCTTTCCGGACTGTGAAGGGACATGTTCTTTTCCATGCGGATGGGCCTCCTCGGGCGCTTCGACATCAGGCTCCACCTTGGGCATGTCGGATTCTATGAGGCCTTTTGAAAAAACAGGGACAGACGAGAGTCTGCCGTTTAGGAACAGGAACAGGGAAAAACAGGGAAGAACGTTGAAGGAACAGGGAACCTTTGCCATGGCATTTTGGCTGACAAAAAATGTGCAGATTCTCCCATGCTGGTGCCCATGTACTGAACGTTTCACGATAGAACATGTCCTTTGTGCCGTTAAACGATTCTCCCTTTACTTGCTGCTGAGGGAAGAGAAATGGCTCATGACTCCGAGAAGAAAACAACCTTTGAGGGAATCCACAGGTTCATTCCCTCATTTCCCTCTGAGCACCAGCAAGTTTAAACACTCAGATTACCCTCCCACCCTTTTCACATGGAACCAGCCTGATGCTCGGGCTCGGGTGCTTCCCTTTGAAAGGAAAAATGGTCCAAACCAGGACCCCCGAACGTCAGGTTCCATGTTCATCGGTGGGAGGGAAAAAGAAAACTCGCCTTGGATTGGTTCAAAACCAGAGAATCCTGTTAATGTTCACTTCGTATGTGAGCATATATTGCCTCGTGAGTATCGAAATAAATACTAGGGGATAATTGCCCTAATCTGCGCGTATCATCATCCTTCTTTGGTTGGCGAACAAAAGGTTCCAAACGGAAACCTGTTCGTTGGTACTGAGCAAGCAAATGGACCAGTTTAACTAGTGCGAATCAGCATAACCGAAGGGAAAACTGCTTAGTCGGAGTGAATCAAGGGGAAAAGAAACTTGTTTGGTGTGAATCAAGGGAACCAAATTCTAACCGAAACTTGCGCCTGCTTCAAGAAACACAACTGCGAGAAGGATATGCCGCGTGCGGTCAAGGTGCGTCTCCCTCAAGGGCTACAGCGTGCCAAAATTCAAACCGCCCAAATACAACTTGTTTGATAGGGGCTCTGTATGTCCCAGGAGATTGTTCAGACCCACCCGACCCCCAGCACACTCCTTTAGGTTGTTGTTGAGAGAAAAATCCCCAAGAAAAAGGAAGCCCACTGGAGGTATGGGTTCAGGGCATCCTGTTGCCCGTGATCAGTTTCCCACTTTCCTCCGCCCCGGCACCTTTGTTGCTGCCCCGGTCAAACTTTTTCTGCGACTGCTGCCGTGCAGACGTGGGGCCAAGCTTCGACAAATTCACCAGACTGACTTTTCATTGGACCCTCTGGTGGACATAATTTAGGTGGGAATTATGTCCACCTTCTTAAACTTCATAGCCATCTAGATTCACAAAACAAATGAAGTCTGGTATTTTCTCGCGCGTGTTTCCTAAGTCTTGTGTAAATGGTTGCTGGACAAATCGTAGGCAAGACCACAGAGGAATCGAGCAAACTGTCCGACCCCCTCCCAGTTTATATCTTTAGACGGGCAAGAAGTGATGTGGATGCTAAAAAAGTCTCAAACATATGATTGTCGAAGCTCAGCCAGCCGTCCTCTTGGCCTGAAAGAGAAGGGCTGCAAAACCCGGGCAGGCAGCAGGCAACTCATCTTCAGAAGGAACCTGCCTGTGGCTACTGATCACCTTGCGCTGAACTCTGACCTGTCTGCCAGCCGTGTCTCGACGGCTTGCTCCCACGGCGGGGCAGGCCAACTCGCGCGCGCACACGGCGCATGTTGCGCGACAAAACTGGAAAAGGCAAGAGCCTAAAGCCCCTGTGCTAGATAAAAGACATCCGGGTTTGCACGTGACTCGGTCCCACGACATTGAACTACGAAAACACAACGGTTCCACATCCTGCTAGGTCGCCCGCTTCATAGACTACTGATGAAAAGTAACACCTGTTCTAAACTCCAGGCCAGGCACCAAAAAGAAACACGCCAATGAGACTGCAACAAAAATGCCGTCAAGGCACCACTGTGAGCCAAATCAAGCCCCTTATATAGCTTCTTTGGAGTACGGACAGCGGCGACATGTGCCAAATCCCGCATACCCCAATACTTGGTTGACGTTGAAAGGGGAGCAAAACAAATTAAACAATTTAGCAGTTGAGTGGTTTTGGATTTCAACCACTCAACCACAAAAAACACAAATGTATAATCAACCCCTTTCTTTCCAGCCATCGTTCTTTTCACAACCCAGCCGTTTTCCCTGGGTCTCTGGAGGTTTTCTGGAAAGATCCGGATCCCTGGGTCAAGAATGGACATGGAAGGCACCCCTCCCCAATCCCGAGAAGTGCTGAGCGCCAGGTGACCCCAAGACCTACTGACCTCCCAGCCAGGTTCTCGAACAGACGCCAAAAACCGAGCGAAACGGTAGGGGGACCTGCCGAAGGAAGCCACATCGACATTAAATAGGTACCCAAAATGGCTTGCCCGATCGGCAAATGGAAGCATGGACGATTTGACCTGCTGTCCGATTCCTGGTGGTTGAGAAAAATGACCCATACCCAACAGGGATCCTTACAAGAAAACACCTGCACATTGCCTTGTAAATGGTGGTGTCCCTTTATTTTGGTGGAAAAAACAACATGTTTCAAATGGCTGCAAAATGTATATTTTAAGGAGCCCTGTCAAACATGGGCCGAAATAAATACGGACTGCGGCGGGTTCTGTCCACTTCTGATTCTGCAGGACTCTACTCGGAGGACCCCCTGACGTTTCTGCCCAGCAATTTCGCCTACGAAAAAGGGAAGCACCTCTGAGTAGTACGGTCCGCCGGATTAATCTGAAGTTAACACTACGTTAGATCAAAATAAGTCGTAGGAGGGAAATCATGTGCAAAATGTGGCCCTCGTTTTACTCAACCTATTTCGTTCACCACTACTCAAACCACATCTGTCATCTGTGGTCCAGTGCAAACCCTCAGCCTCCGAAGACCCCACGGGGTCTTTGGAAGATGATGGTTGACGCCACCCGGCCGCAGCCAAGGGGGTGACCTTGCATTGAGCTCCCAGGAAGTCCAATTCAGCCCGCAGCCACATGGACCTCGATTTCAATGTTCCGCTCACATGACGAGAGCAAGAGGCTCTTCCAGCCTCGGTGCCAGAGAGATAGGCTCAAGTCTTCTAGAGAACTGGCTCCACGTGACCCTGAATGGGCTCTATGGAAATCTATGTGGGGAACCACCACAAGCGATTGGTGGACAAGATTGCCCACCTAAATCATGTCCACCAAAGGGTCAAATGGCTTCTAGGATGCTACACACATTGTGCTGGACTCAGATCACACTTTTAGTGGCTTAGCGGAAACTACCACTAAACCCCAAAAAGCCAAAAACCAAAAACAAAAAACGACAAAAAGCGGATGGCTGAGAACTAGCAAGAAGTCTGCTTCTTGCCAGAAACCGAGACTTGCCTTAAACGCCTCATCCCCCAACAAAATCAGCCCGGCGTTTTTCTGCCCCCATCTCCTCGCTTCCGATCCAGCGGTCCCAATAGAGAGGCCACCCGATATTTGTTCTGTCGCCTAATTTAGTGGGGGGAACCCTCCTCCAAAAAAGAAACGGTGAGAAAGGGCACCTGGCTGGGGGACCGAGTTCTGTTTGCCACTCAAACGGTGCTCCCAAGAAGTGACGCCCAAAACGTGACCACAGCCCGCAACGGAACTCGGGGAGTGAGCAATAGCAGCGCTCAGAGCGAGCCACTCCAGCGTTCCGGCAGAGAGCCACGAGAGCCCATGGCTGTGTGGGATTGAACAACCCCGAGTCACGTGACGTCACCATCAAAACCTGGTACAAAATGTGTCCTAACGAAAGTAGAGGGCGGATCTCCGCAACTTGTGGCTCAGCACTGTCCCGTTCTATGCCTCTCTTGCCAAGGAGCAAACACCGAAGGGCTTCCTCCAAGAAGCCATAATACCTGGCGCGTTACGCGACGTCTGGCTGACCACCTCACCTGCGCCGAGTTCATCTGAAACCAGCGTCTAGGAAACGGTTTGGATGCGCCTTTTGTGGATTTCACCTGTTCTTCCCCCTGTTGGTCCTTTTCTAGTACTCTTTTAGTACTCTTTTAACCTTCTACAGGGGCGGAACCACAAAAACCACAGCCAAACCGTTTTCTAGACCAGCGGCCAAGGACATTCAACAGCGATAAGTGAAACCAGCATAGGCCCCAAAACTTAGCTCAGCGTCGTCAGAACTCAACACTGCAACTGTCTAACTGTCTAGGGTCCTGCTTCTATACTGCAAATGGGCGTACTAGCGGGCAGAAGTACGGTATAGGGCACATGCCCCAAAAGCCACCCCTACATATTGCTGGTGGGGTATGTAGGACTCCAGAATTTGTTGGGGGTTCTTGCAGCCATATTGACAAAAGCACAGCCGACTCACACACCACACACAGCTTTCTCTGCTCTTTCTCTCTCTCTCTCATTCTTTCTCTCTCGCTCTGTGTCCTGTGTGTCTCTCTCTCTCTCTCTCTCTCTCTCGCTCTCGCTCTGACGCACAGGCATTCTAGTCAGCGGATGGTGACAGCAGAAATGAGAACCTGCACGCTCATGGTGGCCCATGCGCTCTGCGCACCAGGCACGAGTACTGAGGTAAGCGGCACCTGCTTGAAGGGACCAAGGTAAAGCGGTCGGCGAAACCATGGGCAAATACCCGACCAAAGCCATGGTTGCAAGTTTCCCAAGGTCATGCGAATGGTTACTAACAACTTACCAAGCTTCCCCCTTTTTGAGTGAGAGTGGTCCGCAAGAATCCATCAAATTCATGCAAAAACACCAGTTGTAATAAGCAAAAACAACCTCCTCTCATGGAGTACCTTTCTTTTCTTTTGTGTGTTTCTGTGTACCCCGTTGCATGCTGTTCCTTGTGCATGGTTACCTCCATTTGCTTAAGTCCCCTGGAAAAAATATATATTTCCAGTAGTGATAGATTACCTTAAAACCAACAGGGGAAAATATAAAATATTCTTAAGCAAATGGAAGGTTAACCACTTGCCCTGACACACCGCCCTCCTCCCAGCGACTCGGGGAGGAAAACGCCGCCTCTCGGCATCCGCCGCGCTGTACAGATCCGCGTTGAAGGTGCAGAGGATGCGCCAGGACTCCCTGCCGATCTGATCGCTTCACGAACGGGGAGCCAAAAAGTTTTGTTGTTACAAAAATAGCAGTTCAGTGGTGGGTTGTCAACCACTAAACCACAATAAAATTCGGATTTTAGCAGTTGAGTGGTGGCATTTCAACCACTCAACCACAAAAAAGCAAACATGTAAAATGCTTTCCCAACAGTAGCAGAGATGTGCCGATTCTTCTCATGGCCCCGTCTGAACAGTCTGGCCGGTTCCTTCGAAGGGAATGCTCAGAAGCGCTCCTGATTTTGACAACCCGTACATGCGCCATTGGCTGTTGGTTCTTCCATCATGGTCTTGCAAAAATGAGCATAGGAGCGGTCCAAGAAATACGTTCATCCACCAAAGGGAAGGGGGCAAAATGGAGAAAAAGTGAGCAGTTTTGCCCGAACCTCACAGGGCGCCGCTTACATCCTCTCTAAACCTGGGAGCCGCTTACATCTGTCCAGTCCATGTCATGGTAATGCCGATGATCAGCCATGACGATGATAATGATGATGATGGTGGTGCTGGTGGAAGCGGGTGGTGGTGGTGGTGGTGGTGGTGGTGGTGGTGGTGGTGGTGGTGGTGGTGGTGGTGGTGGTGGTGGTGGTGGTGGTGGTGGTGGTGGTGGTGGAAGCGGGTGGTGGTGGTGGTGGTGGTGGTGGTGGTGGTGGTGGTGGTGGAAGCGGGTGGTGGTGGTGGTGGTGGTGGTGGTGGTGGTGGTGGTGGTGGTGGTGGTGGTGGTGGTGGTGGTGGTGGTGGTGGAAGCGGGTGGTGGTGGAAGCGGAGGCATTCTCAAGAGTAGCCTTCCAACATACGTACTCCTGTCAGCTTCCATGATAACTCACACTTCCCCTGCATGCTTGCGCACAGAACGGACGCACCACGCACATTTATTGAGAATGCCGGCATTTGTATTCTAGGGGTACCTTCCCCATTCTTTCCAGGGATCATTATTTTCAGGAAACCATCAAAAACCCAGGGCAAACAGACGGTTTTTGAAAAGACCGATGGTTGACCCCTAGAATCACATCTTCCCAAAGTCATCTGGTTCATGGAGCCTCTCACTGTTCAGGAAACAACCCCTAGAAGTTTGGAATAGAACTAGAATGGAAGAATCAACCCCTAGAAGTATGGAACTCTTCAACTCCCAGGCACTTGGATCTTTCGGGTCGGTGGCTCGCACGGTCCTCTGTCAGACCCGGGCCTGTCCGGCTGCACAACCACCACCTGCATGGGTGACATGGTGCTCACATCCTGGCGGGGCGCAAGCGGGACACCCTGAGCCAAAAGGCGTGGATCGTGCTTGTTTTTGGAGTTGGTAGCCCGTTTTTGTTGTGGTGGTTTTACAGGGCAGCCACACACATACACGTCAATTTTGCGAGTTGGTATCCCTTTTTGTGGTTTTGCAGGGAAACCGCAAGGAGAACCAGGGTCCCCTAAAAAAAGACACCCAAATAAACCTCGAGGATCCTTAGGGTTCCTTTTCAAGAACCTTTCAGGGGGATGGCCATGAGGGCTGCGGTCCGACAATGAGCCAGGTGCCCGTAAAGGCACGATTCTTGTTAAATGTTAGCAGTTAGGTGGGGATTTCCCACTAAATGCTTTCCAACAATAACCGAGCATTTGCGTTTTCGCGCCCTGGACAAAATGAGAATGTATGTCCAACCATGATACCCTCCCAATCAACACAGAACCTGACACCGGGTTTGTCGAAAAGGAGAATGGCCCTGTCAGGTTCCATGTGCATTGGCGGGAGGGTAGATTCCCTTTCAAGCCAGGGGAGCAAAAAAGAAAAAATCTCAAGCAAGTGGAAGGTGCGACCAAAGGCTCCGAACAAGAAACTTGCGGCTTCCCAAAAAATATTTCGCCTCAAACATGTCTGAAGGCTCTCTCCGTAATCAAAAGAAGCCAACCTAGCCTAACTTAACCTGACCAAACCCAGCTTAAGCAAACCCAACTCAACCAACCCCAAACAACCACCAAAAAAAACTGACCTAACCCAACTAAACCAACCCCCCCAAAAAAAAAACAAAAAAGAAAACAACAAAACAACAACTGACCTAACACAACGAAACCTGGCCAAAAAAAAAGCAAAAAAACATGTCACACTGCCGAGCGAGTCCTTGCCCTTGGGCACCACCAGAGGCACGAATCCATGCCGCTCCTGAACGAGACGTGTGACTGTTAGGGAGTGGCTGCCTTCGCATTTCTGCCATTGTGATGTTCTTTCTCGGTTTACTTGTTGTTTTTTCTTTGGCCCCCTGGAAGGTGTTTTTTTTGTTTTGTTTTTTCCCCCGCCCCCTGGAACAAACAAAAATATTAGGTCCAGTAACATATAGCTTCCCTAAAAAATCCAACTGGGGAAGATACAAAGCATATTCTTCAGCAAATAGAAGATTTCGATGGGTATTTATGTCCACCGACCATTGCGGCAGGTTTTCCTAATTGAAAATCATAGCCATTGCGGCAGTGGCCATCAAGGTGGCCTGGGTTCAGGCCAAGGCGCCTGGCGTCTCCAGCAAAAAAACTGAACAAAATAGCAGTTCAGTGGTTGGATTTCAACCACTAAACCACCATAAGCTTAAAACGTAGAATGTTTCCCAACAAAAACCGAGTAGTGGGTTACTTGAAGAGGGCCCAACAACTTGTAGATGTTCAGACGCTGTACATCTCGGGGGGAGCGCCGCGGTTTTCTGGCTCGGCTGGTCCTCAAAGTCGGTCCACATGAAGTTCACCTCGGCATCGAACCCACCCAACTTCCATCGTGCGTGGCTCGTTTCGGTTGAGGCGCTTCATTCCCCCCGGTTTTAGGGTGGCAACTAACGGGATGCCAAAGGGACCTGCCGAGATCGAGTCCCTGGACGTTCGACACCAAGCCCACTGGTGTTCTCACCGGGAAAAGGCTCTCCCGTGGGTCGGCTGCCCTATCGAACTGAAGGACGAAGTCATGAAACCGGGTGGATGGGAGGAATGGAAAAAACGCCGCGTGGGTGAGCCAACTGCGATCTTCTTTGAGTCAGATTCAAGAGAAGCCAAGGGAAAAATGCCAATTTGCGGGCTCCCCCCCGTTGTCAAGACGCGGTCCGGTCAGGCACAGCTTTGAAGTTGGCATCACCTCGTCCAATCTGACTCGGACTGCAGAGTGGAATATCTCCGCGTAAACCGACCCCGTTTTCACACATACCCAAGTCTCTTCCAGCCCTTCATGCGGAAACAGATTTGTTTCTTTGTCTGGCGCAAAACACACCAGTAGTCCTAGCTGAGACTAGTGACCAAGCCGTAACCCTGCTGCTTCTTTTCAAGCTCAATTCGGCCAAAGGCCCAGCCCACACACACCTCACACACCTCACACCTCACACCCCAGCCTCGCCTCGCCACAAGCCACGTCCCCACCTCCCCGCCTCCCCACCATTCCCCACCGGACCCCCCCCACCTCTCCCCACACCCAGGCGCGAAGGGGCAGGTGCCCTGCTTCACCGCGGGCGGGGCCCGCCACAGCCGCTCCTCGAGGCTGCTTGGTCCAGGGGCCGGGACCGAGCCAACTCAAGCCCCTGGATTTGGCTGTGGGTCAGAAATGATTCGTACCCGAAATGGGTTGCCCTGGCAACATGGAGCCAGAGGCTAAAACATGCGGTTTTCCTGGTTTGGAGTACGGAAAGCGGAAAGCCAAGGGGTCACATCCCGCATACCCCAATACTTGGTTGACGTTAAAATAGGGGAGCAAAAAATCTGACAAACATAGCAGTTCAGTGATTGGAGTTCAACCACTAAACCACAACAAGCAAAAATGAAAAATGTGTCCCAACAATAACCCAGTATCACTTTGGGGGGTTCACTTGGCCACTCACAGAACGGAAAGTATCGCAGAAAGTACAACGTTGAAATCACATGACACTGCAAGTGGATTCTAAAAGTGGCAGGCGCACCAATCAAAACTTGGATTCCCTTGACTCCTTTGGCAGAAAGGCTTTTCACAAAGTGGCCGCAGCCCAAAAAACTAACCTGTGTTCCCTCTCCTTCACCAAGTGGTGCACCGCCAGAGCAGCGCCCACGTAGCTGAGGCCTCCAACGAAGCAGACGCATCGCTCGAGCGCTTTCTGATGCGCAGCGAGGGGTCCTTGTGATACTACTTTTCATACAGAACATGGCCCTCAAACCCTGTTTCCCACAACCATGGTCTGAACAGCTCAAGTGGGTGGCTGTTTGGGGGCGAGCGATAAACGTTGACCCGTTCTGCAAATATGAAGGAGGATAAAAGTCTTACTCTAACCCTAGTTGTTGTGCTTGAAACAAAAGACTGGAAGAACCCAGAACACGTCAGAGCCGTCGGAAAGCGAGTGAGCAGGTTATGTCCCAAAGGGAGCCATGGATTCGGTACACAACACGTTTGGGTGTGCTGTGTCTTGGAGCGCACTGTTGTGGTGGCTCTAAAGGGAAACCAACAGGAAAACGCCTTTGTCAGGGTCGCCCCTATTTTTACAAGCACCCATGTGAATGTGCAAAAACTCCAATTGTTCCTAAAGGCCCCAACAGTGTTGTCTGTTCAAGAGGACATGGGAGAGTGGGGCCCGTTCTCCTGGTTTTGTGGGTGACTCTGGGTTGTCATCCCTTCTCACCCTCCCCAAACCAACAGTAGACTACCACTAATACTGTCAAAGGTGCATATATTCATCATATTGAAGGCATGCGGTAATTATGACACACGTTTAAATCAACTGATTTAGCCCAAATTCTCAGTACTGATGAACATTTTAAAATATCTGTCAGTTGACAGCAGCCGCTTTGTTGAATCAAGTGGGCACAATTGCGTGGTCCGACAGACACCGCAAGTCTAGGACAATTGTCCCGCAATTCATCTTCCACTCAAGGCAATAGGGGGTCGCATCAAACAGGACCAGTGTCAAGTTCAGCAGATAGTTGCATCTGCAACCTTCGCCAGGATGCAAAGTCAAGCAAGTGAGAAGAGTAACAGGGATCCTTACATTATACACCTGAGCATTGCCTTGTACATGGTGGTTTCCCTTTATTTTGGTGGAAAAAGCCATGTTTGAAATGGGCAAAATGTATCTTTTAAGGAGCCCTGAGTAAGATTCATAATTTAGCACAGCGGCTCGGACTCCAACAAAAGCCCTGATGTGGCGTATCCTGCAGACTCAACGCAGCAGTGCCCGTTGCACGCAATGCCCGCCTTGGGCAGGTACGTCCAAGCGTCCTTGCAGAATTCATATGCCGGTTCCATTAATCTTAGCTTCAAATTAACCCAAGGAACCTTACTCATTGGAGAAGGTTCCCTTTGAGGAAGCGAATGATCAAAGAAAGACAACCGGGGGGTCCTCTGACTAGCAGGCTCCTCTTATCAAATCGAAGTGAACAGCAATGTATCGGTCGGGGATTCGCAATCTGCCGGCCAGAAATCGCACAAAACCAGGGAAGTGGAAGGCAAACCAAAAACAGCTTTTCTGGGATTCGACTCCCTTGGCTTACCTACAAAACCAGGGAAGTGGAATGCAAACCCAAAAAAGCTTTTCTGGGATTCGACTCCCTTGGCTTACCTACAAAACCAGGGAAGTGGAAGGCAAACCAAAAAAAGCTTTTCTGGGATTCAACTCCCTTGGCTTACCTTCAAAACCAGGGAAGTGAAAGGCAAATCAAAAACACTGTCTGGGATTCGACTCCCTTGGCTTACCTACAAAACCAGGGAAGTGGAAGGCAAACCAAAAAAAGCTTTTCTGGGATTCGACTCCCTTGGCTTACCTTCAAAACCAGGGAAGTGGAAGGCAAACCAACAAAAAGCTTGTCTGGGATTCGACTCCCTTGGCTTACCTACAAAACCAGGGAAGTGAAAGGCAAACCAAAAAACACTTTTCTGGGATTCGACTCCCTTGGCTTACCTTCAAAACCAGGGAAGTGGAAGGCAAACCAAAAAAAGCTTTTCTGGTATTCGACTCCCTTGGCTTACCTTCAAAACCAGGGAAGTGGAAGGCAAACCAAAAAAAGCTTTTCTGGGATTCGACTCCCTTGGCTTACCTACAAAACCAGGGAAGTGGAATGCAAACCCAAAAAAGCTTTTCTGGGATTCGACTCCCTTGGCTTACCTACAAAACCAGGGAAGTGGAAGGCAAACCAAAAAAAGCTTTTCTGGGATTCGACTCCCTTGGCTTACCTTCAAAACCAGGGAAGTGGAAGGCAAACCCAAAAACAGCTTTGCTGCGATTCCAAGGGGCGGTAGTCTGTGAAGAGACCCACCATGTCGCTCTCCATGGGCTCGTCTCGCTGCGGCACGATCTGAGCGTCTGACCCAAGGACCCCACCAGGCGGCGTATTTTTGGTTGTTACTGCGCCCGTTTCCCTTTCACCTACCACTGCCTGAAGGTGACTTTGATGTTGCCAGGAAGCCTAGCTGGTGGTTGGAAGGGGGCATCCAACATTGATAAAGAGGGAGCTAGGGAGCTACCAAGAGTTCTGGTCAGGGACAGGGCACATTCTTGATGACAGTCTAGGTCCCCAAGCTAGGACCCCATTCTAGTAGATTAGGCCCTGCTCTTGGCCCATATTTGGGCTCCCCCCCCAAAAAACAATATGTTCTCAGAGTCAGCTCTGCTCAAAGGGGTCCGAATGCTGCGTGTTCGTTGAGGGCCACTTTTCAGCTTGCGAACCGAATGGAAAACCGAAGCCAAAAATTGGGTGTGCAAATCCATATGTTGACAAATACCCACTACTCCAAATCCCCACCTTGCTGAAGAGTATGATGCCAGCCCTGACCAAAAAAAAACGGCAGTATAGGGCGGGCTCCCAACACACAGCGGGTATGCTGAGTAGCGGGTCTGAGGTTCGTGTTTTGTCATCCACACTAGTCTGTTCACAGTAGTATGAGGGGATAAATGATGAAACCAAGTACTCGGGTCTTCGGCCAAGTTGATAAGCTTAGAACCCGCGTATAAGTTTTCGTGGATGTGGGCTTAACCTTGTTGCTAGGGGGAAGGAACCGCACCCACCACATACCTGTCCTAACAGGAAAATAAACAAAAACAGGGACGCCACCTGCATTGAAACTCCTCTCTTCCCTGTCGTATTTGCTTCACCCGTTGTCCTACGATGCATCCGAAAAGCATCCACCACAAGCAGATCCCGTTCCGTTTGTGATTCAAGGATTGCCCTGAATCGATCCAGGGCAACAAACACAGGCCCTGCAAGCGCATGGGAGAACTGCGGCTATGAAATTCCTGGCACATGCGCAAGGGAAGGGGGTAAAACATCAGATGTGGTTCTGCTTCATACTTAGTCAGCTCGAAAGAAAAAATGTTCCTGGCAGCACTTGCCTTATGGCTTCCAAGCGGCGACCTGGATGGTCTGAGACGCCTGGCGAGCGAGAGCAAAGGGATGGAAACGTGCGCGCGCAAGCCTTTACACATCGCCCAAAAGGAGACTCACTCTTTATCACTCTTTATGGAACCCTGGATGAAACCCTTCCCAACTGGTTCCTGATTTTGTGGTGTTCAAGGGAAGCCAGAAGGAAAACCACTTGTTTTGGGGTCCATAACTCCATGTGTATAGTTATTATATATGTTTCTGTTCTACAGGGAACCTCGTTTCAACCGACCTCGAAAATGGCCCTGAGTCCTTTCGAGCCCTGCCTGGCCATGTAGCTTTGCCATGGAGACAGCCACCGCTGTAAGCCTCAATGCAAATGGTGGCACAGTTTCTCTAAACTTGGGGTGGGTGTTCTGATGGTTTATACTTTGTTTGCTTACTTCTTTTTACTGGCTGGGGGGGGGAGGGATGTTGATGTCTTTTCTACTGATGGGAGGGATTTTGATGCTTTTGCACAAACCGACAGTTTCTTTGTAACAAAACTGGTTGCGAAAGCCGCATCCTTCTCGAGCAGCCATGTATCCTGAAAGCGCGAACCTGAACTCCGAGCCTCGCGGAGAAAAGAACGGCTCGTCTCAGTTCGCCTGCAGTAGGTCTTCCTTCGAATTGTCGATTCGGGGTTCTTCCACCTGCATCAATAGAGGGTGTTCCCCCCGAAAAGCTAGGGACTCCGTCTTAAAAGGGACACCCGTGGTTTGTTGCTCCTGGGTGTTGCGAGATCCCTAGATCGCCCGCCAAGAAACTTGGGTATGTGCCAAAATCGAATCTCCCAAACAACTCCGGGGTACACCAAACCTGCAAAAAATCGGATTCTGCTTCGTAGTTCACCTTTTGGCTTCCCTTGCAACCAACCGTAAAAAGGGAACCTCACAAGAACCACACCCGCCGATGCCGGCTACCCAAGCAGCATGAGGATGTCATCCGCCACAGCCAGCTTCCGGGCAGTGTGCTTCAGAAACCCGACCTGCGAATTCCCGGGCCCAAACCCACCCGACATCTGTGGGTGTGGTGCCCCTTTTTTGGTGGTTTGAAAGGGACACCCAAAGGACAACCACATACTTTTGTTCTTTTTTCGGGGGGGGGGGGGGGAGGGGGTTGGTGGTTTGCAAGGGAAACCAAAAGGAAAGCCACAAATTTGGGGGGGGGGGGGGGTTTAAGGTCCCCTTAAAAACAGACCCACCCCTGTTCGAACTCTGTTTCATACCCGTCCACGCTGCCTTGGCTCCCATCTAAAGGAAAATGGTTCAAAACCGGCCCCCAGTCAGGTTCCCTGTTAGTGGATGGGATTGTAGTCAACCTGAAAATATAAACAACTTTCTGAGACCCAAGGTTCGAATCGCACAGCCAACGACCGGTATGCTCTGGGAAGTGAGCAAAGGGGAAATCAATCGGGGCTCGGAGCATTGCTTTAAATCCACAGCTGAAATAGATGAAACTCTTCCCAACTGGTGCCTCTCTTTTTTCACCAACCCCATTGCCAGACCAATCCCAACTGGCGCCTCATGTTGTAACTCCGCGTCCCTCATAAAGGGTAGCTTGGAGCCCATTGGTTTGGAGGTGTTCCCGGGGGTAGCTTCCCATGCCGTAACCATCTGCCTCGTGCCAATCCCAACCCAACGCTTGCAACATCAAACCACTGGAGTTCCTTGGCCCATCTCGGAAAACACAAACAGAAGCCCGAGTTTCAGATCCTGGTCCATACTCGCAAACACTGTTTCCTGGTTGGTGAAAAAGAAAATGGAGGAGAGCCCGTGTGTACTTTTGACAGTGTTGAGCCAAAACCTGAAATCTGTAGTTTCTCTCTCCCCCCCCACCACTTGAAATTTGTACACTCTTTCCTCTTCACCCCCCCCGTGCACCTCGGACATGTACAACCAAAAGTCGCGTACATTTACGTACCCCCACCCCTCTGTACATTGAGGAAGGGGGAGGTAATCCCGAGCAATGGGAATCCCGAATTAATATACCGCTGTTTGATTTTGATCGGGGGGTGTCCCACTTTTCTGGGGGTTCATCAACTTTGGAGAACTGCTTGTCATAGGATGGGTTATACTTGGATCTGGGTCAACACTTGAAAGGGTGATTGAGTGCAACAGTGGATGAGCAAACAACCCAAGAAGGCCTAGTTGCCATGCTTAAGGTGTCCCCAGTCATCTCAACAAATCCCTTCGTGGTTTGGATTGGTGGTGGGATTTATATTGCATCCCGGAACTCCCAGGATTTACGCGACAAAAGTTGATCAATTCACTGGCGCCTTCGTAAAATCGCTCACTTTTGGAGGCTCCAAAAAGGGCAACGGCTCGGAACCACCCCCCCCCCCCCTCCCAACCGAACCGAACCGTTCGGCCCTGCCAAAGCCGAGCCCTCGAAAAACCGAAACGAACCAAGAACCAAACCGCTTCCGCCTGGGGAGGGGTCATGGCCAGCATCTCCGCCCGCACATTGGCGGTGTAGGAGGACTTGTCCAGGTGGGCAGGAGTCCTCAGAGAGAGGGCTCGCCAGACGGTCAGAGCCGGGAAAGAGTTCGGGTCGAAAAATCCAAATTCCGATGGCGAGCATTTTCCTCGAAGGGTTTTTAGGAGAACCAAAGGTCTACCTCCCACGCTCTCGGGCTGATCATCGAACGGGTCAGTAGATATTATTTTTGTTGTAGTCTATTTTGGTAGGGGAACCTTCCCAACCAAAAAAGAAACGGTAAAAGGGCACCTAGCTGCAAAACCTAGATGACAGGGATCTTAGTTTCCTGCTGGCAATTTGCCGCTGGTATCCCATGGGCTTCAGCCACTTTGGGAGGTGCCAAAGACGAATATGGAGGACACCCAAAGCATGAAACTGGCGGTTTAGTTTTCAATCGGGTCCCGTCCCCTTTTAGGGTTTTTTAACCTGATGATAATTCTGCTAACGTCGGATTCATCCGGAGGACAGAATCCGAAAAAAGGGGTGGTTCCTGTGTTGGTAGGGAAGTGACCCCTATGCCTGTTTGCAACCGCTGATCATGGCGCACCAGCAAGGTACGAGTACCGCTAAAATGAAGTGGCCAAGGAAGCCGTGTCATGGGTCCAAGAAGTCATTATGAGTTCGTTTCTTTCTGGAAATGTCCTGCACCAAATCGACCACAAGGTGAATTTCCAGATAAACTGACAAAGTTGCCAAACAGACACGTCCCGCCATGTTGAAAATGTCCCTCCAATCCCAAATTGGTACCTGATTCTTTCATCTGGAAACGTCCACCAACCTGTTAATGTCGTTTTCGCGCCACGCCAACTGTTGTCGGGCACCACGACACTTGCGGACCTGCGTCGAGTTGAAAACCTTTCGTACCGGAAAACCGGCCTTCCAAGGTACGGCCAATCATCGATATTCCCTTCGGCCCCCAGTTTTGACCAAGGCCAACTTTTCCCGTTCGGTGCTTGGAATATCGAATATCTGCTTCACGTGTCTTTCTTTTCAATGGTCATTTCATGTATCACTGACCTGTTGATCGACCCCTCATGCAAAACCCCCCCCCCCCCCCCCGCATCCGCATGGAGACGTGTTTTGCGCGGCTCGGGTGTCCAAATCGCTGCCTTGAAGGCTGACCCGAGAAAAAAGAGAAGCACCCCGGTTCGGGGTGCCCCATTCTGCGTTTGTTTGGCTTGTGGGTCAGAAGGTAGGTACCCAAAAGGGCTTGCCCTGGCAAATGGAAACAAGCACAAAAAGATGTGTAACCCTTGAAAACCCGAGCTCTTTCATGTTGCGCCTCCATATTTCATCCACCCCAAAGAAAAAACAAGCTTTGACCGGCGATCACAGAAAAAGATGCCAGTGCACTTATATGTTTCCGACCGCTAGTGCACCAAGTTTCTGCTGAGCAGAACCGACCCCCCACACCCTCAGCAGGCCCCCTCCCCCCCCCCCCCGCGAAAAACGCGAGCCACCCCCCCCCCCCCAACCCCACCAACAACCCCCCCAACAACCCCCCATGCCCCCACAGCCCCACCGCCGCCCCGTCGCATGGATGGAACCGGGCGGCACGGCGTCGGCCAAGCGGTGGTCCCCCTCCACGGTGCGGTGGATCCGCGGCAGCAGCGCTGCGAAGGCGCTGGGCAAGGGAGGCAGCGCCTCGAGGGTCCGAGCATCCCATCCGCAAATAGATCCAGCGAAAATGGTCGCTCGCTTTTCTCGTGCTTTTTTATGTTTGTTTTTCTCTCAAAAAAAAAGAACGGGTAGCCTCCCTCCCACTTTTGTCCTGGTGGTGTCCTTTTGAAACCAAACAAGGGGACCCTCCAAAAAACACCTACCGTTCCTCCCACTAACATGGAGGATTTGTTCTTGTTGGTCGATCTTTTCATCGAAAAATAGTTTTCAGGGTACCGGCCGGAAGTGCAGCCATGCATTTTGGCCGGACGGTTATTGCGAAAATTTGTGGTTTTTTTTTTGGGGGGGGGCTACCCTCTCACCAAAGGGATTTGTTGTTTTAGATTTTTTAAATGGACCGTAGTTTCCCACTAGGATTCCAAAAGGGGATGGGTATCCTCCCACCAATTAACGTGGAACTTGACAGGGACCCGCCCCCATTAAAAGGAAATGGTCTTCCAGGACGCCCCTGTCAGGTTCCATGTTAGTTGGTGGGAGGGTACCCTGTTTCTCGGTTAGGAAAACCAACAGGTTTCGACCACCCAAAATAGGCAAAACTTGAAGGCACATGGTCGCATTTGTTTTTGCAAGTAAGTCAACTTTACTCGAAAAAAAAAGGCTATGGCAAACGGTAAATTACAAAATTCCCTTACTGCAATATGGCTTTGTTTGTGTTCTTGAGCGTGCACGTTTTACCTTAAGGGAAGCCAAAAGGAATGACGTGAAGCCATGTTTGGGGGTCCCCCTTTGACACATCCCCATATGGGTGTTTTATTTTCAGGGCGCCCTGTTCAGGGTGAGTTAGGGAAACAAAAAGGAGACCGCCCCAAACGGGTGGGCCCCTCATCTTGAGAAAGATCCATAGGGAACTTGGGTGCTAAGTTCCCCTAAAGGGAGGTGGAAACCATAACATTTTTCAATTTGGCAATGCAATATTCACACTTGGCTATAAAATTTAATTGGGAGCCATGCCACAAGCGGTTGGTGGACATGAATCCCCAAATATTGTCCACCAAATTCAACACCTCTAAAACGTCTGTCTGTTTCCAAAACCCGACCTGTTTGTTTCGGACGAGGGACAAATGAAGGCCAAAATATGCGCAGGGGTCGTAGCCCGAGTCTTTCTTCGGGTGGTTTGGGTTTGAGCGTCAGGTGCTTGAAATCATCCCAAAGGGGGTTCCGCCTTTTTGAGTCACCGTAGAAACAAGGGGGGGACGGGCGCAACACAAGCATTCAAGCATCAACTCAGTGCCCATTCAAGCCATGAACATGGGCTTTTATCAGAATCACATTGGACATGGTTATCACCGACTTCTAACATGGAACCTGATCGAGGGGTCCTGGAACACTATTGACGCACCCTCTGGTGAGGTCCTTGTTTGTGCACAGGAGGGTACCATGATTTTAAGTCCCCAAGGTCCGTGATTTGCCCTTCCCGACATTTGGAGCCTATTTCGACAAACACCCTTTGGACATTCAGCTCAATGCACGCGGAAAGCCGCGATTGACCAAACAGTTTGCCACTGAAATGGCCCAACCTTTCCAAGTAAAGTGAGGGCCGAAGCCATGGACTTGATCAAAAGCTCCGAACATAGGATGACCCTTGCAAAACCTCTAGAAACATATGACATTTCACCAACTGGGAAAGTTATGGTCATTTGAGGGTCCACTAGAAAGATATTTGATATTCCAACCAACTGGGAAATGTCACCCAAGGTCAAAAGTTGGGGCCGAAGGGAGCATTGATCAACCTCCATGCCCCCGAACGAAGCCACGCCTCCTGGGCGATGATGGAGCCCAGGTCCGACAGAAGCGGGACGATGCAGAAGCCATCGCTGAACCTCTCACAAGGAGAACCCGCACCCCCCACCCTACAGCCCCTGCATGGGTCTGTGTGTCAAAAGTTGGGGAACCCCTCAAGATGAGTGGCTTTCCTTTGGTTTCCCTTTTTTTCCAAGCTGAAGGGTACCCTCAAAAAATACGCACACACAAATAAAATGCTGGCCCCCCTTTATTGTTGGGTAGTAGGTAAGGGGAAAGAAAAAGGAAACCAACCGGTTTAGGGATCGCTGAACCGGCCGAAGGCCTATATAAACAAATGAAGGTCGAAATAGCGCTGGTTCCCTTGCTTCTTGCTATCGGGATCATACATGAATGCGGATCATAACATGAATACCGAAGGCATGTTTCTTGTTAAAAGGGGCCTGACGGTCCTCCCAATATTGGTTGGTGAAAACCGGCAGCAAGTGGACAACTCTTTGGTCAGCTTTGTTCAACTTAAGGATGCTTGGATAGTGCCCGTGGGCGTGTGGGGTATTCGTTAATTCAAATTGCGTTATGATCTTCACGCTGTGTCTCTGACCACCCCAACCAGCAAGGGTGGTTTTGCTTCCCATCTCCAACCCGTTGAGGGATGTTTGGACAGCAAACCAAGTACCAAACATGAGACAAGCCTGCCGACGTGGTGTGCAAGAAATCAACACCAGTTGTCGTCTCTATTTCATGAGGATGCCATGCTTTGGGGGTCATGCCTGCCTGGCACGACAGGTTGGTTTGGCTGCAGTTCATGTGGGTGCACCTTGCCGCCAATCTCCCAACTCTCTCGGGGCAGGGGTTCTAAATTCTTTCGGACTGCTTAGGCCCCGTTGGGTCAAAAAAGATCCAACCCTGCCAAAAAAACAAGAGCATGTCTCCAAACTGGTTGCAACAAGGCTGCGGGTCAAACATAGGTTCCCGAAACGGCTTGCCCTAAATGGACACATGGACTAAAACAACCTGTGGTGCCCTGCTTGAATGTTGACCCATACCAAGCTCTCCTATCATGGGCCCCAGCGGCATGTGCGTCACCCGCATCTGCAGCACCAGGCCGGCCGCTTCCTCCGACTGGAACCTCGCCACCAGCAGCTGGAAGGGAGGCTCGAAGGGCTCCTTGACGTGTGCTGCGTGTGCAACCCGTGCGAGTGGACGGCCCAGGCCCGAGAATATGGGCCGCTGCGCTCTCTCATGTGCACGAAATCCGCAAAACGCCACCGATTGGAGAGGATGACACATGAATGAGGCAAAGCACATCACTTGTGCGAAGCGGATGTTGCGAACTTCCTTGGCCGTGCTCCAAGAAACCCTTCATACAGTCTCTGGGTCCATGATCCCTACCAGTTTCACAACCAACCCCCGGGAAAAAAAACTCACCTCCGATCGAGTGGGCTGGCCAAAGAAAGTACCCAAACGTCCGGTTTGTGCCACTGACATGGTCTTCCCAAAAAGTGACGACAAGTCCATGAACTCAGGAAGTGAGAACCCATGGCGAACAAGTTTTCTGTTTTGTTGGGCCGGAAGTGAGACCCCATGGAGAACATGTTTGTTCCAAAAGTCCAGTGTGTGTTGTGCTGAGCCCGCTTGCGGCAAAGTAGCTCAAGCCATGGCTGTTCTCTTCCGACTTTCTGAATCAGGACATTGCCCAAAGCCCACAGAATCGGGTGTTGGCTTCAAGAAACCAAAGATGCGAGGACAATTGAGGGAGCAGCCTTTGGAAATGTGACTCTTGTGTGTGTGGACCTTCTTGGCATGCAAGGTACAGGAGCGTGTACTGATCAATGGAAATTGTTCTGGAATTTCTGAAACAAGTTCAGGCCCAAGTTCCAGCCAAACTGCCGTCCTGTGGGTGTTTCATCACTCAACTGGCAAGCTTGGAGCATCATTGAAGCAAGTAGCAGCTTTTTCAGCCTGCAAATCCAAATTGCTTGTTTTGAGAAACTTTCATCTGAAGCTTTTGGTCTGCTCTCAGGCATGAAACTCCAGAGAGTAATTGGGAGCCCAACTGGACTCGCTTTTTCTGTGCTGGGTGAAACAAATGGGAGAATCATCAATCCGCCGCTTTTCCCATGCCTTGCAATGCTTGATGTTGTTCTCCGCCGCCTCCTTGCTGTCGGCAGTCCCCAGCTGGATGATGACCTTGCCCACCTCCGACTAAATGTTCAGATGATGTCGAGACATGTCGAGACATGTCGAGACCCCCAAAAAAGATAACTACCCAAAACCAATCAAACAAAAAACCACCATCGCCTTTTCTTAAACCCAAAAGGCAACCAAAGCGACCCCGAGCTTCGGCGTTCCAGCGACCGAACCCTCGTTGGCGCCTGCGGGGCCTCGGTCTTGACGCGGGGCCAGGCCGCCTTCATGGCCCAGGTGGCCAGGTCCAGCACTGGCCGCAGCGCCGCCGCCGCCTCAGCTCGGAGTTTTTGGTGGCCTGAGACATTCAAAGCTCTTCCAACCTGGATCGCCAGCTGCTTTGCTCCATCTACTTTACCCCAAAAACCACCAACAGTGACTGAAGAAAGCAGCAACTTGGCTATCTTGGTATGTTTTTTTAAAGGGAGGAAGGGGGGGGAAGAGCCCGCCCGATTCTTTGAATTGATTAAAATGAGTGTTGTTGTTGTTGTTGTTGTTGTTGTTGTTGTTGTTGTTGTTGTTGTTGTTGTTGTTGTTGTTGTTGTTGTTGTTGTTGTCGTT
>CAUJNA010003356.1:0-65000 GCA_963377175.1 Effrenium voratum
TTGGGCCAACCTTTTTGAATATTCTGGGTTGAAACCTCTACAGACGATTTCCTGCGGTCAGGTTCACGACGGAGGGTGCAGCTCAAAGGTTTCTGAATGTCGGAAACCAGATAGAGAAGTGAGTCATCTCTTGGCTTTGATCCGCATATTGTGGATGGTTGCGAAATCCATTTCGCACCACCTCAGAATCCCCGGAATGATGATTCCCCTGTAAATACCAACAAAACAATGGGTTCTCATGATTTCAAAGGCAGGATTTTGTCCATCCTCTGTATTGTTGGGGGGCATCTTGCAACTACCCATTGGTCTAGAGAGAGGCCTCAGCAAACCCCTGTTCATACCCATGTTAAGGGGGGGGGGTTCTTGTAAGGCTGAAGGGACCCCCTGTTTGCTGTGTTGATACCCTCAGTAAGCACCTCCTGTTTTAGTCAGTACCATAAAGTTGGCATTTAGAGGGGTAAGTAAGCCCCATTTTCCGCGTACCCTTGTTAGATTGGGGTTTCCTACAAGGCCTGGGTACTCCACGCCCCCCCCCCCCCCCCCGTTTTAGGTTTGTTTGAAGGGAGGACACCCGCCATTTGTTTGCTCCAAGTCCCAATCTTGACACACCCAAATAAACTTGTCTTCAACTACAAACACCAACAAAATGTTGGTTTCCTTTTAGATGTCCCTTTACTGGCTTCCTGGGTTCCTGGACTTTACACTGTTGGGGTTTGGTTGCCATTTTAGTGGCTTATAAGACAAAAGTGTGGATAGTTTTTGGCCACCCCACTCGATCGGAAGTGATCCATCAAAAAACGAGGGAAGCAGGCCAGTGCCCGAAAGCACGTCAGTCATGACTGATCCACAGTTCGCCGCATTGGTGGACTTGGTCGTGCTCCCTTATCTTTGGTGGTGGAGGATTGATGCTCTTCTGTGCCAAGTTCACCTCCAACTTTGGGCGCCACGAGCAGCTCCATTCGCTCCTTGCTGTGGCGTCGGTCTTCGCCGTGCGAGCTCTCTGGTATCTCTTGATATCCCAACAGTGGAAAGCTAAACCTTGGTGCAGTTTGCTTGCCCAGAGGCTCCCGATGATTTTTGGGCCCTCAAACAGCCAAGTTTGAGAACCCCAAACACCTCAGCGGGGTGTCTAATGGAGGGGTCGGGTCTTCCATTGAATGCCCCAGGAGCCACCGGGTGGATGTTAGGACTGCGTTTTGACAACGAATGGGTTTCCCATTAAACCACTAAGAGTTACACACTTTGAGCAGGGGAGCAGAAAGCAACCGAGTAAATACACGGGGATGCTCGAGGATAGCGAGGGGTCTTGACAGCCAAGCTTAATGCTCCCACACACCTTGGTTCGCGCAGAAGTTGGGGGGTTCTGTGGTCGCCACTTTTAGGCTGGAGTAATTGAGGACCCCACAAAACTGCTGGTTCCATTTAGTCCAGGTTGGCGTCGTTTTCGTGTTTCCTTTAAAGCCCACCAAGAGGGGGGGGGTCCCCAAGCACCGAATTTCTAGATGTGGATGAATAAGAATAATATGAAGAAGAAGAACAAATAATAATAATAATAATAATATGAAGAAGAATAACAAATAATAATAATAATAATACTAACATGAAGAAGAATAACAAATAATAGTAATACTAACATGAAGAAGAATAACAAATAATAATACTAAAAATAATCATAAGAAGAAGAAATAATAATAATATGAAGAAGAACAAAAAATCAAAATAATAACATGAAGAAGAACAAATAATCAAAATAATATTATGAAGAAGAACAAATAATAATAATCACAAGAAGAAGAAGAACAGATAGTAATAAGAAGAAGAATAACAAATAATAATATTAATGATATGAAGAAGAATAACTAATCATAATAATAAGAGTAATCTGAAGAAGAACAAGTAATATGAAGAAGAAGAACACACAATAATAATAATCATATGAAGAATAAGAACAAATCATAATAATCAGAATAATATGAAGGAGACGAACAAAAAATAACAATATTATGAAGAAGAACAAATAATAGTAATATGAAGAAGAAGAACAAATAATAATAAGAATATGAAGAAGAACAAATAATAATAATATGAAGAAGAAGAACAAACAATAATAATAATAATAATAGTGGACTCCCCAAAAAAACTGCTGGTTCCATTTAGTTGTTCCTTCTTTATAGCCCACCAGGTTGGCGTCGTTTTCGTGTTTCCTTTAAAGCCCACCAAGAGGGGGTCCCCAAGCACCGAATTTCTAGATGTGGATGAATAATAATAATATGAAGAAGAAGAACAAATAATAATAATAATATGAAGAAGAATAACAAATAATAATAATAACAATACTAACATGAAGAAGAATAACAAATAATAGTAATACTAACATGAAGAAGAATAACAAATAATAATACTAATAATAATCATAAGAAGAAGAAGAAATAATAATAATATGAAGAAGAACAAAAAATCAAAATAATAACATGAAGAAGAACAAATAATCAAAATAATATTATGAAGAAGAACAAATAATAATAATAATGAACAAATAATAATAATCACATGAAGAAGAACAGATAGTAATAAGAAGAAGAATAACAAATAATAATATTAATGATATGAAGAAGAATAACTAATCATAATAATAAGAGTAATATGAAGCAGAACAAGTAATATGAAGAAGAAGAACACACAATAATAATAATCATATGAAGAATAAGAACAAATCATAATAATCAGAATAATATGAAGGAGACAAACAAATAATAATAATATTATGAAGAAGAACAAATAATAGTAATATGAAGAAGAAGAACAAATAATAATAAGAATATGAAGAAGAACAAATAATAATAATATGAAGAAGAAGAACAAACAATAATAATAATAATAGTGGACTCCCCAAAAAAACTGCTGGTTCCATTTAGTTGTTCCTTCTTTATAGCCCACCAGGTTGGCGTCGTTTTCGTGTTTCCTTTAAAGCCCACCAAGAGGCTGGGTCCGCAAACACCTATATATATAAATAGAAATAATAACAGCAAGAAGAAGAACAAATAATAAGAATAATAATAATAATAAACATCACCCCAGACTGATCGCCACCCAAGGCTGGCTGACGGAATTCTCATGTCTCAGGCCAGTCCCGTGGTGCAGCTCCTTATCCAGGACTCCAACTGTTCAGCTTGCGGGGGGAGAGGGGGGGCTTCAGTTCCAGTGGCAGTTGTCCGTTTTTGAAAAAGAAGGTGGTCCTTCTGTTTTTGTTTCTTCTTCCTTTTTCTGTTTTTTGGAAACTTGGGGATCCGAGTTTCCATTGGTTACTCGGGGTTCTTTCCTGTGAATGGTGGTTTCCCTCAACATTACCGGCTATGAGCGGTAGCTGCCAGCATCGGGTTCGGATCCGGAGTTCCTCAGTCGGTATTTGATTGGCGTAAATGCATATATGAGCGAGAGAAATGAAACCCCAAAGACAAGTGTCCGAAACCTTCAGGAACGATATAGTGAAACCCCAAAAACGAGAACTTCCCAATCGAAATCGCCCAAAGTAGTCTTAGGTTTTGCCGCTCGCTCATATACTCCTCGGCAAAGTCACCCAGACCTACGGCGGGGAATTGGTTAAGTCAAGAAAAGATGCACTGGTTTCAAAAATTAAATTCGAGGTATTTGAAGCCAATTTCCGAGGTATCGCCCACAATACTTTGAAACTAGACCCACTTACCCCGAAACCAACACATCGGAGCCTAGAGCGCGAAACAAAAGGCAATGTTTGAGGGGGCGCCCCAGAGATGGCCAACGAGCCATGAGGATTGAATGTGGGGTACGGTTCATGTCGGAGGGGACGCCTTCGCGACTCACGAAATGTCCTCTTGGTTTTGTTGGGGGAAGGGAGGTTTTCCTTAGCGAGTTCATGGGCGGTGTGCAAACCGGCGTTTTGCCGGAGCTTTCAGGACTCCCAATGCTTCTGATGGGGAGGGAGTCCAAGCGTTGGTGTCCTTTCGGGTTCAATTTGGTTGAGATTTCATGAGCCGAGTATCCAGTTGATTTTCTTGGAAACCTCTCACTCTTGGCAATACCGTATGTCATTTTTGCCAGGGGACTTCGGCAATTGGCCGCTTCATTTTATCACCGCCATCGTCTCTTGCTTCAATCCTTAGATAAGATGGTTGCCTTCAGAACCGTTTCTTGTCTTAGGTTTCGGTTTCGTTTCCTTTTCACTCGCAACCAAAAGGACCCATCTGCGAAAGCGGGCAACAGCTTTGTTGTACGAGGGAACTCGGACATGTCCAATGATCTAGTCTATGGTCCTTGGATGCGCAAGGGACTTTTTAAGAACGTCTACCATGAGCTCACCGATCCGGGGGTACCCAGCCAAAGCGTCGGGGATCCAATGCTTATGTCAGATTTTCGACCTCTGGTAGAATTTGGGTTTTTGTTTGTTTGGGTCACCGGGTCACTGGTTCGGAGAAGGCCGACCGTGCTCCATGGCCTGTTTTCATGCTTTTGTTTGGGGCATGTAACGTTGCAGGGGATGGACTCCCCTGAAAATTCACATGTCTCCCAAGAACGGGCTGAAAACAAGCAGTTTCCTCCACGAATGATGATTTATGTGGTCATTTGTGAATGTTCAGGGCAGCAGGTGATTGTTTTTTTCCAGTTCAGTGGCCGTCCTCCTCTTGGGTTACGCAAGGTTTCCGCCATGGGATGTCACGGCGACTCAAGAAGCTCAGAATCCCAGATGTGAAGTTTGGATACCCACTGGATTCCAGTTTGCCACTTTTGGCTTCTTCTTTTTTTTGGGGGGGATTCCTATTGGACATGGAATCACTGGGATAGGCATCCGCCTGTGCAAAGACAACCAGACACAAGGAGTGGTTTTCCCTTTGTCAATTACCTGTCTCCTTCTGACTCTTGAAAGCTGAGGTTACCCAAAGGAAAGGGGTTATCCTATATATATAGGATAAGTGGTCGGAAGGGAGCCAACGAGCTGGGGCCCTCCCAAGATTTGCCAACCAGTGGTTGCCTTGAGCTGTCGATTGGACTTCGAATGGACATGAATTAGTCTCGACCTGCCTTCTGACTCGATGGAGTTACCGGTAAAAGGAAGGGGAGTCGTGGTCACCCAAATTTTTCATGAAGGCGTCAGAAGGCGACCCCAGGCCCCTTCAAACGAGCGCAGGAGCTCGTGCGCTTCAGCCCGGAGCACAAATCGCCGGGCCCTTGAAAGAAAGATTACATGGAAGTCGCTCACCCGCCAGAGACATGTGTTTTTTTCTTCTTTCTTCTCCAGTTGGTTGAAAAAGTCAAGGTTTGGTACCATCCTGCATATCTTGGCCATTTTCTAACATGTTTGCCAGGAAGGACTAAAGAATCCCAGGTGTGTTGTTAGACGTTGACCAAGTTTTCTGGAGGGGGGTCCCCTCTAGAATCCACTTCCGAACCAAAGAGTGTCAATCCTCTTTTTTTCCATCGTCACGGGGGGGTCTGGGATTCAAAGTTCGGTGGAAGTCTTGACTAATTTGGCCGTGAATCTGCGCAAACTACTATCAAATTGACGAGCTCAAAAAGCGGGTTGAGCCCCCCAAAAAGAACTCTGAAATTGGTGGCTGGTTGAGGTCTATGTTAATCCGTAAGAGATTCGTTCACGAGCTCTGCGATCCGCGGAGAAAACCAGCGAAACACCGGGACGAAGGTCCTTGTTTTCGGGGGTTTCCTGATTTCCAGTTTTGGAGTTGTAGCTATTTGGCCGGAGAAATCTTCTTGGGGAACAGCCTCAAAAGTGGTTGGTGGACACCAACTCCCCACTGCCAAGTCCCCACTTAGACTTCACGCCCAGGTTGACGCTTTCCAGAATTGGAAAACTCGGCGTTCCCTTCATGTTCCTTGCAAGCCGCCGAAAGTTCCTAACTTGATGAAACCTCCATGTATTTGGGATGGCCGGCCCCTTATCTAAGTTTGACATGTCACTGATTGCTTTGGCAGGCGCAACGCTGGGCATCGCTAGCCAAGTGTTGCACGGGACGAAGGAATCCACACACTGTCGTGGAACATGTTTTTTTTTGCGGCCAGTCTTTGGTTACATCAAGGGAGTGCCCCTTGAAGCTTGAGGTGATGAAGTAGACCTAGGACACTTTGGTATCGCAGAAAGGGTTACCCTCCCTCCCACTCACAGATCGCACCTGCGCGAGGTACCTGGAAGATCAATTTCCTCTTGAAGCGAGCCTCTGTGAGGTGCTATGTTATTTGGAGAGAGGGTAAGTTGCTTTTCACCCACCGAAAAGGTCACAACTCTCGCGTGCGCCGAGGCAATTTCTGGAATTTGTCACGGCTTGCCCGCGTCTTCCGCATGGAGGCCAGCGGGATGTGGAGTAAACACCCATGAAGATCCCTACTGTGGATGGACACAATCCTGCACCACTTTGAAATCATGGTTGAACCCATTGTTTGTTGGTATTTACAGGGGAATCATCATTCCAGGGATTCTGAGGTGGTGCAGGATTTTGTCCATCCACAGTATCATCTTGATCCCACGCAAGTTGTGACAAGCAAGGCTGCGGCTCAAAATATGTACCCGAAAGCAGAAAAAATGGAAACAACAACTAGCACCTGCGATTTTTTGTTCTTCTTCTTTTTCCCAGTCCACTAACCATTTAAGAACGCAACCACTGCAAATTGTTTGGGATCCAAAGTCTCTCCCCCGCCCCGTTTCCTCCCAAGGCATCTTAAGGAAGCTCATTTGGAGAAACAGGCTTGCTTTCCATGGCTGAAAGAGCTAGGCAGCAAGGGCTTATTGGCTTGTTTTTTCCGGGGTAAGGCACATGAGAAAGGGAACATCACCATCTTTGGGAACATCGCCGTCGAAAGGGAACATCGCCATTTTGCAACATTTTGTTGTCTACATTGTTTGGTTGAAACTTGGGAGTGAAGAATCCTGCCATTTGTCGCTGGGGACATTGATACCCTATGGTAATTATCGGCTTCACCCCCCTAGAATGCAAATCGATTCCTGTCATTTACACCAAGGTCCCCCAAACCCAAAATGATTCATGCCCAGTTCCTCTAAACACCCCCCAAATTTGGGTAGCTCTGGTGTGCTTGAATGACCGCCCACGTCAGGCAAGTGATTTAATATCCCTGGTCAACCAGCTTCCATGGGATTCATCCTGACTTGAGCTACTTCATCGGGGCTCAGGGGGGGGAGGGAGCAAGTGTTTTTTGTCTCAAACTCAGCGCTTTCCTGTTGGTTTCCCCATGAAGACGATGCCAAACAGGGGCATCAACGATGCCAAACAGGCCAAGACGATGCCAAACGACACACTCATACCAGCACCCTCTAAACTGGCCTGCTTTTGTCCAAACTCCCCTTGGCACGGCAGCCAAAAAACAGCTCATGGGACCCGGGCATGTCCAAACTCCCCTTCGAACCAAAAAAAACAAACCAACTTGTGTTTTTCTCCAAAGTCCGCCTACCAAACAAAGACTACTGCAACCAAACAAAAGCCAGTCACGTGGGCAGAACAAGTCACGAGAACAAGGTGAAAAATCCCATCTCAGTCCCGCAGCTGGCCCGCAGGCCTCGCCGCCGCGGAGATCGCTGTGGTGGCGCAGCCCAAGGCTCGGATTTTCGGGCGTGCGCGCGGGCCCCAAACCACCCTGGATCTCTCGGCGCGGAAACCCGGCAGTCCTGTTCCTGAGCTGTTTCTCGTTTTTTTGTTTGGTGTGTTTTTCCATTTGGTGTTTTCCCCAGCAGCTGAAAGCTTTGGGGTCTCAGCCCAGATAGGCTCCGGGGTGGTCTGGGGCGGCCCTGAGGTTTCACCAAAATTCCACCAGCGTAGGGTTCCACCGAGGTTCTGCGAGGGCTGCAGGGTGGTGTGAGCACTAAAAAGAGCACCGCCCGCATGCTGTTGGGGATATCACCTGAGCTTATTTCTTTGTTTTTTTCACGAGAAATGTTTTAGTTGGTTTTGCCGCGGGTTTAGCATTTGCTCAATGATATGTTGTGTTTCCCCATGTCTTTTTGTTAGTGAATCTATCACTCCACATGTGTTTTTCCAGGGGGCTTCAGCACATCCAAGAAGCCACTTGGAATTCGCTTGCTGTGTTTTTTTTCTCCCCAAGCGCTGGGTGTTGCTATGGGGTCAGCTGCTTTGAAGGGGTCCGAGACGGGTCCAGACGGGTTTTGGTTTTCGTCCGAAACGGGTGACGTCCGAAAGAGTCCCATGTCCAAACCCTCCCGGAGTTCAACTTCAATCTTTTTGGGAAGATCATTTGGCAGGGCTTCTCAAAAGATCTTCATTTTGAAACCATTTTAAACATGGCTTTTTCAACACCAAAATAAAGGGAAACCAACCTTGACAAGTTGCAATGTTCAGGTGTATAATGTAAGGATCCCTGTTTGGCCAAACAGTTTGGGGCAGTCCACTTGTTCCAAAATGACCACCTGGAATTTCCGAGTCCGGTGAGGGCAGGGAAATGGCTTCATGTTTGTATTTTTTGGTTTTAACATGACCATGTTGCCTCTTGCTCCGATGCCAAACTTTGAGGGAACCGATTTGCGTTCCTCTTGTTTGTTTCTCCTACAACCGACAATCTACCCGTAGAATGACTTGACTGATGTTCTGTTCAGTCCGATGCCTACCTGTGCGTTCGGTGTTGGGTGTGTATGTTGTTTTCATTGGGTTGGCCTTTCATGCTTTTACGCATGCGAACGTTGGAGTGTGTTTGCACTTCGAGACTCACCCGGGACAGACATGTGTGTTTTTAGGTTTTCAAGAAAAACACATTCTGACTGTTGCACATGTGTTGTTTGCCCAACCTAGATTTTCAAGATGCGCGATTGACTCTACTACGGTTGCTTATTCGAAAGGAACCATGCTTCTGCTTGGCAGCTGGTTTCCCCTAAAGCCTTTGCATGCTGCCCGGCTGGATGCTAGACTTTCCCAGAACTGGCGACGAAGGCGAGCTGTAAGATGGCTCCACCCCAAAGCACTGGGAGGGTCAGCCAGCCACGTAGCCACCGCAGGTGGCTTGGGTCGAAACCCGTCTTAGATCCGAAACCCGCATCCAGGGCAAGCTTCCACGTGCTCATACCTGCACCAATGAGCCGACTCCTGAGCGTTTTTTTTTCGCCAGATTTTGCTCCGCGGGTTTCGTTTTCACGGAGACCATTTTAGGTCCCCAAGTAGTGCCCTTTTACCCTTTGTTTTGGGGGAGGGTTCCCCCACTAAAATAGACTACAGAAAAAGTGGTACCCTTATTCTATCCTCTCTGCTTGGGAACCAGCCACCTATCCATTTTCGTGGCAAGAAACAAGAGCATGGACTTAACTTTTCTTGGGCAATCCAGGAAGTGAGCTTGGCAAGGGCTTGCGTTTTCAGCTTGGGAAGGGACCTGAGGTGTAGATTAATCTGACGGGGATCTTGAACCAAGGTGATATAGGGCCCCAGGCCACACGGCTTGTGCTGGTGAGATGTTCGGTGGTGCCTTTCCCCTGCTACGTGAAACACTTGAGCAGCCTTGAGTTTCGCTGGTGTGCGCTTTGCGGCTTCCAGACGTTGGCAAAAGTGCCACAAAGATTCAAGGGTTTAGGGTTTAGTGTTGAGGGCCTAGAGGGTATACCAAGCCGGCGGACGGCGACAATCGTGTTCAACTCTGGAACTGTTTGTGATGCTGGATCGGCGCCGTGCTCTCCGTAGCGACGGCGAGCATTTTTGCCCAGATCTACTCCTTTGGGGGTTAGGGTTCAAGCAAAGCCTCGGGTCTGCATCTCCCCCTCGCGCGCAGCGCCAACCACAGAACAGCGAGGGGCGAAGGGCAGAAACAAACAGCGCGAGGCGCATGCCTCAGAACGGGCTGCTTTCCTTGTTGGCTTCCGTTTGGCTTCTTGTTTGATGGGAGAGGAAGTCACCGTTGAGCAGTTTTTTTTTTTTTTTTTTTTTAAATGGGAGGACGATTTATTGGGGCAGTGCACGAAACCAGATCATGGGAGCGAGCCTGACCTCCAGCAATCCTGGGTGTTGACATGCGATTGCTGGTGGAAGGCTACTGTCCTTTTGGGCGGACGCCATTTTTGAAAGAGCCATCAAGCGAGCCCAAGACCGAAGGTGTCCAGAGTGTGTCCAGGGATTTGTAGGAGACCGCCTCCCAGGTTGCGCCGCGGTGACCAAGTCAACATTCCGTTTGGTGTCCCGCGAAACATAGTCAAACCCCAAGAGGTCCCTTACAGACCCTCTTCGGCATGCATTTTGACGGCGAAGCCGAGGTTGCAGCTTCCTAGCTATGACTCTGTGGAGGACCGTGCGCAAAAAACTTTGCAAGAGGGTCTGCTATTTGGTTTGCAAATTGAGCAAACAACTCTAGTCACGGTAGAATGTAGCGACATGAACGGGTAAGGAAGGAGGGGTGCACTGAAAGATTGAAAGGAGCAATCCAAAGAAATGGACCATCTCGAGGCTCCAAACGACCCCAGAAATGCAATCAGGACAGCAAGCCAAGTTTTGCAGGGAAGCCACCCCCAGAGTTAAATTTGTGACCTCTTACACACCCCCACCCTGAGAATCCACAAGAGAGCCTGGAATCTCCATGACACTTACATGACACGGGGTCATGGCCCCAATTTGCTTGACACAAATTTTCAGAGTTGCACACATTTCAATGGATGCGTGCCGTGTTTTGGATGCAGCACATCTATGTGTGGCCCATTACAGAGCTTGCGCAAACCGCAAGTCTTCAAAAATCCAAGGCGCCGACCGTTTTCTTGAGCCACACCCATGTCCTTTCCCAAGCCAGGCCATGTTTCGACTCGCAAGGAGCTCTCGGCAAAGCTTTTCGAGGCTATGGGAAGTGCCTGCGGCCTCGGATCGTGGGTTTCTCCCTGGGCCCTCTCCCTAAAAGAACAAGTCATATGTTTCAAAAAGCGGATTCCTTCTGGGTTTCCGTCAAAACCAGCAGCTCAAACTGCGTGAAACTTCCTGCGTGTCCATGGCACTTTCCGTGGTTCCCAGCCATCCGGTTCCTTAGCTGTTTAATATGTTTTTAGAGCATTTAACCCAAAAGTTAGGCTTTTAGCAGATCTGACAGCCCAGTTTTGGAAACCATGACTTTCGCTGGGGAGTGGCGCTTGCCGCTCGCATGTTGTCGATTGCTACAGAGCCCACGAAGCATTTGGACTTCTTTTGTCATGTCCGTGGTTGGTAGATAGCTCATCCCGGTCTTCCGGCGGTTCATCCATCACTGGTGCAAAGTAGTTGGTTGTCCATCCACAGTACTCCCCCGTTGATTGGTGAAAAAGAAGTTCCATGGCCGGTAAGAGACCGTGTCTGAACATGTTGATGTCTAGGTTTCTCAGTACCCTTTTATCATGTGGGGGAGGGTTCCCCTACTAAAATCGATTACAGAAGAAGTTGGTACCCTTATTCTAACCTCTCTACGGTGGAGGACCTAGTCATTGGTTGTTTCCATTGAATATTTTTCTTAGCAACGGAATCTGCCACACGGTATCAAGGCAAAGGTGGAGCTAGAACACGGCAAAACTGCGTTGCTTGGAGGGCAACACAAGTTTTTAAGCTTGTGCCTCAAAACACGTGTGTGGGTTTCCTTCCACGGGAACAGGGGAGCGCGTTAGAAAAGAGACATCTCCACGTGTCACTGAAGCAGAACCTAATACCTTGTAGTTGCATTCGATTTATTCAGCTAGGTGCTGTTTTGCACAGACCAAACCCTGCGTCCACTTCAGATTGGAGTGTTTCCACTTGAGGCTTGGGCAAGGCAGCAGGACTTTGGATTTTTCTTGAAACTTTCCACCCCAACCCCCAACCCCCAACCACCCAACCACTCTAACTCCACCCTCTAACCCCACCTCCCCACAATCTCACCCCACCTCTCCACCCTCTAACCCCACCTCTCCACCCTAACTCCACCTCTCCACCTACTCCAATTTGAATGCCCGATGCTGCTCCTCAAGCCTTGAGACCAGGACACAAAGGCCCCAAAGCAGGCTATAAAGGAACCACAGAATGGATATGGGATGCTTGTCTTGGTTTGGAGTTGGTACCCTTTGTTTGGCGGTTTGAAATGGAAACCAAACCGACAAAAACACCATTTTGTTTTTTTGCGGTCCCTAATCGCAAAAAGATGCTCAGTGTCTGGATTTCACCCTCGGTACCGAAAGCCGCATTCTCGTAAGTTGCCCGGAAAGTCCACAAGCTGCACATGGTTCCTTCACAATGTTTTCTACGGCTCATGTGTTTGCAGCTTGTTTTGGAGGTATCCATGTTCACCATGCGACCACGTGGGGGCTTCCATTTGCTTAAGGATATTTTTTCCCCCTGATGGTTTTAAAGGGAATCTATCACTACTGGAAGCATTTATACTTTCCCAGGGGGCTTAAGCAAATGGAGGGGGGATTCTCTTCCAAGAGCACCCAGCAAGAAAGCAGGCCGAGAAAGTTTAAAGAAGGCAGCACTTGGGCTCTAACTCGGGGACTGTCAAAAGGAGAAAAATAATCGGGCCCCGAGAGTCAAAGGTCCTATCAGCCTTGCAATTTGACGGGCTATGGATGGATGGTCACCTGCAAGAGTCGGTGGAAATGAACTAGGTCCCCCAAGGTGTCCTTTTACCGTTTCGTTTCTGCGTTGCGAGGGTTCCCCTACTAAAATAGGCTGCAGAAAAACTTGGTAGCCTTAGTGGATGTTCGCAAATTCCAAGTGAAGCGTTCTACCCATGTGACGGTTGGCTCCTTTGCTCCGAAGTGCGCAGAGGCGGTCTTGGCACTTGTGACCCCTCTCGGCTTTGAACTGTTTGGCTCATTTCATAAATTGATCCCCAAAGATTTTGCCAGCCTAGGGGATTAACCACCA
The DNA here is from genome assembly GCA_963377175.1 of Effrenium voratum. NCBI lineage: Eukaryota > Dinophyceae > Suessiales > Symbiodiniaceae > Effrenium > Effrenium voratum. Next base: position 12,840 of record CAUJNA010003356.1, read on the forward strand.
ACCGGAAGTTTATGACGCCTTTGTTTGTTCCCAGGGATTTTTTGTTCCCCCCCCTACCAGCGTTGTTTTCCGCGCCTTGCGCATGTCCAAGGCTAGAGGCATGTACGAGTGACACGACCGTCTTGGGCTGCCGGGCGCTCAGAACGGTTCCTGTTTCGAGGCGGTGAGGTCACGGCGCTGCTGGCGAACGGGGTTTTGTTTTTTGGGCCTTTTCTCGCAAATGCGCAGGGGGTACCAGTTGAATCGACTTTTCACAGAACAGCCAGCAAACAAACAAAGAGCCAAAGAAGAAAAACACAAAAACGAGCAAGCAAAGAAATTCAAGCGGGGAGGTTTCCATGCGCCAGCCAGAGTTTCTCTGGCGGATTCAGAGCCGGTGTTCCTCGGTGAGAGGGAGCACTTTTTGGGCTGACTCATCCGCCAGAGTCACCGGTTGCCACACATCTGAGCGAATGGTCAAACTGGTTGGTTGCGTTGGTTTTTAGGAGGGCAACCCTCTCCTAAAATGCCCGCTGTGTGACTCTTTTTTTCCGTTGGATTCCTCAGAGAGATGTCCAATCCAAAGCATAAGAGAAAGGCGTTGCGTGTCTTACCTGCCGGCACAGAGGTGTGTTTCTAAAAGGTCAGATGCGATCACTTTCCCTCAAGTTTGAGATGAATGAACAAGCCGCTGACCTGGTCGATGGACTGTTGGTTCTTCCACGATGGCTACGCAGGCCTTGCCACAATCCACAGCAGGTAGGATCCCTTCCAAAACAGCCAGCCGGGCCTTTGACAAACAGATGATGGGTGCTGTCTCTCGCTGCACCATGTTTGCGTGCTTGTTAAAACACTCTTGGCTGGGTTGTACTCCAATAATCGGTCTTGGATGTATAGAGTGAAACGCAGAACCAGCAAGTTCAGTGCAACATGTTCATCGGAGCTTTTGCGGATGCGAGTGCACAAAAGCATGGCAAAAAACTCTTAGGCATTGCCTTTTGTCAGCTTCCTCCAATTGGTGGCTGGACTTGAGCCAAATCTCTTTGTGTTGTTTCATGGTAGTTTTTCTTTGATATTTGGTTTCCTTGAAACCAACCTACAAGGCTACCCTCGAAAAGCCGCGCATGTTTTTTGTGCGGTTGGTGTAGAGGAAACCAACAAAAGAGTGCATGTCCCATTTGCGTGGCTTCCTTTTTATATATCTACGTGTACACACACGCATCTGTTCGCCACTGACCTTCAGGGCCCATCTCCGTTTGGGGGAACGTATTTATAGGACACCACGCCATCCCTTGGCCGTCTAGGTACAGCGTGCCCAAGCCGCCGGGGAGCTCAGGGCACAAGCCAACGGGCAAAGTTCCCTATACCCTCTTTGGCTTCGGCCTTGCAAACTTCTGGCCGATGCCTCTGCCAAACTTAACTTTACAAAACACACACTGAGCACAAAGAAACACGGAAAGATATACGAGTCACGTCCTCAAAACCGGTTCGGGTAGATGAAGGTTTAGGCGGTTTCCGGAACAAGGAATTTCGGACAACCGTCATCATATGCAAAATGCCTCAAACGCCTCTGAAACGCCAAAACGCCGAACCAGAATGCCTAGGAAATCCTCGTTGGAATCTCCAGGGAATATTTTGCAGGTGAACAACCAAGAAATGCTTGGGGGAGCGGGCAGCCCTTGGTCTGGACATCACTTATAATTCACACCAGGTTTGGGTGATGACTCACATGGTTTCAGCTTTCTGGAAGATGAGACCGTCGAGGTATGGCCATTGTATACTCACTTTCCGGACTTTAAACTGTTTGGGCTTGGACCATTTTGGGTGGTACACAACATGTCCGGACATGTTTTTTGGCCAATCCACGCAGGAAGTGAGTGTACAACTGTTGAAGGGAGTAAAGCAGCAACCCAGGGATGCACTTGCCAGCAAATCAGCCTGAACTCATCAGATACGCCGGTTTGTCCAAGCGCTTTGGGGCAGAGAACGAAGGTCCCCATTCACAAATCGCGTATCCTTTGCCCTCACATCAAGGGTCTATCTGCCTTCACCAGGCTTTGAATGTGGCTGAGGAGTGTCTTGGCCCCACCCAAGTGAGCCAAGTGTTTGGACACCAGGGTTGTGAAAGGGTATAAGGCTAGTGACACCAGTGAGCCAGTGAGCCAAGGGTAGGTTGAACACCGCAGCGGTCAGCGTGAACAGACATTGCTTCAAAGACTTTTTGGCTTTTGTGGCTTTTACGTGGGTTTTGTGGCTTTTGTGGCTTTTCATTTCGCATCCTCTGCATTCACAGTTCCTCTCTGTTTGTCTTTGTGGGTTCATGCGCCTTTTGCGGCGTTGGCTTTTCGCATCCTCTGCATTGCCAGTTCCGCTGCGGCGGGTGGCTTTTTGGCTTTGTGGCTTTTGGCGGCTTTCTGGCTTTGGCTTTTCGCATCCTCTGCTTTCCCAGTTGGTTTGTGGCCTTGGCTTCCTGCATCCTCAGCATCGCCAGTTCCTCTCTGGTGCCCCCCGCCACCCCCCTTTCGATTAAAAATGCACGCCTAATTGAATCATCACTTTTCGATCATCATGCGACAGCTACTTTTTAGATTCTTTGCCCCTAATTGAATCATCACTTTTTCGATCATCACCCCCCGCTGCTTTTGTATACATATATATATAGATATATTTGCCTTAATTGAATCATCACTTTTTCGATCATCATGGGGGGCCTGCTACTTTTTCGATCATCACGCCGCGCCCCCCAACCCCCCCACGCCTTTAATTGAATCATCACTTTTTGAATCGGGGGGGCTGCTGCCCCCTGCTGCTTTTTAGCCTTTTTGCCCCAATTGAATCATCACTTTTTTGATCATCACGGGGGTGCTGCCCCCCCCAACCCCCCCGCTACTTGTTACTTCGATCAGCAGGGGTTGGGGCTGTTGCCCCCCCCCTCAACCCCCCGCCTTCTGGCTGCTTTTTAGATTTCTTTGCCCAGAGACTAAAATGCACCCCTAATTGAATCATCACGGGCGGGGCTGCCGCCCCCCTCCCCCCAGCCCGCTACGTTGTAGGTGTTTTACAGGGATAAGTTTGCCCGTATTTGAATCCTCACGTTTACCATCGGTCATCTTTTAACATGCATACATCAATGCCTACCTACCTTGCCGGAGAGGAGCTGATGATGCTGAAGATGTAGGAAGCCAAGGCCCTCAATTTGCTGCTGATGCTGGGCGGGATGTTGAAAACGATGCTGATGATGTTGACGGACTAGCGTAAAATACGTACATGTCGCGAGAAAATGCTGTAAATTACAGCATTTTAGTAGCCAGGACGGAAAACAAAAAACCCAAAGTAAAATTACACCAGCCTCGACCCCAAACAGCAAAAAAACATGACAGGTCTGCATAACCCAAAAAAGGCTTGTCTCCTTCATGTAAGGTGCGAAATTGAGTAGCTTATGTGAGCAACACATAGTTACAATCAGTCTATGTATGTCCCTGTAGGAAGTCCCTTTTTTGGGAAGAGGACACATCGGGTCCATCCATCTCTTTGACGCCGGGTAAAAGCATCGATGTTGTATCGACTTCGAGGAGGAAAATGCCATGTCAATGCCATGTTCGCGAGTGAAGGCCCCAGGATTCGGGGTGAATCAACCTAACACCTGGCATTAATGAAAGGAAGTTTCGAAAGTTATCATGACAACGCACCCTCTGCATTTCCAGTCGGGTTTGACGGCACAGTTGAAACGTATATGAAAAAAGAAGAGTGCCACGGTTAACATGATGATGCAAATGGTGATGATGATGATGATGATGATGATGGTGAACACGTTGATGATGAACATGATGATGATGATGAACATGATGCTGAAAATGATGATGAACCTGATGATAATAAACACCACCATCTTTGTCATCATCTTGATGAGAATCATCACTACGCATCCTGAGCATCACCAGCAGTGATGATTAATGATGGTCATGATGATTACGATGGTGAACGTAATGGTGGTGTTCATCATCATCATCATCATGTTCATCATCATCATCATTTTCATCATCATGTTCACCAGCACCATCATCATCTTCATCACCATGTTTATCATCATTGTGTTCATGATCATCATCATCATCATCATCATGTGCCTCATCATGTTCATCATACGTTTCAAGGGTGCCGCTAGACCCGACTGGAAATGCAGAGGATGCGTTTTCATGATTGTCATGAGGATGCGTAGTGATGATGATGATGAACATGATGAAGAACATGAGGATGAAAATGACGATGATGATGAACATGATGATGGACATAATGATGATGATGCTGAGGATGATGATGATGAACATGGTGATGAACATGATGATGAAATGATGATGATGATGACAGTGATCATGGTGGTGTGCATCATCATCGTCATGTTGATCATCATCATCCTCAGCAGCAAACAGTCATCACTATGCGTCCCCAGCATCAGCAGGTATCATGACAATCATGACAATGCACTCTGCTTCATCATCATGTTCATCATCATCATGTTCATCATCATCATCATCATTTGCATCAGCATGTCCCTCATCATGTTCACCATCGCTCTTCTTTTTCATTTACGTTTCAAGTGTGCCGTTCGACGCGACTGGAAATGCAAAGGGTGTGTTGTGTTGATTGTCATGATAACTGCTGGTATGCGTAGTGCTGATTATCATCAGAATGATGATGAACATGATGATGACGATGATGATGATGAAAACGATGATGACTGATGCTGAGCCGATCATGTTCGTCATCATGTTCATGATCATCATGTTCATGTTGATCTTCATCATCATGTTCATCATCATCCTGATGGTAGTCATCACTACGCATCCTCAGCACCACCAGCAGAAAACGTCAACACAAGGATCCCCTAGCAACAGCAGTTATCATGACAACGCGTCCTCTGCATTTCCAGGCGGGTCTAACGGCACACTTGCAACGTATATGAAAAAAGAAGAGCGCCGCGGTATTGATGATGAACAGAATGAGGAACATGATGATTCAAAATATGATGATGAAGATGAACACAATGATGATGAACATGATGATGGTGAAGAACATGATGATGATAATGAACACCACCATTGTCACTTTCATCATCACAATCATCAGGATCATCATCATCATCATTTTCATCATCATCATCATGTTCATCATCATTATTATTTTTATCATCATGTTCCTCATCATGTTCATCATCATCATCATCCTGATGTTAATCATGACACAACGCATCCTCTGCAGGGTCTAACGGCACACTTGAACCGTATATGAAAAGAAGAGCGATGATGACCATGATGAGGAACATGATGATGCAAATGATGATGATGATGATGATGAACATGAACATGATGATGATTCAATTGATGATGACGATGATGATGATGAGGAAAATGATGATGATGATGATGAACATGAACATGAACATGATGAAGAAGAACACCACCATCATCACGTTTATCATCATGTTCACATGATCATCATCCATCATCATTTTCATGATCATTTTCATCATCCTGATGATAATCATCACTACGCATCCTCATTATCACCAGCATTTAACGTCATCACTATGCATCCCCAGCATCAGCAGCAGTTATTGTGACAATTATCAGCATCTCCATTCAGGTCTAACGGCACACTTGAAACGTATATGAAAAAGAGCCCCACGGTAATGATGATGATCCGGATGCTGCGAACCATCACCCAACATCAGTGGTGACAATAATCATCACTAAGACAAGGACAAAGACAAGCCCTTTCCATGCGCCTCCCCTCTGGAGAAAGGGGTCGGCGGATTACGGGTTTGTGTTTTTCTGAAAAGTACTGGTTTTCGCTCATTTAGGTTGCGTCCAAGCTTAGTACTTTTACGCCTGGAGAGTTAGCCCAGACCGAAACTGCGAAGCCGCCTGACCCGCATGAGGCACGACTCCGCGGCGGAAGTTTAGCCATTTGGTTGCGAAGCGGACAGCGAGGAAAAGTTTCCGCGGGTGCCCTCTTCGTGGTTGACCTGCTTGGGGGTGGATCAAAAGGTGCGATGAACACGGGGTGACCATTAGGGAAGCACCAAAAAAGATTCGACTTGCACCACGTGTTCCCATCGGGCCATGAAATTTGATCCTAGTAGCTTAGCCCCTTCATTCGTCCCAGGATTCACAACTTCACAATCGCCAACTTAGGCTGCCAGTTGCTTAATCCGGGGTCCGTCACCTGCAGCCATACCTTGAAGCGTGTCTGGAGTTTAGAGGGATTTATATCATACTGTGGATGGACGAAATCCTGCACCACCGAAATAACCTTGTAATGATGAGCCCCCTGCAAATCCAACCAACAATTACAATTGGGCTGCCTATGGTTTCAAAGTGGTTCGAAGTGGATTTCGTCCAATGCAAACAAAGCGGTTCCAATGTAAACATACCGTTTTGAGGTTTTGGCCAATCTCGCTCAGGGAGCCATGGAAATTGGAGGCCTTCCGGGTTCCAATGGGGATGTGGCCGTTCGGTCTCGATGCTAATGGAACCTGCGGTTCCCTGAAGCTTCCTTTGCCCAGTTCCCTGTTAGTCGAGGTGTTGCCATCATCGGCCCGTGGCATCAACGGGTGAAGTTCTGAGGAGTAGAAGATCATTCCCAAGAAGATGAAGAGAGGCACGCGGGGATGGTGCGGCGGGCGGCGGGCGCAGACCTGCTTGGGCAACAAGGACAAGGCCGGGCATCTGCTGCGGGGTGAACCGCATCAGCCAGCTGATAGCGCGCCAGCCAAATCGTGGGAATCTACCTGCTGGGCTTCTTCAAGCGGACCGTTGGGGTGGAAGCTGGAGTTTGGTGGTGCGGCGGAAGGGCATGAGGCCTTCATCACGCCCGAGAGGACCCTCTTCACGTCCTTGCCCGGCCCTCCTTCTCCGTGGCCTCCCTGCTTGTCTCACCGTCCCTCTCTTCTCGCTCTCCCTCGGAGCGCTCACCTCCCAAGCCGCCACTCACCAGCTGCATCCGCCAGCTTAACGCACACGATGCCCATCAAAACCTTGAGGCCACGTTTGTGCTGCCGCGGCCCAAATCTTGAGTGGCCTCGTCCGGGACCCTGCGAGCTTATCCCACACCGACGGCACCTTCTTGTCCTCCAGCAACAATGATCTCTGCCCTTGCCTCTCCCTGCAAAACCCCTTCCGCCTCCGCACTTGACCTTGCCACGAACGGCTGCTCCCCGCCAGTGGGAGTGGAGGACCTGGATCGAGAAGGAGAAGTGTGGATCGGCCGCAGACTATTTGTGGAAGGAGGAGTTCTGCATCAAGGTGCATTGCCGAGGAAAGATGCCTGGCGTGGATCGGAGTGCATCACCGTCATGATCGGCCGCAGACTATGAAGTTGGGAGCAGGACGCGCCTGAGAGAGTGGAAGGGCAATAGCATCATCAAGAAGAACAAGATGCAGGATGAGAGTGAGAGGGTCTTGAGCTGGGAGGAGCGCTGAGAGGGCGTAACTCCAGAAGTTCGGCAGTTTGCCGAAGGGGGGGTGCATGAGTCACGGACCCCGCTTTTCATGCTGGAGCTTGAGGTTGTGGACCTGGTCCCACCTTTGAAGTGGAGCCTCCGCACAGGCATGTGTCTTTGGGGCCATGCCAAAAAATGGCCCCCTCTTCAGCTCCGCTAAGACAACCACGTTCGATCCTCCGATGATAAGGGATATTTCGGTCGTGGTTGATTTAAGGATGTGGTTTTATTCACGTGCAAGCTCAAAACTTGCGATACATGTCGTGAGAGGAAAACAAGTGAGGGTTCCTCCAGGACCTGGGGACGCAACCTGTACTTTATATTTCTTGCGGTTTTGTGCGTGGAAAACCCAATGTTGTTTCTCATTGTTACAACAAATGCTAGAACAGCGCTATTTGCATCACACTCAAAGGAAACCGCCAGGCAAGTTGCTCTTGGAAGCCACTGCTTGGAGAAGCGACATGAGAACAATCTGTGCGAGGAAGAGCTTTGTTAGCAGTTGGTTGGAAGGGTCATCGGCCTTCTCAAGGAAAATTCACTCGGAAGAAGGAGTGGGTTTCTTTCTCCCTGTGAGAGATCCTCGAACAAGCTACCCCCAAAAAATCAAGCACACCCAAGAAATTGAGGCTTCTCTCCGGGTGTCTTTCCACCTGTATCAGAATCCACCATGTTATAGATTTGCGTATGTCGTGCTGAGGTATGTCTTCTATGCTCCGATGCCCGAGGTTGGCTCACAAGAGAAATTCGATCTGTGCCGCCATGTTGAAGCTCGATCCGCATGAGGCGACCGATGCCCATAAGTCCCCCGTAGAATCCCAAATGCGGAAGCAGGCATTCTGCCGGCAGAGCTGAACGTGTTTGTGGGAACCAGTGCAGCTTCCCGACTGCGCTGACACCTTCGATGAAACAAAGGGGTGTGCAAGACTCAGAGCAACAGGTCGCACACAGCCAGGATCCTGAGGCAACAACAAACAGTCTGATTGTTCCACAGTGAGCGAATGGGTTGAAATGCGCACATTCAATCACGAGGGCAGTTCGGAGCTCAGTCACATTGTGCCACGGATTGCAGAAAACTTGGGCATGCAGATCAGACCTGTTGTGCGTAGAAGCAAGGCTGAAGGGCAGATTGGGCATATAGGGCCCACGGCCATGTAAAACATGCGATCCAAGATTTTCCCCAGATCGCTGCAAGAGTATATGCCACCTCAGCCTCAGTCAAAAACGTCTCACAGCTCGTTGCAAACTGTGATTGTATCCCATGTGGTTTGCGTTTTGTTTATGCTGATGCTGATGTTTCTCTTATAGCTGACCTCGGTCCGAACTGTTAAATTGTTGGTCTCTCTGAAGGGACGAGACCGACTGTCAGCTGTTGAAGGATCAAGTTTGCAGACGTTGGGGAATGTGTGACCGATTGACCGGGTCAACCAGAGCATGGGCAAACTATTTGCACAAACACAGATTCAAGCTGCGTGACCATGCTGGCCACGAGGCTATGCGTTGACAAATCAAGGTGCTCAGATTTTGCGACATCGATCAAAAAACAATTGCGAAGAACCCGATTATCCATTGGTTTGGGCAGGGCCTCTTTGGCATCCATTGTTCCCGGAGCCGCTGCAGCCGCTGGCATATCCGCTCCCATCAAGCACGCAATCCGGACAGAACAACTGCCTTGGCATTGGTAGCGGCTTCTGCGAGGGTCTTATCCATAGCCAATCTGACGCCACGTATTTCCGCAAGCCTTTCGGAATCAGACTATGTGAAGTTGGGCAGCTCCGCAATCAAAGATTGCAAAATGTGAAACCGCAAAAGTTCCAGACGCGCCTGCTTCGGCTCGCGGCACGGGGGATGTTTGCAAACGGACAACGCGCAGCTTGAGCAACAATCGTGTGCGGTGCGGCGCGCTTCTTCCGTGTTGGGAGTACAAGGTGTTGAGCATCGTGTGTCCGTGCCACTCCCATGGGCCTCATGGCAGCCCTTAGGTTCGGCATCTATCCACAGTGCCAAACCTTCACAGTGCTCGAAGTTGCTCCACAGTGCCAACCTTTTCACAGCGCTCGAAGTGCTTCTTAGTCTCATGAAGCAAACAAACAATCAACCGTTACATTTGAATTGGAGTTTTCCACTGCGTCGTCCTTTTTGGACTACAGCGACGTGCAGCATGAAGCCATGAGCAGAAGTTAGCCGGCGTGAGATTCTTGCAGAAACAAGTAGTTGAATGCTGCCGTGTCTTCTCTTCTAGCCCGCAAGAAAAATACAGTTTTTGCTCAAATGTATGGATTTCACGGAAATGCACGGATCTTGGCGGGTAGTCGCAACAAAAGCTATTGGTCCAGGAATGCGTTGTACACGGCAAATAAGACGTGTAGGCCATGTGAAGGTGAGACGAGGGCCTGGCCAGATCTTTCATGGAAGTGTTTGTTCTTGTGATCCAGCCCTGACTTCCAAGCCTCTCACAACGCCGCAACGACATCTGCAGACACCTTTGAACTTTGTTTTGAGTATTTTTCTGGATTCACCTTCCACCACTCCACGGGCTCCACTACGGCAACTTCCTGAAATCCATCTACCACTGTGGACCAAGAACTCCATCTACGGCAACCTCCAGCTCGACCTCCTTGCATCTCCGTCGTCACATGGCGGCTAAGGAAGGCCACATACCTCAATGGGATGGATTTCCACGACGTTGCCTGACGGGCCCAGCACGGCTCTTAGCCATGCCATGGCCCGACTCACGGGATCTGCTGTGACGTCTGGCCAGCTCACCTCTGGTCAGACAGAGTCTTCCCAACACGGCAGCCATCTGTGCAAGCGCTAGCTCAGACCGGCTTTCAAAATTGTTCCCGCAATGCACATCCACCGGCCCCTTTATCATGAGCAGGACTTGGCAGTTGTCTATGCCTCACTCCTTGCATGCCCAGCGCTTCCAGGTGCTCGTTTAACTGGCACTTTCGCAAAGTGCCCGTTTGGCCAGCGCTTTGTCAAGAGGCTGGCTTTCAACACTGCACAAGGTGCGTGTGCAACCCGTCAAAGACCGTGAAAGCCCTGTGAAAACAGAGTGAAAAGAAAATGTTTGTTTACTCGTGCTAGGGCTCCCAGGCAAGACAACACTTTTGCCAACCGTGCTTGTTTAACTTGTCCTTTGGAAGTTCTAGGATGCCTGCTGGTCACCCTTGCCGGCCGCCCTAGAGGCCCGTGCTCCATCCCAACCAAATCTTGTGCGTAAATGTTTTTACTTTTGGGATCAGCCCTTGAAGTTCATGTTTTCACGGAACAGTCAGTCGCTGATTGCATCAAATGGGAGTTTCCCACTGCACTGCAGCAATGTTTCGCATGAAGCCATATGCGCAGGAGTTGGCAGACCAGAGTCTATGCCTCACTCCTTGCATGCCCAGCGCTTCCAGGTGCTCGTTTAACCTGGCACTTTCGCAAAGTGCCCGTGTTTTCACGAAACAATCAATTGCTGATTACATAAGCGCAGGAGTTGGCAGACCAGAGTCTATGCCTCACTCCTTCCAGTGCTTCCAGAAGTGCCCGTTTAGCCAGCGCTTTGTCAAGAGGCTGGCTTTCCACACTGTGAAAGGTGCATGAGCAACCCGTGACACACCGTAAACACCCCGTGAAAACAGCTTGAAAAGACACCCTTCGTTTACTCGTGCTAGGGCTCCCGGATGCCTGCTGGCCACCCTTGCCGGCCGCCCTTTGGGCCCATGCTCCATCCACAGTGCGAAACCTTGTCACAGTGCTCGAAGTTCCTGTTGGTCTCACCAGGCCATGGGTCATTATATTTATGCCTCCGTTTTTGGGCGGATGAACACCCATGTACCACCTATTCTTACGTTCACCAGGACCAGGGGTGCAGGGTTTTGACCTACAGCCACGAAACAAACATTTCAAATGGAGTTTTCCACTGCGCCGGCCTTCTTGGACTGCGACGTGCAGCATGCAGCCATGAGCAGGAGTTGGCAGACCGGAGTCTCTGCCTCACTCCTTGCATGCCTCATAGCCACACTTGCCGGCCGCCGTATAGGCCCATGCTCCATCCATAGTGCAAAACCTTGTGCCTGAATCTGTTTACTTTTGGGCACAGCGCTGGAAGTTCAGGCAAAGAATCGCCACATTAAATGGGAGTTTCTCCATTTTCTGAGCGGTCCTTTTGATATGGGGCAGGCTTCGCTGTAACCTCAAGCAAACACGCAACACGCGTACAGCTTGTGTGGACTAATGTCGGCTATAACTTGGATTCATCTTCCCAGCTAGGTCCGTAGTAAGGCAACAGGAACCAGCTTCAGCTTTCGTGGCAAATAAGTGCGCGAGCAGTGGTAAATGCAATCACATGCAAACCGGATTGCGGGGCAGAGCTTTGGCTTTGCACACTTTTTGGAATTGCTCCCGAGTTGCGGAAATTTGGCCCGAGCGTGAAATTGTGCTCAAGTTGCGGGTTGGTTTTCTGTCGACTTCACCAAAGCAGCTAGGCAACCTCAAGAAGTGCTCGAATTGGACTTGAGCAGAAAAAAGCGCTCGAATGCCACAAGCTGCGCGCAGTACTTTTTTGTGTATCAATGGGTCCTGCAGGTGCAAAACTATAACTGCTCGCGCCGAGCAGCTGATATTCGCGGTTCAGAACCTCAAAGCCCATGCTGTCTTGCACCCAAAGAGCTGCAGGAATTGAGACATTTGCAGCGCGCAGCCCGAGCTCTCGATATGTCTGGCACACTTTCCTGCGCGTTGCATTTCAGGCAGAGACTGCTTGCGCCAATGCGACACGCGCTCTACGCGAATTTCGAACCGGCGATGTCCAGAGACGCTGCACAGACTGACCGCAAACAGGCGCATCAAGCAGGCGCAGCTGACTGAGGCTGACTGGGGGTGCAGTCTTGCCCAGGATCTGAGGCGTTCCTTGAGCTCATACGTTGCGAAAGTCGCCGTGACCTTGAACGAAGTGTTTCCGGTGCCTTGGCAAGCTTGTCAGCCCCCCTCGTGCTTGGAACTTGTGGGCATGGCTTGCCAGCTCTCAAGATGCGGGGTTCTGCGTGCTCGGAGCTGCGCGCTTGAGTGAGTGGCAGAGTGCCCACACGGCGGGTTTGCCTTGCCGCCAAGCAGGGGAAGCTGCTGTGAAGGCGCAACGCGCAATGGAGCAGTGGACGGTCAACACGTTCGCGCCCCTGCTGATGATGCACGGCCCCGGCTAAGGCAGACTTGGGCTGCAAGGCTTGCGCAGGATTTGCAGTGCCTTTCGGAAAGCCGGTTGTGCTGTTTCAGATCAAACATGTTTATTGGCACGGGGGAACCTTCCATTCGCAACTCCTAAATCAGGACTGGTCACAGAAGGTGGGGCATGAAGAGTATCCGCACATGCTGGTTTTCTCATCCTCTTGCTTCCCCATACCCCTTATGTCCAGCGAGCTTAGGCAGCGCAAGCTGCCGCGAAGCGGTTCATGTCGCTCTGTATGCTTCCGTAGCTGCCGCAGCATTCTGACTGGTTCACACCGATGCTTAAAGCGTTCGCCTTTGAAGGGCGTGCCCCTGACGCAGGAAGCAATTGCTTGCGAATGTTGCACTCGCGTCCCAGGGTCTGAGGTAAGTTTTTTGCTTTCACTGGAGAGGCAGTGTTTTTGCATGTGGATAAGTGGGCGTCTCTTCAGAACCAGGGTGCCCCTTTTTACATTCGTTGATGGAAGAAGCTGCGGTGCTGTACTTGAAAGAATGATTTCAACAGGTCGCAGCGTCTGGGGCAAACACACCACACTTAGCTATTCTGCACTGCACGCATTGGTTGACATCCGCACACTCAATCAAGAGGTTCAACTCGAAAGGCCTCTCAAGCGTAGCAGGGTTGGGACATATGAGGCCCACGGCGATGTGCAGCACGCGATCTGGGATTTGGAGAGGGCGAAGCGACTCCTCAGCCTCAGTCAAACGCTTGCCAAGAGTCCCGATTGACCATAGTGTGCAGAGACTGGCTTGTGGCACGTTTGATCTTTTAACCTATAGTACTTTTCCAGGCGGGCGCCAACAGGATTTGTTTGAGCATCCCACGGGCTTGCTATCGGACGCCGAGGGGAAGGCTGAAAGAGAGTTCACCCTTTTCAATGAGTTGGGCTTCCCTTCGACGTTGGCTGCATCCACTTTGCGCGAAACAATTCTCCAAACAAGTGTGCACACTGGGGTCATGCCTTATTCTGAATTGTGACTATGTTGCCAAGCAATGATCACAAATCGCCGTTTCGATGCGGCATTTCACAACAACAAGTGCCATCTCGCTGGAAGACAGTGTTTGTAACCAGAAAGCAGAGAATGTGTACCCTCCGCGAAAGCCACAGGTATGTGACTACAGAACCGGAACCCGTGCCGCGGCACGTCCAGGCAACCGGCTCAAGTTATGTCACAAGCTCCAGGCTTTTGGTCCGAAATTTGCGCAAGCAAGGGGATAGCTTTGGCTTTGCCCGGAGTACGTATGCTTGTGGATGTGTGCCATGTGTTTTCATGCCCGAGTCAGCGGCTCTGTTCTTGCAGCTGCCAGCTCATGTATTTTGTTCTGCAGTTTTGTGTTCATTCGGACTCCGAGGCTGCGCGCGAACAAGAGCTGCAAAGCCTGAGTTGTCCTTGCGGAATGTTCCCAGTCGAAAGGTGATTTAAGCCTTAGATCCATGCAGTTGACTCTTGCCGGTAGTTTTAATGCTGAGTGGATTTCGGGTGTGGTCTATCACCTGGTCCAGCCAGCGGCATGCACACACACCTCAATCCTTCCGGAGGTGCAAGTCCGGAGCACTCCTCCAATGGCGGACCGGGACTTGTCGGCTTTCGCTCACTTCTAAAGGCTTTCACACAATCTGGGCACGTGCATTTACAGTGCCCTTGCAGCCGCATCCCGTCCTTCGTGCCGGGCACCTTTCTGTTTGAATGGCGCACCCTTTCGAGATTTGGAAGGGGCGGTTGCGTCATGATCTGTTTGTGAGCGTTGGGGATGTCAATCCCACCTTGGAAAGGTCGTAGGGGTGGACATGCCATGCACCAGGGCAGCAGTTCAGCCGCTGCTTTCTCAGCAAGTGACCCCTAGAACCCAACTGTTCCATCATCACCCTGTCCCACTGCCCCGGCCTTGTTTGAATGCTGCAGCGATGTGCAGCGTGAATACACGAGCGCATCCGCAGCAGGCAGGTTTGAGCCAGAGGCTGCTTGTGCACGATGCAGAGATGTGCATTCAACCCAAGGATGTCCCGTTTTTTTGCGATCAGTTTGTAGTGGCTCTGAGTATAATACAACATTCAGCATGGCATGGCCCCTCCCAAAGCGCGTGTCAGCTGGGCAAGGAACTCTGCAGCTCAGCACGGCCTTCATTGCCAGCCAGCTCAGGCTCTGTGCTTGGCAGTGACCCGCGCCTGCTCAGCCACGCCAGCGCAAGCGGAAAGTGCAGAGATTGTGAAGTATTTCCATTTGAGAGTTTCGCGGAGATGCTGTGCGCTGGCGCGCGCTGTCGGGCAGTCTACATGTAAGGTGAGCCAACGTCGGCAGCTGCAAAGTGCTGCTAGCAAGAGCAGGTGTTGAGATGAGTTGCTTGAGAGCCAAGACCATCCTCTCTCAACCAGCACCTTCAGCACATGCCTTCAGGCTCTGCGCGCCGAACGGTCCACTTTGAGTTTCGGCCAATGCTAGAAAGGTCGCGGCCTGACAGCCAGCGTTTGGACAGCAACGCTCGTTTAAACTTGCAGCTGGCTTGAGACATTTGGGCATTCCACACAAGCGAATGCCAATCGCACAGCGCTGCTTGCGCAGCTCTACTTGTAACGCTTTGCAGCCAGGTTCCAGGAGCCTCATGTCTATGCGTTTTGTGAGCTCTGCAAGCTTCGAGTCTCTCGTTCAAGTTGCAACTGCCAGGGGTTTGCAGAGTGACGGGCCGTAAACTTCGTCGTAAATCGAACACTGCGTTACGCGTTGGCCCTGCGCTGTATTTGGCTCACTTTCCGATGAGGTCATCTTCGCAATCCCCCAGCAGCGCGCTGGGACTCAACTGTCTGTTGAGATGGAACCTCAAAACCCGCAGAGGCGTTGTGTGTTCGGTCATGCCGGTCGTGCGGGTCTTGCTTCCATGCTGCCAAAGTGCTGCCTTTGGCGACACATGCATGGCCTTGAAAGCATTTCTGCCTGTCCTGGTGTTCCTGGCATTAGACGCATCATGATGTGGCGCCATCAGTGTCAGAGCCTGCTCAGCTCGAAGATCGTGTCTCATGCTTCCAGCGCTGGACAGTTGCCCCGCTTGGCTTGCCAAGAGGCCTGCTGTCTGGTTTCCTTTGCTGGCGCCGTGTACAGCTGCCTCGACGTCAGCTGCTTCTGCCAAAGCTCCTCCCTGAGTTGGCGGTCTTTGTCGTTTCGCACAGAGCATGAAGTGCTTGTCCTGAAAAGGGCCTCCTGGGACTTAGGTGTGGGCTATCTTGGCCTTCTCGAAAAGCATTGTTTGCGTATCCGCGGATTTTGATGTTTGGAGTTGCTTCTGCCCATTTTTTGCTGGCACTGGTTGCGGCTTGACCTTGGGGAGGCGGCCGTTGCAAGATCCGTGGAGGCCACATCAGCATAGCGTGGAGTCCTGAGGCGCGCTCGCGACGTACTGACAGCACATTGCCACACATCCAGAATCATACTGCCAGCAGCGGGAGATTCGTCAATCGTTGCAAGCACGGCGTTGCCAAGTCCAGATACTGAGTCATATTTGCAAACAATCCAAGTAGTCATGCGCTATGCTTTAGTAGTGTTGCATTGCACGGCTCGATTGGAGACTTTGCACTCGAGAGATTTTGCACAACTTGGCATACCTGGACCTTCCGACATGTAGAATTCACGCCGTTTCCCAAAACCGCAGTAAGCTTCGCCGGTTGCTGAAAAAAAACGCTCTTTCGGCGCACAAGCGCTCGCCGTGAGTCCAGCTCATGACCAGGAGAAAAACAACGCTGTTTTGCCGGCAAATTACGCCGTTTCGACGGCAATTTACGCCGTTTTGCAATTTTGATTGAGGCTAGAGTGTGCAAACACTGAAAACTGCCGGCAGGCAAAAATAATCGCTGTTGGGTCCAAAAACACAGTTTGTGACAAAACAGCAGTAGTTTTGCACATGTTGGAAGACCAAGGTATTTGATGGCATCTAAGCTCAGTTGGTTGCCTTTTGCCACCGGCAAACTGCACGGCAAAGCACACGCTGCGCTATGTTTTGCGGCTTGCTTGTTTCAGTCACACTGCCCAATGTCAACTTACAGCTTTGCAGCCAAGAATGCTTTAGTGTCAGTGGCTTTATCCTTTGCGGTTTCTGGCTTTGATTTGCACGCAAGAGCAATTTCTCAATTCCCGGGCAACGAGTTGGGATGAGCCGCCAAGTTCTGCTCACGCGGTCGACTCAAGCAGCACGGGCGACGTGAGTCACAGATGACAACAGGCTGTATGACAGCAGGTAGTGTCAGACAGCTTTGTACAGCCAGGTGGTGAAAAGCGAGCAAACATGCTTTTGTCTTGCACCCGTACTTAGAACAAACGCGCCACCTGTTCCATTGGTGCGAGCGCTGGTCACCAGCGACGGGGAGTTAGTCTCGCCTTTGTTTGTGACCTTAAGTTGCTATCAACCTGAAGCGCAGCTTTTGGGGAACCGACATGGAGGAGCCAAAGGGTGATGCATTTTCCTCCCCTCTACAAGGCAAGGCATACTCCGGATGGACAATGTGGCCTTGATGGTTGCAACAGCTAGTAGCAATTCACGCAAACGCCAAGGCGGCCTGCCGGCCTAGAAAACAGCAGCAACTTGTGAAGAATGAGCAGGGAGCGGGCGCTTCGGAATGAAGTTGAGGTCGGCCGAGTAAGCGGGCATGGGCATGGCTCGCGGAAGGAATGAGCCCATTTGCCACAACCGGAGGCTTTTGCATTGAAGTGGCGCCTTGCTTTCACTATGGGTTTTGCCGTTGCGTGTCGCTGTGGCAGCCCTCGCGTGGCTACGGTTCCACCTGTGTTGTTCGTTGCATTCTCTGGCCCCTGGCTTTCGCAGTTCTCAATTTGGCTTCGGCCCTCAGGGCTCCTTTGTTGGACCATTGCTCAGCTGGACTGCAGACTCCGTCTTGGGACTTGTGACGTTCCCTGACACTTTCCTTTCCTTAAGAGGCCTGCCGTTTGTGCGGCACGAGCCTACTTGGCAAATTCCATGTCAGGGGCACACTGTTTCTGTTTCGGAGGAAATTTGGGGGCGCGTGGACGGCTTTGTCACATCCATTTCCCAGCAAGTCCAATGGCTGCTCTTGCACAAGGGGCCATAGCAGTTTGCTGGCTCCTTTGGCCTTGCAGCGAGGTTGCGCTCATTTGGAGCCATGCCGATTCCAAGTCACAGCCGTGCATCCCGTGTGCTTTTGCATCGATTGCAGTTGCAAGCTGGTATCAGCCTGAGCCATGTGGTTGTTCCTTGCCACGTGCGCATTTGGCAACCCGCAGAATCACAGAGCTGGGGCCACGTTGGCTCGATGCAAACTAGCGCGAGCGTCAGTAGGCATCCATTTTGCAGCAAGTCCACCGGCTGCTCTTGCAGATGGGGCCGTCTTGGCTTGCAGGTTGCAAGGAGGCGGGCTTAAAGTTTGCTGGCTTCTTTGGCCTTGCAGGGAGGTTACGCTTATTTGCAGCCATTGCGATTCGAGGTCACGCGTCCATCCGTGTCCGCTTGCAAGCTCCCTTGACCTTGTCAGGCTCGCGCGCGAGCACTCACAGAGCCTGCCATACAATCTAGCTCGAGCGTCAAATGGCTGCTCTTGCAGATGGGCCATCTTGGCTTGCAGGTTGACAGGAGGCGGCATCCGTGTTCGCTTGCAGCGAGCCGTGTGGTTGCTTCTTGCCAGGTTCGCGCGCATGTCGGAGCCCGGAGAACCGCAGAGCTGGGGCCACGTTGCCTCGTTAGAAGCTAGCTCGACTGGCAATAAGCGTCCATTTCCCAGTAAGTACAATGGCTACTGTTGCAGATGGGGCTATCTTGGCTTGCAGGTTGCCAAGAGGCAGGCTTAAGTGGGCTTGAAGCGGCCTTGCAGTTTGCAGGCTTCTTTGGCCTTGGAGGGAGGTCGTGCTTATTTGGAGCCATGACAGTTGCAAGTCACATCCGCCCATCTCCGTGGCTTTGCAATGGCAAGCTCAAGCGAGTCGGCGCAGATGCAGCTATCAGCTGTCGTCGCAAACGCGACTTGAGTTGTTGTTGCTGATTCAACCAGCGGCTGTCGAAAGCAGCCATTTGGACGCTGACACTCCGCTTGCAGCTGCGGCGCGGGCGAAGAGGTGGATATTCTTCGGATCTATTCAGTGGACGAGTCCAATAGCGGCCCCGGCTTTCTTTGCCTTTGCGCGTGAATGCTTGAGCGCATGAGCGCCACAGTAGCTGAGCGCCACCTTCAATCGCAAGTGCCGCAAAGCTTCGGCTGTGAGTAGCCATTTTGCAGATGATGCGCCTTCTTGAGCGTTGCCTTGCCTGCGCAGCAAATGCTCATCTATGGGAATCTAGTCTTCTGGCAGAAGAATTGCCCCGACGCCTTGACTAATGGAGGGGCTCTTGGGTGCCAAAGAACTTTGCCAGGGCTTGCTCACAAGAAAGTCTGTACTTCCGGCGACGCTGGCCCATATTTTGCTTGGCTTGGCTTGCGGAGCTTATCTGCGTGCTCCGGCCCCCAATTGCGCCAGCTCACCATACATAGGAAGGGGGAGAAGAGGGCTTTGATTGTGAAACATGTCAGAGGTGCGTGTCAGGCGAGACGGTCGAGACTTCAAATCCGTTCACATGAGCCTGACTCATTGGACGCTGCCCTGACTTTTGGTCGCTTCCCAGCCGCACGCAAGACTATTCCGCATCCGTTGCCCAAATTTCGAGTCCCCCAAAACAAAGGACCTGAGAAGAAGCGACGGCAATCTTGTTGCCGTTTCAACATGGAGGCTAGTCCCGTGCATATGCTGGTCAGGGATTGTTTTTTCTGCGTCGGCCCCCAAGCTGCCAGTGACAAGTCTAGAAAGTCTGCTGAAGTGAGTGCTTCTGGAGCTATGGACTTCAGTGTCCCGGTACACAGTGTTGCTTGGCAAGGTCGCTGGGACATTGCGCCGTTTTGAGGACAAGGCTGGGGCGTAAGTCGCGTCGGAAGTGTCCGCGCAAGTGTTGCACCGGACACAGAGACTGGTTGTTGTGTACTAACACGTTTCAGAACACTTCTTTGACCCATAGTCGAGGCCAGAGCAGACAACCGCAAGGCTGAGCTTGCCGGGGCGCGAGCGACGCCAGAAGCATGTTGAACACGCTGCAGGACATGTTTTTGTTTGAATCTTTTGAAGAAAAGACTGATGCTGATGGAGCTTTTGCAACAGCCAAGATGTGATGACTTGCCTTGCGTGGCATGCCAGCAGCATCCAAGATGCGAGCCGTAAGTGCCGCATCCCAAGTGCTGCGCTTGCCAAACGTGTAGTTAGGATGCATTGTCAGCGGGTGCTCGGCCGTAAGTGCCGCATCCCAAGTGCTGCGCTCGCCACACGTGTAGTTGTGCTTCGGCACAGGCTGCGTTTGCCTGCGAGCTATAGCAAAGGCCTCGCGCAAGCAAAGATCTTGCGCTCGAGTGGCATCACACGTTCCAGCGACGGCAGCTTACAGAGAAAGAGCGCGCAGTGCAATCGGCGTTTCGCTTTGTTTCGAGTTACGTATTTCGTTTGCCGCATGTGACTTGGCCATGGAGAGTAACTCTGATGCTAGACAATGAGCCTTAAAACGGGAGTTCGGAGAACACACATACACAAAAGAGAAAGGACTAACAACAAAACACAGGGGAGGGAAGTCTCAAACAAAGAGAACTACACACCAACAAACTATAGACCCTGATTTCCCCGAAAGCGTTTATCAAAAAAAAAAGAGCCCAATCCTGCCCCCAGGCAGAGCTGCGCAGCAAGGAGGCGCGCTGCGCAGCACAGCTATGTTGAGATGCGCTTCAACGCAAAACTATGTTGAGATGCTCTGTGCAGCAAACACTATGTTGAGATGCGCCGTGCAGCAAGGCTATGGTGATACGCACTGGTGAAGCAGGGCTATGTTGAGATGTGCTTGGCAGCAAGGCTGTGGCGACGTGCTGTGAAGCACGACGCTATGTTGAGATGCGCTGTGCAGCAAGGCCACGTTGAGATGGGCTTTGTTCCGCGGCAAGGCTATGGTGACACACGGTGCAAAGCGGAAGGCCTGCGCGCTGAACGAAGCTCTTGTGCGCCATATCTGACATACTGTGCAAGGTCATGTAGCACCTTGGTTGCCTCCACCTTGGAGCCCCCACTGGGCTTTGAATTCCTCTGACTGAGGCTTGAGCTTGAAATCAGTTTGCAGCTTCCATGCAAGGCTTCTGCACGCCTTTGTCAGTTTCCAGCGCAGGGCCCCGTGGCCCGTCCACCCAATTGAGCGGCAGGGCATCCTCAGTGCTCTTTTGAGCGCACTGTCTTTATCGAAATGCACTGCCCACTCCAGCACCGGAAGCTGAGGATCAAGTTCAGTCACACCCTCCTCTGACAAGTGCTGCCACACCTGCATTGTGTGCTTTGCAGTTTTGAAGGCGTTGAACTCTTGAATGGTGCCGTCAGAACAGTCAAGCCCGTCTCGGCTAAGTGCATGGTTGAGCACTGCAAATAACACTCGCACCATGTGTAAACAACGTGTGATGTCAATGATATCTGACTGAATGACAGCTTGCGATCGCTGCTGTCGCTCGTGTTTCTGTGCTACTGTTTCCACCTCCTGCTGGCTCTTCGTCGTCTCAGCGAGTCTGGCATTGATGCTTATGGCTGTGGCTCATCAAGCGCAGCCTTTTCTGATCTCTCATCTCAGCATCATTCATTCCAAGAAATTCAATCGACTCTGGTCTCTTCCATTGCTGCACGGCAGCTGAGCCAGTGTGCGTGCGCAGGGCAGGCGGCCCCTTTGCCTTGCTCTTTGGCGTCGGCTGCACAGGCTGTGGCAAGTTTTGTCAATCACGTAGGTCACAACTTGCCAAGTCCCTCTCCAGGCACTGCTGTGACACTGAGCCATTCCGCATGCTTTGCTGCGACACAGAGTCATTCGGCCACACCTTAGGCATGCCTTGCTGCGACACTGAATCATCGGCAGTTACACTGACGAAAGGCTCCTGCGCACACAGTAGCCAGCTTGGCGGGCGCACGGGCTCTGGCACACTTGGCGATGACGGCAATGCCCATGGCTAGGCGCACAGGCACTGAAGGAGGTGCCACCCACTGATTTGTGTGCCTTGGCTAATGCAGGCCTTGAGTTCCTGAATGACTGACATGGCTGGCCCCTGCAAAGACATGACTGACATAGTGTCTGACTTGATCATTCACAGCTGCATGCAATTCAATTCACAAAGATTGAAGGCTGAAGGCTAATGACACTGAGTCCTGGCTCAGGGCTAATGTCACTGAGTTCTGGCTGAGGGGAGCGCACCGTTTAATACAGGAGGAACGAAAACGAAAATGAGCATCTCATCTGGACCTGGTCGTCACTAGTTCACGACACTGCATTGTGAGTGAGGGCTCCTAAGATGCAATATGATAGTGACGCTTGTTTTACCCTAGCACATGACATGGTTCTCACGTGTGCTTCTGTAAGCACAATGGCAGCAGGTTATTCTTTATCTTTTCGCTTCCGCATCACATCGTTCTGTGACAGACGGTGTGTCAATTCGCAGTCTGGTTGGCACAGATGTTGATCATGACTGACTGGGCGCTTGGAGTTTTGCTGTGACATGTGAATGACAAGGTTATTATTTGACAGCAACGTTAATTTAATGTTCTGAATCATTGCCAGTCATCATCTGCCCCCCGTGACTGAGTCACAACACAGTGTTTGCGCTTTCCATTGAGGCTCCCTCGTCGTCCTGCTTAGCCTCGCATAGCTCACACTCGTATAGAAGCGCGTCAGCGTTGCCCTCTTCCAGAAACATCATCTGGCTAACGGGCATGTGAAACCTTCACCAGCCTTGTCCCTGGCAAGTTAGCATCTTGTCCTGTTGAAGTGTGCTCATTCCCAGCTTCGTCACGGACATCTTGATGTAGATGATCTCCGGACTCAGCTGACAACTGACTGTGTCTGCGCAAGATTACATCACCATGTTAGTTGACCTGTCACCATCACCACCACCAACAGCAACAAGAAGAATAAGCAGAATAAAAGAAAGCCAATCCAATTATGAGCCAGGCCTCTCGAATGACTGGGACGTAGAAAACTGTTGGGCCTTCCCCGCCGTAGATCTTGTTACTGCGGCTGGCGCCGCCGCTGTCATCTTTCTGCTTCTTGAGCGGGGTGGCAGTAGGGCCACGGCTACTATTACTAGTGCGGCGCGACATGGCAACGATGCAAAGAGCACAGGGGCAACACACTGTTTTCCTTGAGTCAAGGTCAGTAGCTGACTCGATGTCATGGCATACACGTCACAGACAGCAAACACAAAGCAACCGCTAAACTCCCCTGCAGCCTGAGTTCCTGACACTGATGATGCAAAAGTCCAGATTCAGCCACCAGCACCTGCCAGGTCGGAATTTTGATAACACAACACCAAACACTCACTTTCAATCACGCCGGCCCCACATCCCACCAGTGCTGCCGTGGAATCAAGGAACACACTGTTTGGCTTGCTGGGTTGGATTTTCAGATCTCAAATGCTGTTTCAGAGCTTGAACTTGAACTGGCTTCGGTTTCTGGATCAATCAGACGATCCTTGACGGCTCTGACAGCACTGGCGACCTTGATAGGCAAGCAAAGCCATTCATGAGTTGAAGAACCTGGAGTCGTAAGGTGCCTAACCACAGCCGAGATATATCCGCGGATCCGACGATCACTGAAATTCCATTTCAACTCGTCCATAATGCACTTCCACTGAATGTGCACGTAGTGTTGAGGCCGCCTCGCTTCCAAGATGAAGCGCCCTGCTGCCAAAGCGAGTATGAAGCGCCCTGCTGCCAAAGCGATCATGAAGAGTTCTGCTGCTGCAAGAATCGAGAAGCGTCCGGCCATGCAGGTGGATGATGACGAGGACCTGGAATCTCTTCGTTTGGTGCATTATGGCCAGACTCAGAATGAGAACGACTTCCGCTTTTCCAAATGGCATTCGTTGGTGCCAAATGCAAACGGATTTTGATCCTGGCAATCTTCAAAGTATTTGGCGCTGATGATAAGGATATTGAGGAAATGAGGGTTCAGTCACCCTGAGATCCAACTATTGCAGCAATGCATTTGTTGACAGTGTCACACACAATTTCCGTAGCACAATTTAATTGCAAAGTAAGCGCGTCAATAAGTCAGTCAGTGGAGTCAGTAGCTCAGAAACAGGTCCATCAAAGTCAAAGTCGCATCAACGCGCCAGCAGTCAGCCTCTCAGTCATTCTGCTGGCTGGTCAGTCAACTGTCTGGGGTGTGAAGGGAGTGGGACAATAATAAGTTGTATTATTATCAGCTTATTACTTTTGGCAATGCAAAAAAAACAGTTTGAACGGACGATCGTGGGTTGTGACACACACACACACGTCATTTGCTGCTCGTTTCGCAGCAAGCGCTGTCACAGGGTGAAACTAAGTTGGAGCTCAAAACTCACACCTGGTGGCTTCGAGTCTCAGAGGTCTCTGACAAGATCGAATTTTCCAGTGCCACAAGAGCTTCAATGATGTACTCCCTGTTGCACCACATTCGCACTTTCCCTTTCTCAAAATGCATTGGACTGCAGTTTCAAGGCGATGGTGCATCAATAGGAACGCCACAGCAGCAGATGTGCTCCGATGCGCTCCACCATGGCAATGAAACAAGATGCTGCGACAACGCCCTTCAGTCCAAGCCCGTGTAGTGTTGATGTCATTGTACATGTTTACATGTGCTGCCAAGTCCGTTTGAAGTCGTTCTTGGAGACGTTCCACTCCCAGACCATGCTTGTACATGCTGTCAGCTGCATTCAAAGCAACGACCAAATTTGGCCCGACCTGACTTATTTCACCCAACTCATGGACCCGCAGCCCGGCACATCAAAGCTTCCAATCATGATTTTGAGAGGAATTTGGACAGGAGGGATCATGGTGGTCACTGTCACTCTCGCCTTCGCAAATCACACTTGCATCCAGTGGCGACCTGGTGACCTGGTCACATCCCAGCCCATCCTTTGCAAATCTTGCCCACCCCTTTTCCAAATGCAGGTCCATGTCTGTCCAGTCACTTCTGCACGCGTCTTCCACCATGTTCTTGATCAGAAGAACGGATTTCGGTTGATGATATATACGCGGGACATTGATTGAAATTGTTGAAGGCAACGCGAAGAATGCACTGTTTGACATCATCACCGCCCCCGATTGCTATGAGCCGATGCAATAAAGTCTAAGATCATTGCGGTAAGAAACAATGACCGACCACCATGCGTCAGCATCTTAACAAATATATGTGTAAAATGTGAATGCAAAACAACAAAATGCACGGCATTCATGAAGACACACATCACACAAATGACAAAAAAGGCAGAAACAAATCCCAAACATGCAAGTTGCTTTCAACCTGACCTACATCTTCGAGATAATTCGAGAGCCAAAAACCCCCAAATCTAGACCATGAATGTAGACCCCATGAATTGGTTAGGGAGCTGAGTCAATATCCCAAGAGCGCACTCCCCAAAGCCCATCCTACCTCCGTGACACCCGCATTTCTCAAAAGAAACTGCGAAGCCGCCTGACCCGCATGAGGCACGACTCCGCGGCGTAAGTTTAGCCATTTGGTTGCGAAGCGGACAGCGAGGAAAAGATTTGCGCGGGTGCCCTCTTCGTGGTTGACCTGCTTGGGGGTGGATCAAAAGGTGCGATGAACACGGGGTGACCATTAGGGAAGCACCAAAAAAGATTCGACTTGCACCACGTGTTCCCATCGCGCCATGAAATTTGATCCTAGTAGCTTAGCCCCTTCATTCGTCCCAGGATTCACAACTTCACAATCGCCGGCTTCCTGGAAATCCAACCAACCATTACAATGGGGCTGCCTATGGTTTCAAAGTGGTTCGAAGTGGATTTCGTCCATGCAAACAAAGCGGTGCCAATGTAAACATACCGTTTCGAGGTTTGGCCAATCTCGCTCAGGGAGCCATGGAAATTGGAGGTTTTCCGGGTTTCAATGGGGATGTGGCCGTTCGGTCTCGGTGCTAATGCCCAGTTCAATGTTAGTCGAGGTGTTGCCATCATCGGCCTGTGGCATCAACGGGTGAAGTTCTGAGGAGTAGAAGATCATTCCCAAGAAGATGAAGAGAGGCACGCAGGGATGGTGCGGCGGGCGGCGGGCGCAGACCTTGTTGGGGGAGTTGCTGCGGAGGACAAGGCCGGGCATCTGCTGCAGGGTGAACCGCATCAGCCAGCCGATAGCGCGCCAGCCAAAGCGTGGGAATCTACCTGCTGGGCTTCTAGTTTTTAGAGCACGAGCGTGGTGGAGGTCTACTGCAGGCCAGCAGGGCGTGCTCGTAAGCTACGGTGCGCGCACGAGGCAGCCGCTCGTGGCAAGGTCAAGTGCGGAGGCGGAAGGGGTTTCGCAGGGAGAGACAAGAGCAGAGATCATTGTTGCTGGAGGACAAGAAGGTGCCGTCGGTGTGGGATAAGCTCGCAGGGTCCCGGACGAGGCCACTCAAGATTTGGGCCTGGGCGGCAGCACAAACGTGGCCTCAAGGTTTTGATGGGTATCGTGTGCGTTAAGCTGGCGGATGCAGCTGGCACCTTTGGCGGTGGTGAGTGGTGGCGGCTTGGGAGGTGAACGCTCGGTGAGACAAGCAGGGAGGCCACGGAGAAGGAGGGCCGGGCAAGGAGCGGAGGACCTGGATCGAGAAGGAGGAGTTCTGCATCAAGGTGCATTGCCGAGGAAAGATGCCTGGCGTGGATCGGAGTGCATCACCGTCATGATCGGCCGCAGACTATGAAGTTGGGAGCAGGACACGCCTGAGAGAGTGGAAGGGCAATAGCATCATCAAGAAGAACAAGATGCAGGATGAGAGTGAGAGGGTCTTGAGCTGGGAGGAGCGCTGAGAGGGCGTAACTCCAGAAGTTCGGCAGTTTGCCGAAGGGGGGGTGCATGAGTCACGGACCCCGCTTTTCATGCTGGAGCTTGAGGTTGTGGACCTGGTCCCACCTTTGAAGTGGAGCCTCCGCACAGGCATGTGTCTTTGGGGCCATGCCAAAAAATGGCCCGCTAAGACAACCACGTTCGATCCTCCGA
Organism: Effrenium voratum; assembly: GCA_963377175.1. Classification (NCBI taxonomy): domain Eukaryota; class Dinophyceae; order Suessiales; family Symbiodiniaceae; genus Effrenium; species Effrenium voratum. Next base: position 39,557 of record CAUJNA010003356.1, read on the forward strand.
TGATAAGGGATATTTCGGTCGTGGTTGATTTAAGGATGTGGTTTTATTCACGTGCAAGCTCAAAACTTGCGATACATGTCGTGAGAGGAAAACAAGTGAGGGTTCCTCCAGGATCTGGGGACGCAACCTGTACTTTATATTTCTTGCGGTTTTGTGCGTGGAAAACCCAATGTTGCTTCTCATTGTTACAACAAATGCTAGAACAGCGCTATTTGCATCACACTCAAAGGAAAACGCCAGGTTTTTGGGGCAAGTTGCCATTGGAAGCCACTGATTGGAGAAGCGACACGAGAATAAATTGTGCAAGCAAAGAACTTTGTTAGCAGTTGGTTGGAAGGGTCAACGGCCTTCCCAAGAAAAAATCACTTGAGGCAAGAAGCTTACCAAGTTCCTTTGGAGTGGGTTGCTTTCTCCCTGTGAGAGAACGACAAACAAGCCACCCCCGAAAACGAAGCACATTCAAGGGGTGAGGCTTCTCTCTCAGTGTTTTTGAGATCGAACTTGACAATGGGCCCGCGGCTCCCCGACACTTCTCGGGTCTCGGGTCTCGGGTCTCGGGTCTCGGGTCTCGGGCCTCGGGTCTCGGGTCTCGGATCTCGGGTCTCGGGTCTCGGGTCTCGGGTCTCGGGTTCTCGGGTCTCGGATCTCGGGTCTCGGGTCTCGGGTCTCGGGTGTCGGGTCTGGGTCTTGGGGTCTCGGGTCTCGGGTCTCGGGTCTCGGATCTCGGGTCTCGGGTCTCGGGTCTCGGGTCTCGGGTGTCGGGTCTCGGGGCTCGGGTCTCGGGGTCTCGGGTCTCGGGTCTCGGATCTCGGGTCTCGGGTCTCGGGTCTCGGGGTCTCGGGTCTCGGGTCTCGGATCTCGGGTCTCGGGTCTCGGGTGTCGGGTCTCGGGTCTTGGGGTCTCGGGTCTCGGGTCTCGGATCTCGGGTCTCGGATCTCGGGTCTCGGGTCTCGGGTGTCGGGTCTCGGGTCTTGGGGTCTCGGGTCTCGGGTCTCGGGTCTCGGATCTCGGGTCTCGGGTCTCGGGGTCTCGGGTCTCGGATCTTGGGTCTCGGGTCTCGGGGTCTCGGGTCTCGGGTCTCGGATCTCGGGTCTCGGGTCTCGGGTGTCGGGTCTCGGGTCTTGGGGTCTCGGGTCTCGGGTCGGATCTCGGGTCTCGGGTCTCGGGTCTCGGGTCTCGGGTGTCGGGTCTCGGGTCTCGGGTCTCGGTCTCGAATCTAGGGTGCGCATAAGCAGGCATGTGCGCAGTGCTGAGCGGGCTCGGGTCTCGGTATCGGGTCTCGAGTCTCGGGTTTCGGATCTTGGGTCTTGGGTCTCGGGTATGTGTACAGTGCTGAGCGGGTGCGCATGAGGGAGCGTTTGGCAGGCATGTGGCGCAGTGCTGAGCGGGCTCACGTGAGCGGGCGTGCTTACCATTTGGCAGGCGTGGGCGCAGTGCTGAGCGGGTGCAGGTGAGCGGGTGTGCTCACCATTTGGCAAGCATGTGTGCAGTGCTGAGCGGGTGCACGTGAGCGGGCGTGCTTGTCATGTGGCAGCAGAGCGAGCGGGTGCAGCTGAGCGGGCGTGTTTGCGATTTGGCAGGAGCGGGTGTGCTGACCACTTGGCAGGCATGTGTGCAGTGCTGAGCGGGCGGACGTGAGCGGGCGCGCTTACCATTTCGCAAGCATGTGCGCAGTGCTGAGCGGGTGCACGTGAGCGGGCGTGCTTACCATGCTCTCCAGCACACTTCCCCGGCACACTCCCCCGTCCGGGCACACTCCCCCGGCACACTGCCCCCGCAGAGCAGGCACACTCCTCCAAGTACAGTGGCAGGCATGGGTGCGCTGATGAGCGGGCGCAGGTGAGCAGGTGTGCTCACCATTTCGCAGGCATGTCCGCAGTGCTGAGCGGGTTCGCGTGAGCACTGTATCCATGCCAGGCACAGGGTAAGAACACCCGTTCAAGTGCGCATCCATGCCAGGCACATGGTAAGAACACCCGCTCAAGTGCACCCGCTTAGCACTGTTTCCATGCCAGGCACATGGTAAGAACACCCGTTGAAGTGCACCCGCTTAGCATTGCGTCCATGCCAGGCACATGGTAAGAACACCCGCTCAAGCGCGCCCGCTTAGCGCTGTATCCATGCCAGGCATATGGTAAGAACACCCGTTCAAGTGCACCCGCTTAGCACTGTATCGATGCCAGGCACGTTAAGAACACCCGCTCAAGTGCACCATTCAGCATTGTGTCCATGCCAGGCACATGGTAAGAACACCCGCTCAAGTGCACCCGCTCAGCACTGTGTCCATGATAAGGCTCAAGTGCACCCGCTCACCACTCTATCCATGCCAGGCACACACATTACCCGCTGAGCGGGCGCACTTGAGCGGGTGTTCTTACCATGTGCCTGGGATGGAAACAGTGCTGAGCGGGCGCTTTTGAGCGGGTAATATGCGTGCCTGGCATGGATAGAGTGGTAAGCGGGTGCACTTGAGCCTTATCATGGACACAGTGCTGAGCGGGTGCACTTGAGCGGGTGTTCTTACCATGTGCCTGGCATGGACACAATGCTGAGCTGCATTGAGCGGGTGTTCTTAACGTGCCTGGCATCGATACAGTGCTAAGCGGGTGCACTTGAACGGGTGTTCTTACCATATGCCTGGCATGGATACAGCGCTAAGCGGGCGCGCTTGAACGGGTGTTCTTACCATGGACACAACGCTGAGCGGGTGCACTTGAGCGGGTGTTCTTACCATGTGCCTGGCATGCAGTTCTGAGCGGGTGCACTTGAGCGGGTGTTCTTACCATGTGCCTGGCATCGACACAGTGCTAAGCGGGTGCACTTGAACCGGTGTTCTTACAATGTGCCTGGCATGGATACACTGCTAAGCGGGTGCACTTGAACGGGTGTTCTTACCATGTGCCTGCCACGGATACAGTGCTAAGCGGGTGCGCTTGAACGGGTGTTCTTACCAGCATGGATACAGTGGTAAGCGGGTGCACTTGAACGGGTGTTCTTACCATGTGCCTGGCATGGATACAGTGCTAAGCGGGTGCACTTGAACGGGTGTTCTTACCATGTGCCTGGCATGGATACAGCGCTAAGCGGGTGCACTTGAACGGGTGTTCTTACCATGTGCCTGGCATGGATACAGTGCTAAGCGGGTGCACTTGAACGGGTGTTCTTACATTGTGCCTGGCATGGATACAGCGCCAAGCGGGTGCACTTGAGCGGGTGTTTTTACCATGTGCCTGGCATGGATACAGTGCTAAGCGGGTGCACTTGAATGGGTGTTGTTACCATGTGCCTTGCGCGCATGCAGTGCTAAGCGGGTGCACTTGAGCGGGTGTTCTTACCATATGCCTGGCATGGATACAGCGCTAAGCGGGCGCGCTTGAGCGGGTGTTCTTACCATGTGCCTGGCATGCAGTTCTGAGCGGGTGCACTTGAGCGGGTGTTCTTACCATGTGCCATGTGCCTGGCATCGACACTGTGCTAAGCGGGTGCACTTGAACGGGTGTTCTTACCATGTGCCTGGCAGGGATACAGTGCTAAGCGGGTGCACTTGACGGGTGTTCTTAGGCATGGGTGCACTTGAACGGGTGTTCTTACCATGTGCCTGGCATGGATACAGTGCTAAGCGGGTGCACTTGAACGGGTGTTCTTACCGTGTGCCTGGCATGGATACAGTGCTAAGCGGGTGCGCTTGAACGGGTGTTCTTACCATGTGCCTGGCATGGGTACAGTGCTAAGCGGGTGCACTTGAACGGGTGTTCTTACCGTGTGCCTGGCATGGATGCAGTGCTGAGCGGGTGCGCTTGAACGGGTGTTTTTATTATGTGCCTGGCATGCAGTTCTGAGCGGTGCACTTGAGCGGGTGTTCTTACCATGTGCCTGGCATGGATACAGTGCTGAGCGGGCGCGCTTGAGCGGGTGTTCTTACCATGTGCCTGGCATGGAAACAGTGCTGAGCGGGTGCACTTGAACGGGTGTTCTTACCATGTGCCTGGCATGGATACAGTGCAAGCGGGTGCACTTGAACGGGTGTTTTTACCATGTGCCTGGCATGGATACAGTGCTAAGCGGGTGCACTTGAATGGGTGTTCTTACCATGTGCCTTGCGCGCATGCAGTGCTAAGCGGGTGCACTTGAACGGGTGTTCTTACCATGTGCCTGGCATGGATACAGTGCTAAGCGGGTGGAACCTAAGCGGGTGCACTTGAACGGGTGTTCTTACCATGTGCCTGGCATGGATACAGTGCTAAGCGGGTGCACTTGAACGGGTGTTCTTACCATGTGCCTGGCATGGATACAGTGCTAAGCGGGTGCACTTGAACGGGTGTTCTTACCATGTGCCTGGCATGGATACAGTGCTAAGCGGGTGCACTTGAACGACATGTGCCTGGCATGGATACTAAGCGGGTGCACTTGAATGGGTGTTCTTACCATGTGCCTTGCACGCATGCAGTGCTAAGCGGGTGCACTTGAACGGGTGTTCTTACCATGTGCCTGGCATGGATACAGTGCTAAGCGGGTGCACTTGAACGGGTGTTCTTACCATGTGCCTGGCATGGATACAGTGCTCAGCATGTGCACTTGAACGGGTGTTCTTACCATGTGCCTGGCATGGATACAGTGCTAAGCGGGTGCACTTGAACGGGTGTTCTTACCATGTGCCTGGCATGGATACAGTGCTAAGCGGGTGCACTTGAACGGGTGTTCTTACCGTGTGCCTGGCATGGATACAGTGCTAAGCGGGTGCGCTTGTTCTTACCATGTGCCTGGCACGGGTACAGTGCTAAGCGGGTGCACTTGAACGGTTCTTACCATGTGCCTGGCATGGATACAGTGCTGAGCGGGCGCGCTTGAGCGGGTGTTCTTACCATGTGCCTGGCATGGAAACAGTGCTGAGCGGGCGCGCTTGAGCGGGTAATGTGTGTGCCTGGCATGGATAGAGTGGTGAGCGGGTGCACTTGAGCCTTATCATGGACACAGTGCTGAGCGGGTGCACTTGAGCGGGTGTTCTTACCATGTGCCTGGCATGGACACAATGCTGAATGGTGCACTTGAGCGGGTGTTCTTAACGTGCCTGGCATCGATACAGTGCTAAGCGGGTGCACTTGAACGGGTGTTCTTACCATATGCCTGGCATGGATACAGCGCTAAGCGGGCGCGCTTGAACGGGTGTTCTTACCATGTGCCTGGCATGGACACAATGCAAGCGGGTGTTCTTACCATGTGCCTGGCATGGATACAGTGCTAAGCGGGTGCACTTGAACGGGTGTTCTTACCATGTGCCTGGCATGGATACAGTGCTAAGCGGGTGCACTTGAACGGGTGTTCTTACCATGTGCCTGGCATGGATACAGTGCTAAGCGGGTGCACTTGAACGGGTGTTCTTACCATGTGCCTGGCATGGATACAGCGCTAAGCGGGTGCACTTGAACGGGTGTTCTTACCATGTGCCTGGCATGGATACTGTGCTGCACGCATGCAGTGCTAAGCGGGTGCACTTGAACGGGTGTTCTTACCATGTGTCTGGCATGGATACAGTGCTAAGCGGGTGCACTTGAACCTAAGCGGGTGCACTTGAACGAGTGTTCTTACCGTGTGCCTGGCATGGATACAGTGCTATATGCGCTTGAACGGGTGTTCTTACCATGTGCCTGGCATGGATACAGTGCTAAGCGGGCGCACTTGAACGGTTGTTCTTACCGTGTGCCTGGCATGGATACAGTGCTAAGCGGGTGCGGGCATGCTACATTTGGTAGTGTTGAACGCTCTCGGTTCTCGGGTCTTGGGTCTTGGGTCTCGGGTCCTATCTCGGAGTCTTGGAGTCTCGGGTCTCGGAGTCTCGGAGTCTCGGGCCTCGGATCTTGGATCTCGGGTCTCGGAGTCTCGGGTCTTGGAGTCTCCGGTCTCGAGTCTCGGGGTCTCGGTTCTCGGGTCTCGGAGTCTCGAGTCGCAGGGTTTCGGGTCTCAGGTCTCGGATCTCGGATCTCGGGTCTCGGGTCTCGGGTCTCGGGCTCTCGGGTCTTGGGTCTCGGGTCTCGGGTCGCGGGTCTCGGGTGTTGGGTCTCGCGTCTCGGGTCTCGGGTCTCGGGGTCTCGGGTCTCGGGTCTCGGGTCTCGGGTCTCGGGTCGCGCTCGTTGTCAAGTGCGTTCTGGTGTTTTTGCACTACCGGTCTCAGATTCCACCATGTTATAGATTTGCGTATGTCGCGCTGGGGTATGTCTTCTATGCTCCGATGCCCGAGATTGGCTCACAAGAGAAATTCGATCTATGCCGCCATGTTGAAGCGGGATCCGCATGAGGCGGCCGATGCCCGTACGTCTTCCGTAGAATCCAGAATTCGGAAGCAGGGACTGAACGTGTATGTGGGAACAATTGTAGCTTCCCGACTGCGCTGACACCTTCGATGAAACAAAGGGGTGTGCAAGACTCAGAGCAACAGGTCGCACACAGCCAGGATCCTGAGGCAACAACAAACAGTCTGATTGTGACACAGTGAGCAAATGGGTTGACATGCGCACATTCAATCACGAGGGCAGTTCGGAACTCAGTCACATTGTGCCACGGATTGCAGAAAACTTGGGCATGCAGATCAGACCTGTTGTGCGTAGAAGCAAGGCTGAAGGGCAGATTGGGCATATAGGGCCCACGGCCATGTAAAACATGCGATCCAAGATTTTCCCCAGATCGCTGCAGGAGAATATGCCACCTCAGCCTCAGTCAAAAACGTCTCACAGCTCGTTGCAAACTGTGATTGTATCCCATGTGGTTTGCGTTTTGTTTATGCTGATGCTGATGTTTCTCTTATAGCTGACCTCGGTCCGAACTGTTAAATTGTTGGTCTCTCTGAAGGGACGAGACCGACTGTCAGCTGTTGAAGGATCAAGTTTGCAGACGTTGGGGAATGTGTGACCGATTGACCGGGTCAACCAGAGCATGGGCAAACTATTTGCACAAACACAGATTCAAGCTGCGTGACCATGCTGGCCACGAGGCTATGCGTTGACAAATCAAGGTGCTCAGATTTTGCGACATCGATCAAAAAACAATTGCGAAGAACCCGATTATCCATTTGTTTGGGCAGGGCCTCTTTGGCATCCATTGTTCCTGGAGCCGCCGCAGCCGCTGGCATATCCGCTCCCATCAAGCACGCAATCCGGACAGAACAACTGCCTTGGCATTGGCAGCGGCTTCTGCGAGGGTCTTATCCATAGCTAATTTGACGCCACGTATTTCTGCAAGCCTTTCGGAGGCAGACTATGTGAAGTTGGGCAGCTCCGCAATCAAAGATTGCAAAGTGTGAAACCGCAAAAGTTCCAGACGCGCCTGCTTCGGCTCGCGGCACGGGGGATGTTTGCAAATGGACAACGCGCAGCTTGAGCAACAATCGTGTGCGGCGCGGCGCGCTTCTTCCGTGTTGGGAGTACAAGGTGTTGAGCATCGTGTGTCCGTGCCACTCCCATGGGCCTCATGGCCCTTAGGTTCGGCACCTATCCACAGTGCCAAACCTTCACTGTGCTCGAGGTTGCTCGTGGTCTCATGCAGTCGCTATGTTCACTCCTTGCATACCCTTGCTGGCCGCCCTATGGGCACATGCTCCGTCCACAGTGCCCAACCTTTTCACAGCGCTCGAAGTTTCTCTTAGTCTCACGAAGCAAACAAACAATCAATCGCTACATTTGAATTGGAGGTTTCCACTGCGTCGTCCTTTTTGGACTACAGCGACGTGCGCAGCATGAAGCCATGAGCAGGAGTTAGCCGGCATGAGATTCTTGCAGAAAAAAGTTGTTGAATGCTGCCGTGTCTTTTCTTGTAGCCCGCAAGAAAAATACAGTTTTTGCTCAAATGTATGGTTTTCACGGAAATGCACGGATCTCGGCAGATAGTCGCAAAAAAAGTGGCCTTGGTTGGTCCAGGAATGCGTTGTACACGGCAAATAAGACGTGTAGGCCATGTGAAGGTGAGACGAGGGCCTGGCCAGATCTTTCATGGAAGTGTTTGCTCTTGTGCTCCAGCCCTGACTTCCAAGTCTCTCACAACGCCAGGACTGATGATCGCCGCAACAACGGGAAGACTCTGTCTGACCATGACCAGAGGTGAGCTGGCCAGACGTCGCAGCAGATCCCGGAACAGCTGGAGGGGCCATGACATAGCTAAGGGCCGTGCTGGGCCCGTCAGTCGACGTCCGTGCAAATCCATCCCATTGAGGTATGTGGCCTTCCTTAGCCGCCATAGTGACGACGGAGATGCAAGGAGGTCGAGCTGGAGGTTGCCGTAGATGGAGTTATTGGTCCTCTGTAGTAGATGGATTTCAGGAAGTTGCCGTAGTCGAGTCCGTGGAGTGGTGGAAATTGAATCCAGCCATTTGTGCAAGCGCTAGCTCAGACCGGCTTTCAAAATTGTTCCCGCAATGCACATCCACCGGCCCCTTCACCATGAGCAGGACTTGGCAGACCGTTGTCTATGCCTCACTCCTTGCATGCCCAGCGCTTCCAGGTGCTCGTTTACCTGGCACTTTCGCAAAGTGCCCGTTTGGCCAGCGCTTTGTCAAGAGGCTGGCTTTCAACACTGCACAAGGTGCGTGAGCAACCGTCAAAGACCGTGAAAGCCCTGTGAAAACAGAGTGAAACAAAAATGTTCGTTTACTCGTGCTAAGGCCTTTTAGGCAAGACAACACTTTTGCCAACCGTGCTTGTTTAACTTGTCCTTTGGAAGTTCGAGGATGCCTGCTGGCCACCCTTGCCGGCCGCCCTAGAGGCCCGTGCTCCATCCCAGCCAAATCTTGTGCGTAAATGTTTTTACTTTTGGGCTCAGCCCTTGAAGTTCATGTTTTCACGAAACAATCAATCGCTGATTACATCAAATGGGAGTTTCCCACTGCACTGCAGCAATGTTTCGCATGAAGCCATAAGCGCAGGAGTTGGCAGACCAGAGTCTATGCCTCACTCCTTCCAGTGCTTCCAGAAGTGCTCGTTTAGCCAGCGCTTTGTCAAGAGGCTGGCTTTCCACGCTGTAAAAGATGCGTGGGCAATCCGTGAAAGACCGTGAAAACCCCGCGAAAACAGCTTGAAAAGACGCCCTTTATTTACTCGTGCCAGGGCGCCCAGCAAAGACAGCGCTTTTATCAATCGTGCTCCACCCTTGCCGGCCGCCCTTTAGGCCCATGCTCCACCCACAGTGCCAAACCTTTTCACAGTGCTCAAACAAAGAATTGCTTCAGTTAAATGGGAGTTTCCCACTGTGCCAGCCTTTTTGACTGCAGCAACGTGCAGCATGAAGCCATGAGTAGGAGTTGGCAGACCGGAGTCTCTGCATCACTCCTTGCATGCCTCATAGCCACACTTGCCGGCCGCCGTATAGGCCCATGCTCCATCCATTGTGCAAAACCTTGTGCCTGAATCTGTTTACTTTTGGGCGCAGCGCTGGAAGTTCAGGCAAAGAATCGCCACATTAAATGGGAGTTTCTCCCTTTTTCTGAGCGGTCCTTTGGATATGGGGCAGGCTTCGCTGTAGGACCTCAAGCAAACACGCAACACGCGTACAGCTTGTGTGGACTCATGTCGGCTATAACTTGGATTCATCTTCCCAGCTAGGTCCGTAGTAAGGCAACAGGAACCAGCTTCAGCTTTCGTGGCAAATAAGTGCCCGAGCAGTGGTAAATGCAATCACATGCAAACCGGATTGCGGGGCAGAGCTTTGGCTTTGCACTTTTTTTGGAATTGCTCCCGAGTTGCGGAAATTTGGCCCGAGCGTGAAATTGTGCTCAAGTTGCGGGTTGGTTTTCTGTCGACTTCACCAAAGCAGCTAGGCAACCTCAAGAAGTGCTCGAATTAGACTTGAGCAGAAAAAAGCGCTCGAATGCCACACGCTGCGCGCAGTACTTTTTTGTGTATCAATGGGTCCTGCAGGTGCAAAACTATAACTGCTCGGGCCGAGCAGCTGATATTCGCGGTTCAGAACCTCAAAGCCCATGCTGTCTTGCACCCAAAGAGCTGCAGGAATTGAGACATTTGCAGCGCGCAGCCCGAGCTCTCGATATGTCTGGCACACTTTCCTGCGCGTTGCATTTCAGGCAGAGACTGCTTGCGCCAATGCGACACGCGCTCTACGAGAATTTCGAACCGGCGATGTCCAGAGACGCTGCACAGACTGACCGCAAACAGGCGCATCAAGCAGGCGCAGCTGACTGAGGCTGACTGGGGGTGCAGTCTTGCCCAGGATCTGGGGCGTTCCTTGAGCTCATACGTTGTGAAAGTCGCCGTGACCTTGAACGAAGTGTTTCCGGTGCCTTGGCAAGCTTGTCAGCCCCCCTCGTGCTTGGAACTTGTGGGCATGGCTTGCCAGCTCTCAAGATGCGGGGTTCTGCGTGCTCGGAGCTGCGCGCTTGAGTGAGTGGCAGAGTGCCCACACGGCGGGTTTGCCTTCGCCAAGCAGGGGAAGCTGCTGTGAAGGCGCAACGCGCAATGGAGCAGTGGAAGATCAACACGTTCGCGCCCCTGCTGATGATGCACGGCCCCGGCTAAGGCAGACTTGGGCTGCAAGGCTTGCGCAGGATTTGCAGTGCCTTTCAGAAAGCCGGTTGTGCTGTTTCAGAAGCCTTCACATCCAAGCTTGGCAGCGGATTCAATCGCATCACGGCTTCTGAAGCCGCAGGATTTGCACAAATTTAGAGATGACTTTGTACCCTAGTGCCCAAATTCTACAATGCTGGGGCGCAGTGCCCGTCAAGCATGTTTATTTGCACGGGGGAACCTTCCATTCGCAACTCCTAAATCAGGACTGGTCACAGAAGGTGGGGCGCGAAGAGGTTCAACTCGAAAGGCCTCTCAAGCGTAGCAGAGTTGGGACATATGAGGCCCACGGCGATGTGCAGCGCGCGATCTGGGATTTGGAGAGGGCAAAGCGACTCCTCAGCCTCAGTCAAACGCTTCTTACGATGCGTTGCCAAGAGCCCCGATTGACCATAGTGTGCAGAGACTGGCTTGTGGCACGTTTGATCTTTTAACCTAGTACTTTTCCAGGCAGGCGCCAACTGATTTTTTTTGAGCGTCCCACGGGCTTGCTATTGGACGCCGAGGGGAAGGCTGAAAGAGAGTTCACCCTTTTCAATGAGTTGGGCTTCCCTTCAACGATGGCTGCGTCCACTTTGCGCGAAACAAATACCAGGCCTGGAAGACGACTTTTAGTCGTGCAGGAAGTCGCAGGTATTCTCCAAACAAGTGTGCACACTGGGGTCATGCCTCATTCTGAATTGTGACTGTGTTGCCAAGCAATGGTCACAAATTGCCGCTTTGATGTGGCATTTCGCAACAACAAGTGCCATCTCGCTGGAAGACTGTGTTTGCAACCAGAAAGCAGAGTATGTGTACCCTCCGCGAAAGCCACAGGTATGTGACTACTTGACCTGTACCGTTGTAGGGTGCCAAAGGACGCACTATGCGACATCTCCTGGTCTGGTGTCTATGCTGCTCATGGTAATGGCCAGTTTTGAGCAGGGCTCCTAAATACAACTACATATCTTTCGCCATTTCAACCATTACTTTGTGAGGCAAAATCTAAGCATCCTTCACGTGCTCTTTCTGTCCAGCCATTCAGGCCACGTCACGCAGACTAGCGGCTGTAGCAAGCTGCAACCTGCTTTGTGCCGCGGCCCTGGCGTCTTTTCGCACGCACAAGCGAAGACACGAGGGCGCAGAACCGGAACCCGTGCCGCGGCACGTCCAGGCAACCGGCTCAAGTTATGTCACAGGCTCCAGGCTTTTGGTCCGCGATTTGCGCAAGCAAGGGGATAGCTTTGGTTTTGCCCGGAATACGTATGCTTGTGGATGTGTGCCATGTGTTTGCATGCCCGAGTCAGCGGCTCTGTTCTTGCAGCTGCCAGCTCATTTATTTTGTTCTGCAGTTTTGTGTTCATTCGGACTCCGAGACTGCGCGCGAACAAGAGCTGCAAAGCCTGAGTTGTCCTTGCGGAATGTTCCCAGTCGAAAGGTGATTTAAGCCTTAGATCCATGCAGTTGACTCTTGCCGGTAGTTTTAATGCTGAGTGGATTTCGGGTGTGGTCTATCACCTGGTCCAGCCAGCGGCATGCACACACACTTCAATCCTTCCGGAGGTGCGAGTCCGGAGCACTCCTCCAACGGCGCACCGGGACTTGTCGGCTTTCGCGCACTTCTAAAGACTTTCACACAATCTGGGCATGTGCATTTAAAGTGCCCTTGCACTTGCATCCCGTCCTTCGTGCTAGGCACCTTTCTGTTTGAATGGCGTACCCTTCGAGATTTGGAAGGGGCGGTTGCGTCATGATCTGTTTGTGAGCGTTGGGGATGTCAATCCCACCTTGGAAAGGTCGTAGGGGTGGACATGCCATGCACCAGGGCAGCAGTTCAGCCGCTGCTTTCTCAGCAAGTGACCCCTAGAATCCAACCGTTTCATCATCACCCTGTCCCACTGCCCCGGCCTTGTTTGAATGCTGCAGCGATGTGCAGCGTGAATACACGAGCGCATCCGCAGCAGGCAGGTTTGAGCCAGAGGCTGCTTGTGCACGATGCAGAGATGTGCATTCAACCCAAGGATGTCCCGTTTTTTTGCGATCAGTTTGTAGTGGCTCTGAGTATAGTAGCAGCTTCAGCATGGCATGGCCCCTCCCAAAGCGCGTGTCAGCTGGGCAAGGAACTCTGCAGCTCAGCACGGCCTCCATTGCCAGCCAGCTCAGGCACTGGGCTTGGCAGTGGCCCGCGCCTCAGCCATGCCGGCGCAAGCGGAAAGTTCAGAGGTTGTGAAGTATTTCCGCTTGAGAGTTTCGCCGAGATGCTGTGCGCCGGCGCACGCTGTCGGGCAGTCTACATGTGAGGTGAGCCAACGTCGGCAGCTGCAAAGTGCTGCTAGCAAGGGCAGGTGTTGAGATGAGTTGCTTGAGAGCCAAGACCATCCTCTCTCAACCAGCACCTTCAGCACATGCCTTCAGGCTCTGCGCGCCGAACGGTCCACTTTGAGTTTCAGCCGCCGAAAGGTCTCGGCCTGACAGCCAGCAGGTGGACAGCGGCTTGACGCGCAGCTGGCTTGAGGCATTTGGGCATTCCACAGCGAGAGCCAGGCACGCAGCGCTACTTGTAGTGCTTGGCAGCCAAGTTCCAGGGGTTCTCTCTGCAAGCTCCGAGCTGCGCGTTCAAGTTGCAACTGCTGCCGGTGTCGCGGGCTTGCAGAATGACGGGCCGTAAACATCGTCCAAAGTTTAGCGCTGCGCAAAGCATTTGCTTGCGCCGTGTTTGGCTCCAGTTCCCACCAAGTGTTCTTCGCAATCCCTTTGTGCGCGGGGAAGCGCTCAGTCAGGCTGTTGAGACGAAACCTCCCTGCAGAGGCTTCGTGCGTTCGGTGCTGTTCGTGCCAGTCTTGCTGCGCTGCCAGAGCGCTGCCTGTGGACACACACGCGAGTCCTTGATTGCATTTCTACCTGTTCTGGTGTTCCTGGCATTGGCGACATATCCTCCTGCCCAAGGTTTCGTCGCCGCGCCCACTTAAAAAACAGCATCGTGACGTGGTGCCATCAGTGTCAGAGACTGCTTAGCTCGAAGATCCTGTTGAGTGCTCCGTGCAGCTGTCCGCGCTCTGACTCCAGCACTTGCTGGTCTCGTTTGTTTGCTCTGTGTGCAGCTGCCTCAACATCGGCGGCTCCTACAGCTCCTCCGTGAGTTGGCAGTCTCGCATTCGCGCACCAGGGCATGAAGTGCTTGTCTTGAAACGGGCTTCGTGGGAATTCGGTGTGGGCTATCTTGGCGTCGGGCAGCATGCTTTGCATATCCATAGTCACGGATTTTGCCTTGGGAGTTTCGTGGCCCGGAAACTTTGACTAGTGGTTGCGGTATGTTGCAGCTGGAGTCCGTGGGAAGGCCGCTATTGCAAGATCTGAGGCCACGTCAGCATAGCGTGGAAGTCGTCAAGAGGGCTTGGTGTGACTTACGGACAGCGCATTGCACATGCTGCCACCAGCAGCAGATTCGTCAATAGTTGCATGCGCGGCGTTGCCTAGTCCAGCTACTGAGTCATATCTGCGAACACTCCAAGTAGTCATGCGCTATGCTTCGGTAATGGCTGCCGAGAAGGTTGTTGCATTGCACAGCTCAATTGGAACATTGCACGCGACGATGTTGCGCAATTTCGCATAGCTATGGCATCATCCCAGCTCAGTTGGGTACCTTTTGTCACTAAGCTGCAAGGCAAATCCCAGGCTCTCCGATTTTTTCCGGCTTGCTTGTTTCAGTCACACTGCCCAATGTCAACGAGCAGCCTTGCGGCCGACAATGCGTTGGTGTCAATGTCAACTTTGTCCTTCGCCGTTTCTGGCTTTAATTTGCTCGCAAAGCAAGAGCAAGTTCTCAGTTCCCGCACAACGAGTTGAGCCGTCTTTTCAAGCAAAAGCGGACGTGAGTCACAGATGACAACAAGCTGTATGACAGAAAGCTGTATGACAGCGGCAGGTAGTCTCAGACAGCTGATGTTTGCAGCCAATTGATGAAAAGCGAACAATCATGCTTTGCACACGCACTTAATTACACTTGTGAGGACAAACGCATAGCGTTACCTGTTGCACTGGTGCGAGCGCTGGTCACCGGCGATGGACAGTTAGTCTTCCCTGTGTTTGTGACTTTTGACAAGTAACTCAGTAACTCCTGTTATCCACCTGAAGCGCATCTTTTCGGGAATCTGCATGCAGTATCCAAAAGATGCTGTGTCGATCACAAAGCAGACCGTGCTCTCTTACAGACTGGAGACTGGGCTACGTGACAACGGAGTTTGCCACCACTGCAGTGCCATCGTGATAGAAATTACGTTTCTTACTCTTCTCTGACCTGGTTGGAAGACTGCAGGCTCCTTCTCAGGAGTACTTGCGACGTTCGCTTTCCTCTCTTCAAAAGGCCTGCCGTTTGTGTCTACTTGGCAAGTTTCATGTTGGTTGCACGCTGTTTCAAAGAAACTTGGGGGCCCGCGAGCGCGAAATTGGCCGTTAGCAGTATCTGGGCACCGCTCGAGTCTCAGTAAACATCCATTTCCCTGCAAGTCCCATGCCTGCTCTTGCAGATGGGGCCATCTTGGCTTGCAGGTTGCCAGAAGGCGGGGCTTCACTGGGCTTGAAGCAGCCTTGCAGTTTGCCGGCTTTTTTGGCCTGGCAGGGAGGTTGCGCTCATTTGGAGCCATGCCGATTCCAAGTCACAGCCATCCATCTCCATGTGCGCTTGCGTTATTTGCAGTTGCAAGCTCATATCAGCCTGAGCCATGTGGTTGTTCTATGCCACTTGCGTGCGCATTTGGGAGCCCGCAGAATCACAGAGCAAAGGCCACGTTGGCTCGGTAGAAACTAGCTCGAGCGAGAAAGCATCTATTGCCCAGTATGTCCAAAGGCGGCTCTCGCAGATGGGGCCATCTTGGCTTTCAGGTTGCCAGCAGCACTGGAGCAGCGATCAAACAACCCATGAGGATTCCTCGTCACGGGGCGCCATCATGTATTCTGCAGCACGAATGGTTCAGGGCGCGGAAGCTCGTGGAAACTTCCGCTGAGAACAAAGCAATTTTTGTTGCTGTGAAATCCAAAACCCCCGCAGCTTGCAGACCCATATTGTGACAATGCGTGATTTTATTTTGGGTGACCGCTTGTAAGATTGGGTGTGAAGCAGTTTGCTGGCTTCTTTGGCCTTGTAGGGAGGTTACGCTTATTTGGAGCCATGCCGATTCCAAGTTTCACAGCCATCCATCTCTGCGCTTGCGTTATTTGCAGTTGCAAGCTCGTAGCTTGAGCCACGTGGTTGTTCCTTGCAAAGTGAGCTGCCGTTTCAGATGGGGCCATCTTGGCTTGCAAGTTGCTAGGAGGTCAGGCTTCGCTGGAGCAGCGATCAAACAGCCCATGAAGAAACCCTAGTTTCGGGGCGCCAAATTCTTGGCGCCTAAAAGTATTCTGCTGCAGGAATGGGCATGGTCCCCGGCGCGGAAGCTCGTGGAAACTTCCGAGGAGCATATTGCAAGCTTTGTTGCCGCGAAGGCCAAACCCCATGTCGCGGAAGGTTGCGGAAGCCCCTCGGCTTGCTAGACCCATATTGTGACAAAGTGTCTTTGTTTTGGTGACCTCCTAAGACTGGGCGTGAAGCAGATTGCTGGCTTTTTTGGCCTTGTAGGGAGGTTACGCTTCTTTGGAGCCATGCCGTTGTCAAGTCACAGCTGTCCATCTCCGTGTTCGCTTGCTTGATCTGTAGTTGCTCGCTCATATCTGCCTGAGCGATGTGGTTGCTCCTTGCAACGTGCGCGCGCATTTGGGATTCCGCAGAAGCACAGAGCTGGGGCCACGTTGGCTCATTAGAAATTAGCTCGAGCGTGAGCAAGCATCCATTTCCGGGCAAATGCAATGGCTGCTCTCATCTTGACTTGCAAGTTGTCAGGAGGTTGCGCTTATTTGGAGCCATGTCGGTTCCAAGTCCCAGCTGTCCATCTCCGTGTGCGCTTGCTTGATCTGCAGTTACACGTTCATGTCAGACTGAGACATGTGGTCGTTCCCTGCAACGTGATTGCGGATTTGGGAGCTCGCAGAATCACCGCTGGGGCCACGTCGGCTCGATAGAAACAAGCTTGAGTATCCGTCTATTTTCCAGTAAGTTCAACGACTTCTTTTGCAGATGCGGCCATTTTGGCTTGCAGCTTGCCAGACTGCGGGGCTTCGCTGGGCTTGAAGCAGCCTTGCACTTTGTTGGGTTCTTTGGCCTTGCAGAGCGGTTCCGCATATTTGGAGCCACACCGATTCAGCTGTGCGTCGCTTTGCAATGCCAAGCTCGCGCTGGCCTGAGACATTTGGCCTCACATGCTATCAGCTGTCGTCGCAAGCGCAACTTGAGTAGTTGTTGCTGATTCAACCAGCGGCTGTCAAGAGCAACGAGCTGGCCGCTGACACCCCCCTTGCAGCTGCGGCGCGAGCGAAGCGGTGGATATTCTCCGGTTCTATCCGGTGGACGAGTCCAATAGCAGCCACGGCTTTGCTCGCCTTCGCACATGAATGCTTGAGTGCATGAGCGCCACAGTAGTTGAGCACCAGCTTCAAAAGCAAGTTTCGCGAGGGTTTCAGCTGTGAGCAGCCACTTTGCAGACGATGCGCCTGCTTGAGCCCTGCCTGCGCCAAATGCTCAGGTATGGCAATTTAGTGTGCTGGCAGAAGAATTGCCCCGACGCTTCACACGCCAATCCTCAGTCGACTATTCAGAGCTCTTAGGTGCTATAGAACTTGGCCAGTGCTTGCACGCAAGAAGGCCTCTACTTCTGCTTGCAGTGCTAGCATGTCTGTTCCGGCGCCCACTTGCGCCAGCTCGCCAATGATAGGGCTTAAGAAAGGCATAAGAGGAAGAAGTGGGATAAAGTGAAACATGACGGAGATGCCTGTCAGGCGAGACTTCAAATCCGAACCCCTTGTCCTTCACACGAGCCCAACTCATTGGACGCTGCCCTGACCTTCGGTGGCTTCCCAGCCCACCCCATGCAACACTATTCCGCAGGGTCCATTCTGCGCTGTCCGAATCCTACCCAGGTTGCCCAAATTTCGGGTCCCTGAAAAACAAAGGACCTGAGAAGAAGCGATGGCAATCTAGTTGCTGCTTCAACATAGAGCCCAGTCCCATGCATTTGCTGGCCAGGGTTTGCTTTTTTCGCATTGGTCCCCCAGCTGCCGATGATGAGTTTGATGAGTCTACTGAATTGAGTGCTTCGGAGCTGTAGCGGCAGACAGTGTTGCTTGGCAAGGTCACTGGGACATTGCGCCATTTTGAGAACAACGCTGGAGCGCAAGTCCCGGCGAAAACGCCCGCGCAATTGTTGCACATGCTTTAGAGCAGACGAGAGGCAACCCAGAGACGTTTGTTACGTTTGACGCTGGTCGAGCTACCAGCAGCAGACAGAGCAGACAACCGTAAGGCTGAGGACAGAGTTTCACCCACAGACATTCCAAAGGCCAATGCGGCTCTTGTGCTGGTGGCACACAAGCTCATGCCCGAGAGCTTGGAGGCTTTTCGGAAGGACGGGCGCAAGCTGACGGTGTTCTTGTTGTACTGACAATGCCATGTCATCACGTTTGGCAGAGCCACAGCCACAAAAGTTGTTTCACCAGGACTGACCAAGACAGGCCGTGCGCACATCGAGTTTCGGCCAACGCTAGAAAGGTCGCGGCCTGACAGGGACAGCAACGCTCGATTGAACTTGCAGCTGGCTTGAGACATTTGGGCATTCCACACAAGCGAATGCCAATCGCACAGCGCTGCTTGCGCAGCGCTACTTGTAACGCTTTGCAGCCAGGTTCCAGGAGCCTCATGTCTATGCGTTTTGTGAGCTCCGCAAGCTTCGAGCCTCTCGTTCAAGTTGCAACTGCTGCAAATGCCAGGGGTTTGCAGAGTGACGGGCCGTAAACTTCGTCGTAAATCGAACACTGCGTTACGCGTTGGCCCTGCGTGTATTTGGCTCACTTTCCGACGAGGTCATCTTCGCAATCCCCCAGCAGCGCGCGGGGACTCAACTGGCTGTTGAGATGGAACCTCAAAACCCGCAGAGGCGTTGTGTGTTCGGTCATGCCGGTCGTTCGGGTCTTGCTTCCATGCCGCCAAAGTGCTGCCTTTGGCGACACATGCATGACCTTGAATGCATTTCTGCCTGTCCTGGTGTTCCTGCCATTAGACGCATCATGATGTGGCGCCATCAGTGTAGCCTGCTCAGCTCGATGCCGCGCTTGGCTTGCCAAGAGGCCTGCAGCCTGGTTGCGTTTGTTGGCCCTGTGTGCAGCTGCCTCGACGTCAGCTGGTCCTGCCAAAGCTCCTCCCTGAGTTGGCGGTCTTTTTCGTTTCGCACAGAGCATGAAGCGCTTGTCCTGAAAAGTGCCTCCTGGGACTTAGGTGTGGGCTATCTTGGCCTTCGCGGGAAGCATGCTTTGCATATCCGCGGATTTTGATGTTTGGAGTTGCTTCTGCCCATTTTTCGCTGGCACTGGTTGCAGCTTCACCTTGGGGAGGAGGCCGTTGCAAGATCCGTTGAGGCTGAGGCGCGCTCGCGACGTACTGACAGCGCATTTCCACACATCCAGAATCATACTGCCAGCAGCGGGAGATTCGTCAATCGTTGCAAGCACGGCGTTGCCAAGTCCAGATACTGAGTCATATTTGCAAACAATCCCAGTAGTCATGCGCTATGCTTTAGTAGTGTTGCATTGCACGGCTCGAGTGGAGACTTTGCACTCGAGAGATGTTGCGCAACTTGGCATATCTTTGGCATCTAAGCTCAGTTGGTTGCCTTTTGCCACTGGCAAACTGCACGGCAAAGCATGAATGCGCTAAGTTTTGCGGCTTGCTTAATGTCAACTTGCAGCTTTGCAGCCGAGAATGCTTTGGTGTCAGTGGCTTTATCCTTTGCCGTTTCTAACTTTGATTTGCACGCAAGAGCAATTTCTCAGTTCCCGGGCAACGAGTTGGGATGAGCCGCCAAGTTTTGCTCACGCGGTCGACTCAAGCAGCAAGGGCGACGTGAGTCACAGATCACAACAGGCTGTATGACAGCAGGTAGTGTCAGACAGCTTTGTACAGCCAGATGGTGAAAAGCGAGCAAACATGCTTTTGTCTTGCACCCGTACTTAGAACAAACGTGGCGCTGGTCACCAGCGACGGGGAGTTAGTCTCGCCTTTGTTTGTGACCTTGACAAGTTGCTATCAACCTGAAGCGCAGCTTTTGGGGAACCGACATGGAGGAGCCAAAGGATGATGCATTTTCCTCCCCTGTACAAGGTAAGGCATACTCCGGATGGACAATGTGGCCTTGATGGTTGCAACAGCTAGTAGCAATTCACGCAAGCGCCAAGGCGGCTTGCCGGCCTAGAAAACAGCAGCAACTTGTGAAGAATGAGCAGGGAGCTGGCGCTTCGGAATGAAGTTGAGGTCGGCCGAGTAAGCGGGCATGGGCATGGCTCGTGGAAGGAATGAGCCCATTTGCCACAACCGGAGGCTTTTGCATTGAAGTGGTGCCTTGCTTTCACTATGGGTTTGCCGTTGCGTGTCGCGTGGCTACGGTTCCACCTGTGTTGTTCGTTGCATTCTCTGGCCCCTGGCTTTCGCAGTTCTCAATTTGGCTTCGGCCCTCAGGGCTCCTTTGTTGGACCATTGCTCAGCTGCACTGCAGACTCCTCGGACTCTTGACGTTCCCTGGCACTTTCCTCTCCTTAAAAGGCCTGGCGTTGGTGCGCCACGAGTCTACTTGGCAAATTTCATGCCAGGGGCACACTGTTTCGGAGGAAATTGGGGGCGCGCGGGGCTTGGTCAAGCGCGCAGCTCGAGTCTCAGTATGCATCCATTTCCCAGCAAGTCCAATGGCTGCTCTTGCAGAAGGGGCCATTGCAGTTTGCTGGCTCCTTTGGCCTTGCAGCGAGTTTGCCCTCATTTGGAGCCATGCCGATTCCAAGTCACAACCGTGCATCCCGTGTACTTTTGTGTCGATTGCAGTTGCAAGCTGATATTAGCCTGAGCCATGTGGTTGTTCCTTGCCACGTGCGCATTTGGCAACCCGCAGAATCACAGAGCTGGGGCCATGTTGGCTCGATACAAACTAGCTCAAGCGTCAGCAGGCATCCATTTTCCAGCAAGTCCACCGGCTGCTCTTGCAGAGGCCGTCTTGGCTTGCAGGTTGCCAGGAGGCGGGTGTAAAGATTCCTGGCTTCTTTGGTGCCCAGCGCTTCCAGGTGCTCGTTTAACTCAAAGTGCCCGTTTAACCAGCATTTTGTCAAGAGGCTGGATTTCAACAAAGTGAAAGGTGCGTGAGAAACCCGTGAAAGACCGTGAACACCTCGTGAAAACAGCGTAAAAAGACACCCTTCATTTACTCATGCTAGGGCTCCCAGCAAAGATAGCACCTTTATCAAACGTGCTCGTTTAACTTGTCCTTTGGACTCATTGCGGGCAGGTCCATGCCGATTCGAGGTCACCCGTCCATCCGTGCTCGCTTGAGTTATTTGCAGTTGCAAGCTCATACCATCAGCGAGCCGTGCGGTTGTTCCTTGCCAGGCTCGCGCGCGCGGACTTAGGAGCCCGCAGAATTACAGAGCTGCCATACAAACTAGTTCGAGCGTCAGTGAGCGCCCAGTTCCCAGTGCGTCCAATGGCTAGTTTTGCAGATGGGGTTATCTTGGCTTGCAGGTTGCCAAGAGGCAGGCTTAAGTGGGCTTGAAGCAGCCTTGCAGTGTGCAGGCTTCTTTGGCCTTGGAGGGAGGTTGCGCTTATTTGGAGCTATGACAGTTGCAAGTCACAGCGGTCCATCTCCCTTGCTTTGCAATGGCAAGCTTGAGCGAGCCGTCGCAGATGCAGCTATCAGCTGTTGTCGCAAACGCGGCTTGAGTTGTTGTTGCTGATTCAACCAGTGGCTGTCAAAAGCAACGATTTGGTTGCTGACACTCCGCTTGCAGCTGCGGCGCGAGCGAAGCAGCGGAAATTCTTTGGATCTATAGTGGACGAGTCCAATAGCGGCCCCGGCTTTCCTTGCCTTTGCACGTGAATGCTTGAGCGCATGAGCGCCACAGTAGCTGAGCGCCACCTTCAAAAGCAAGTGCCGCAAAGCTTTCGGCTTTGAGCAGCCATTTTGCAGATGATGCGCCTTCTTGAGCCCTGCCTTGCCTGCGCAGCAAATGATCATCTATTGGAATCTAATCTGCTGGCAGACGAATTGCCCCGACGCCTTGACAATTCGGGGGGGCTCTTGGGTGCTAAAGAACTTAGCCAGGGCTTGTTCACAAACAAGCCTCTACTTCCGGCAACGCTGGGTCCATGTTTTGCTTGGCTTGGCTTGCGGAGCTTGTCTGTCTGCTCCGGCGCCCACTTGCGCCAGCTCGCCAACACATAGGAAGGGGGAGAAGAGGGCTTTGGTTGTGAAGCATGTCGGAGATGCGTGTCAAGCAAGACGGTCGAGAAATCAAATCCGAAGCCCTCGTCCTTCACATGAGCCTGACTCATTGGACGCTGCCCTGACTTTCGGTTGCTTGCCAGCCGCATGCAAGAGTATTCCGCATCCGTTGCCCAGGTTTCGGGCCCAAAACAAAGCATTTGAGAAGAATCAACATGGGGGCAAGTCCCATGCATATGCTGGCCAGGGTTTGTTTTTCTGCAGCCCCCATGCTGCCAGTGACAGTCTAGTATATATGTGTCTGCTGAGTTGAGTGATTGTGGAGCTATGGACTTCAGTGTCCCGGTAGACAGTGTTGCTTGGCAAGGTCGCTGGGACATTGCGCCGTTTTGAGAACAACGCTGGGGCGTACGTCGCGTCGGAATTGTTCGCGCAAGTGTCGCACCGGACACAGAGACTGGTTGCTACGTGCTAAAACGTTTCAGAACACTTCTTTGACCCATAGCCGAGGCACCAACAGCAGACAGAGCAGACAACCGCAAGGCTGAGCTTGCTGGGGCGCGAGCGACGCCAGAAGCATGTTGAACACGCTGCAGGACACATTTGTGTTTGAATCTCTTGCGGAAAAGACTGATGCTGGTGGAGCTTTCGCAACAGCCAAGATGTGATGACTTGCGTTTGCGTGGCATGCCAGCAGCATCCAAGATGCGCAGCCGTAAGTGCCGCATCCCAAGTGCTGCGCTTGCCAAACATGTAGTTAGGACGCATTGTCAGCGGGTGCTCAGCCGTAAGTGCCGCATCCCAAGTGCTGCGCTCGCCACACGTGTAGTTGTGCTTCGGCACAGGCTGCGTTTGCCTGCGAGCTATAGGAAAGCCCTCGCGCAAGCAAAGATCTTGCGCTCGAGTGACAGTGACGGCAGCTTCCAGAGAAAGAACGCGCAGTGCAATCGGCATTTCGCTTTGTTTCGAGTTACGTATTTCGTTTGCCGCATGTGGCTTGGCCATGGAGAGTAACTCTGGTACTAGACAATGAGTCTTAGGACGGGAGTTCCCTAGGCGCCCAACGCACACACCAACATCGGTGTTACAACCCAGCTTTTGGAGGTGGCAGAGCAGTCGGCGCACTGAAATGCTTCTGAAGCACAAGGAGAAAACACATATACACAATAGAAAGGGCTAAAAACAGAACACAGGGGAGAGAAGCCTCAAACAAACAGAACTGCACACCAAACAGCTATATACCCTGATTATCCCGAAAGCGTTTATCAAAAAAAAGAGCCCAACCCTGCCCCCAAGCAGAGCTGCGCAGCAAGGAGGCGCGCTGCGCAGCACGGCTATGTTGAGATGGGCTTCGGCGCAAAACTAAGTTGAGATGCGCTGTGCAGCAAGGCTATGGTGAAATGCGCGGGGAAGCAGGGCTATGTTGTGCTTGGCAGCAAGGCTGTGGAGACGTGCTGTGAAGCACGACGCTAAGATGCGCTGCGCAGCATAATTACGAGGAGATGTGCAGCGCAGCAAGGTCACGTTGAGATAGGCTATGTTGACATTTTTTTTCCGCGGCAAGGCTATGCTGACACGCGGCGCAAAGCGGAAGGCCTAAGCGGAAGGCCTGTGCGCTGAACGAAGCTCTGGAGCCCTTCCAAAGCCAAACTTTGTCTCCGGGCGCCATTGACATTTTGACATGTGCTTGAAAATGATCTTTGTTGGCACAGGCCTTGCGCCCTGCATTTTCATGGCGAGCATGGCCAGCACAGCTGGTTTGTTCGCAACATATCACACAGTGCAGTGTGGTTTGCGCAAGTTACGGAATACCAAACATAAGATGAAGCCGTGTTCTGGCAATACTACTGACATTGGGCACGAACCGGCTTCAAAGTTATGCGAGCCCCGTGCTTGATGCTTGAGACATGGCCGAGACACTCTTGACCACCCTGCTTCGACGCCATGCTAACAAAGTGAGGTTAAGAAAACATGCACACATTATTGCGAGAAGATTGCGATTGCGTGCAGTATTGAGTACGGGCTGAGGCACTAGGCACCTAGCCTCGACCACACAAACAAAGGATGTTCATAGAAAGGCCTTTGTTTTACAGGTTTCCCCCATTTAACAATTTGGTGTTTCACCCGAGGGTTGCCCCTAGAGAGCTATCCCAGACCGAGTTATTTGCAGCCGCGCGATTTTAAGCTGAGTCAATATCCCAAGGGCGCATTCCCCGAAGCTTCTACCTCCTGACACCAACCGCGAAACCACGAAGCCGCCGGAGTTGCCTGAGGCACGACCGCGGAACTTCGCGCTTCGCCGCATTCCGATGCCCCGCAGCAGCCACACGTAAAAAGGTTGATATTTCTTGTCCGGGGCGAACCTATGGTACTATGGTACCCGTTTTGCAAGTGGTTGGAAGCCGGTATGCTCACCCACTGGATCCATTTACCTTTCTAGTAACCGAGGGAACCACCCTTTGTAAAGCAACAGGAGAATAGCTGGTTACCTACTATAAGGGTAACTGCGATCCATTCGCGACTAGAAGTCATGGTGTGACACAGTGGCAGGGCAAGCGGAGAGTTTAGCCATTTGGTTGCGAAGCGGACAGCGAGAAAAAGGATTTGCGGGGGCGCCCTCTTCATGGTTCACTCGCTGGGGGGTTGATCAAAAGGTCCGATAAACACGGGGTGACCATTAGGGAAACACAAAAAATATTTGACTTTCTCCACATGCATGGGAACATGTTCACGATGTTGGGGCCATTCATCCCAGGATTCACAACTTCACAACCGCCGGTTTAGGCGGTGCTAATCCGCCAGCTGCTGAAAATGCGGGGTCCGTGATCTAGGACGAAATCCCGCGCCTCCGAAACAACCATGTAATGATGAGTCCCCTGCAAATCCAAACAACAGTTACAATTGGGTTTCCTCTGGTTTGAAAGTGGTGCGAAGTGGATTGCATCCATGCAAGAATGTTTAAAAAAGAAAATTCCCTGTTGGTTTTAAAGGAAATCTATGACTACTGGAAACATGTTTTTTTCTTCCAGGGGGCCTTTGCAAATGGAAGTATCTCATGCAAACAAACCGTTTCGAGGTTTTGGCCAATCTCGTTCTTTGTGAGCCATGGAAATTGGAGGATTCTCGGGTTCCAATGGGACAAAACCGATTCGGGTAGATGAAGGTTAGTAAGGGACAATCCCAACCATAAATAGCTGCGGATATCCGCCTTCTCAATTCTTTACATGGTTCTGGGTAGACCATTTTAAAACCGGGTTTTGATTGTGACTCACCTGAGGTTCCCGAAGCTTCCTGGTGTCACCATCGGCCCTTGACATCAATGGGTCCCTTGAAGTGGTTGACTGTCGGGGTGACTGTCGCTGGTGGGCAACATAATCGATCCATGCTGAACAAGAGTGTAACGCAGGGCTTCCGAGCCGTCTTCTTTTTGGGGCACCTCCACAAGTGGATTTCGATCGTTTCAATGGACACCGCCAATTGATCAGCTTTTGATTGGAGCAATTCCAGTGACCCCTGTAAATGTGTGGAGGATGTTGCTTGAATGTGCCCGGTGTTACTGGT